>JAVSCE010011924.1:0-449076 GCA_032199065.1 Smutsia gigantea
ATGGAGCCCCCTAGTGGTCAAGAAGACTTACTCCTTTTGGGTTTCTGTCTTGACATTCATTAAAAAGATGCAAGCTGTCAATTTGACTGTTTTCCACAAAATGTCTGCTGTGTGGACGGATTAGCCCTTGCTTTGAGAATCTGCTTATCCATAGTCTTTTCCAACTCATTTGAGAGGCCACCTTTTTTTTTTTTAATTAAATCCTGGAAAATACTGTGAGGACCAGAAGCCAGGATAGATTTTAGAGGTTTTGGCACCGAGAGTTGCAGGGACAGTTGTGGTCTTCAGGTGGCATGCAAATGGCTGTCACTCATAGCCAGAGAGGGGCTGAGCTTGAGACAGAGCCGGACTTTCCAGGGCACAGCTAAACGCAATGTTAGCACCTTTTTGCCAGAAGACAATTGGGAAAAATGTAGTACATGAAAAGCCAACAAGAATTGTAGTTTGACTACACTTTTGCAATAAGGGGTAATTATTTTTACCCAAGGGCCATTAGCTAAGTTCAAAAAGCCACTACTGTACACCCGGGGCCCCCACCAAAAAAAGTGAGACTCTAGAAATTGGTTTCCTTTCCAGCATATTGGGGGAGTGATAAGAACTTCCCCCTTTTCCCGTTTAGCCAAAAAACAAACATCTTTGGAAAGATTATAAGTATTTAAAGAATATCAAGTCAATATAGAAAAAAGAATCAATCAAAATACCATGTACCTCCACCTTCATGAGCCCATTGCCTATAGTGTTTAGCTGTCAGTCCTCTGCTAATCATTTCCTTTCAAGCATACATTAAACTCCATGCATATTTCACCACTGGTAATACATTTAAGGTAATTTTTAAAACAAAAAACAGAACAGCAACAACAATATATTGTCTGTACTCCAGTCCACACAATTTCCTCCTGAGATATATAAACGGAAGGTTGCTGAGAATGAGCTGAATGCAATGGTCTGCAAAATGTGAGCATTATTCCTGTAGTTAATTTGAGTGGTGGTGCTGAATGGGAGCTAATTCTAATACGCATTGTCCCTGAGAAATGTGTCGTCGTTAAATTAGCATTCTCTCGTGACTGGCATGCAATGAAAAGGGCTGTAAAACGCAGTTCTTAGAAGAGTCTTTAACAACCTAACATAGCTGCATCTCTTCCTGTCTCTCTCCACATCCATAACAAGGTAAACGCAGTGTATTTTATGTGTTCTCGCTGTTCAGAGGAGGGAAAGTCACATATGGAATTTTAAATGTATTTGTTCTCTTCCTGCTCCCTGGGAGAAAGCCTGTCTTTTGTAAGGCTGTGGGTTCCATTCAGCAAGCCTGAGGGCAGTCCCTTCCCCCAGGGGATTGATTATCTTCCTGGGAGGTTTGCTTCCTGGGCCCCCTGGCACCACCACTTCTAAAGATGCATCTTGCCCGCTGTGTACACGGACATGGCCGTATATTCTGCCCCAGCTAGTCAAGACCAGCAGAGCATTATGGTCACATTTACTGCCCATTGGCAGCCCGCACTGGTCACTGGGTGAAGAGGAGCAGGGTGAGAAGCCCCTAGGAAGGAGACAAGAGGGTGCCCCAGTCAGACAGAGCTTGCAGGGGAGTGGGCAGGAGGGTGGGAGGCCACCCGAGCACAGTCCCAGCTTTCTGGAGACAAGAAGGAAGAGGAGCGACGGGCTGTGGTTTGAGGAACCTCTGGGACAGAGGAGTCCTCCAGCTCTATGGACCCCTCTGCGAGTCTCCTGAGGGGGCCAGTCAAGCATGACAGTAAGCCGACGGATCGTGCACACCCTTCCGCCTTGAGTTTTGCTTTAAGTCACCACTTATCAATCAGAACTGTTGTTCAAATGTCTACCTCAGTATGTAAAATGACCCGCGTGAGGAGGTGGGGAATGGAGGAGGCAGGACCTGCCCGGGTCTCCCCTGCTGCCCTCCTCGGCTCCCCTCTCCTCTCCTCCCCTCCCCGCCTTTGCCTTCTCTCCTCTCTCCTCCTCCCTTCCTGTTCCTGCTCCCTTCTTTCCCCTTCTCTCCCTTCCTTTTCTTTATTTTTTTTTAAAAGGTCTAGAGGTAGCCTGGACATGCAATTACATAGAACTGGGTGACTCTTAGAGAAACATAAATGATAACTGGCAGACGGGAGAGCTCATCAGTCCTGTAAGAGGAGATAACAAAGGATGTTATGTTTAAGGGAAAACCCTCAATTCAGGAACCAGGGTAAAGTTAGGCGAGGATCAAAGTACTCAAACAGGAAGAATGGGGAAGATGACTTGGTAAGTAAGCAGCACAGGATGTGCCCCACGGCTAGTGTGGATTGGAAACCCGGGGAAATCAGCTGATTTGGAGTCTCACTGAATTTCACGTTGGAGGGATATGTGTAGTGTTGGTCTGTTAAAACAACGCCCATTATTTTCTTTTTCAGTAATTAATGGTCACACACTGTGCTTGCGGCTGTTACTAGAAATTGCAGACAGCCCAGAAGTGGTTGATGTGAAAGATGCCAAAGGACAGTAAGTGCTCTCACACTTGGCCTGGGGGGGACATTTCAGTCACAACAGGTGATTGGTCAGTTGGTCAGACAGCTGGGAGGGCTGCTGCTGAATCCTAGGTTCAGGGATTATATTTGGATGAAATTCATGGCTGAAAGCCCTAGAATCTAGAGGAAGGTATATACCCAAGAAACACACATGTGGGAGTCTGAGTGTGTTCTTGTGAAAAAGAGCCAGCTTTCCATGTCTGTGGCCATGTGTCCTGGCCTTCCTTTAGTTTGTTCCTATGTTCCATCCATATGTATCCTCTTCTGAAGCTGCTGCCTTCCCTTTTTTAAAAATTAATAATGGCAATAGACAGACCTCAAGAAGTTATCTCCATCACAAAAATGTTTTATATTTTTATCCTTCCTGAGTTTGTTTTTCCAAAGTGTTTTCCATCTGTTAGGCCATTTCCCCCACCCAGTTTCTCTTATGAATAGGAAATGCAAAGCTAAAAACACTAGTGAGTCACCCCAGATGTATGAGTTAGCGTGGAAGCCACCTTCTGGGTCCCAGCTCTATGCTTTTCCCTCGAGACTTATCAGACTTTACTTTAAAGCAACAAAACTTGGTTCAAATGAAATCTTGAGCAGAAGTCCAACATAGAAAACTAAGAAAAAGCTGTAGTGATAGAAGCAAGAGGTCTCTTACACACACACACTCTCTACTCAACTGATATCTAATATGTTTTGAATATCTAATATCTACATAGATTTGAAAATGATGGGATTAACATGAACATTTTGAGAAGGCATCTTCCCCTATCCCACCCATGTTGGTCATTCAGTGTGGCCATTAGAGGCAGATAGCTTGTTCCACACAGCATATACATAGCAAACTGGGGATGCTTGGAAAGTATTAAGTGATTGTTGGGAGGAGAGAAGGACAGATTGAGAGAGAAAGAGATAGAGAGAGGGAGAGGAACAAAGGGGAGTTGTATGAGGTTTTTTTTTAACCTTTTTTAAAGACTTATTTCTCTCTCTCCCTAGAACCCCCCTGATGCTTGCAGTAGCGTACGGACACATTGATGCTGTTTCATTGTTACTGGAAAAGGAAGCAAACGTAGATGCTGTTGACATCACGGGCTGTACAGCTTTACACAGAGGGGTATGGACATCTTTCTCAGCTTTAGTCAAGCAATTATGTTGTCACTTGTTTCCTCTTCCACCACATGAATTTTTAGTAAAAGGATTGTTTCCTAAAGTAACCAATTAACCTCAAGTCAGTCAAAAGAAATTACAAAATCTTTTGCAAGGGTAAAATAATGGCAGTTACTCTTAGGTCCCGCTCTTGCATTTCATGTTAGATTGTGTAACACATGAACACCTACTGTTGTTAGAATTGGTTCTGCTTTCTGAGTACATGTCTATCAGAAAATTTTGGCCAACTATTTTTCAAAGGCACAAAGAAGAAAATCACCATCACCAGTAATCCTACCTCCTGGAGATAACCACTTTGTGATATAAATATCACCAATCTTTTTTTCTGTAAATAGATTTGCTTTAAATTTTAAAAAGAGAGAATACCGAAGATGCTATTTGGAACTTGCTTTTTTTCTTTAGTATATGTATCAAGGAGCTTTTTCCATGTCACTAAATATTTTTCTGCTCATCATTTTGTGTAGGAACCAGATTTATTCCAATTATTACCTAGTTTTGAGTAGCCATGCTCTTTCTAATTGATATAATTACAGATTTTGGCCCATTCCCCTGAAATATGTATCATGTGACAGTTGTCACCTGAAATATGTATCCTGTGGACAATTATTTATACACATCTGCTGAATTGTTTTTTAAAGCATGCCAAATAAACGAAATGAAACAAAAGCAGAAATCATAGAATTGCTATTTGGGCGTGCTACTGAACACCTCTAGGCTGTGAACAGACTGGGAGCCTTTATTTCATTAGTTCTCAGAACAACCTGAGATCATTACTATTATCCCCATTGACAGGTGGATAAAATGAGGCACAAAGAGGCAAATTGACTTGTCCAAGTTTTACAAGGGAGAACCAAGATTTAATTCACATCTTCCTGATTCTAAAGCTGATGTTTTGCATTATATCATGATACCTCACAAGGTTGTGTTTGGAGAGACCAGAGATGTTCCTAAACTGCCTGTGTTCACACAGACTTTTCTGTTAAGAATCTGGCTGGGTTCCTCCTGCCTCTCTCTGAAGCAGGACAGAGTCCGCTTCCCTTAGGCTCAGCGTATGTGCACTTACCCTGAGCCCAGCCTCACTTAGCCTCCTGAGTCTTTGGCCCTTCTGATATTTGTTTTGTGTCTTTAATTGAAACACATCAGATTATGACAGGACACGAGGAATGTGTGCAAATGCTGCTGGAACAAGAAGTGTCGATTCTCTGTAAAGATTCCAGAGGGAGGACACCCTTGCACTACGCTGCTGCTCGTGGCCATGCCACATGGCTAAGTGAGCTGCTCCAGATGGCACTTTCTGAGGATGACTGTTCTTTCAAAGATAACCAGGGCTACACCCCACTGCACTGGGCTTGTTACAATGGTGAGTTGATTGTTATTTGACTGATTCCAATGGACTCCCCACCCAGCACCACTGTGATGTCAGTGGAGGTTAGAACATAGCATGTTACAAACCATGGTTTCCAATATTTCTGCATCCAAGATAACATTAAAGAAAAAAATTTACCCTCCCCCTTTTGTTAATCAGTAACATGCAGCTCCGAATCAAAACTACTAATGAACTGATACAACCAGTTTTAATCAGGTTTTCTGATCTACGTAGATAACCAGAGATCCTACAAGGAATGAAGGTAATGAAGCTAAAAACAAAAAATGTAATATGATATAATAACCAATCACAATGGACTACTAGTAGATGTATGATTTATTTTTGGCATTTCTGTTTTATGTCTAATATCTCCCATTTATTAAGTTGTGCTTGTTATTGAGATTTTAAATTTTTTGTTTCACTTAATTGAGTATAAAGGAAAATGCATGCGAATTGTGACATTTCAAAAATACTGAAGTGTCTAAAGTAAAATTAAGTCTCTGTTCCCAGACTCACTTTCTGATGTAACTTGGTGTGTATCTTTCATAATTTTCTCTTGAAAATATAAATAAATACAAATGTATATGCATCTGTTTTTTAAAACTAAAATAATTACCAGATACCACGTTTTAACTTTTTGTTATTGTTTACTTAACATTCATTTGCAGATATCCTTATAAGTCATGATGTATCAGTATTCATTGATCTTTTTAATGGTTGTATATTTCATAGCAGATAGCTAGATAGATATAGATGTGTGTGAGTGTGTATACCAGAATTTTTTATTTATTCAGCCAGATCCCTATCAATAAACATACCGATTGTTTTCAGGTTTTTGTCCTATTATAAATAATACTGCAGTGTATATTCATATCGTGGTACCTTAAAGTCTGTCAGATAAGTTTTCAGAAGTAAAATCATTGATAAAAGAGCATGGTATTTTACTTTAAATAAATTACACTGTATTACTTTGAAAAACAATATCGTGATTTATTACTCCACCAAACATATATGTAAAACTTAGTATTTTTCCAACCCTTTGGCAGGCCAAAATGATATCATCTTTTTTATTTTTTCAATTTGAAGGACAAAAAAGCTATCTCATTATTTTACTTGTGTTTTCCTGTTTAATAGTGTATTTATTTATGTATTTGTGTTTCCTCTTCTGGAAATTACCTTTTCCATCCATTGCTCATCTTTTCCTGTAGTTGTCTATGTTCTCTCATGTATTTGTAGGAGCACCCTGTCTCAGAGATAAGAATCTTCTGTATGGAGCATGTGTTGCAACTGTCTTCCCTCAGTCCACCCCTTCGCCTTTGCTCTTTGTTTGTGATCTCTTTTTTCCATGCAGAGATTTTGAATGTTCATGTAGTTGAATCTGTAGGATTTTTCTTTTATGATATCTAGGTTTCCAGTCTTCCTTAATATGTCTCCATCCCTAAGTTTATATGGATATTTTCCCATGTATTTCTTACTCTGCTTCTATATGATTTTATTTTTCCATTTTCAATTCTTCTATTACAATTTTCCCTCAAAAACTATATTATTAGATCCAGAAAAGTTTTCTAGCTGCTCTAATTCTATTGATTTAAGACCTTTGATGTTTTCATTAAATTCCTCCTTTTTTCATTGGTTCTGAGCTCAATGAACAGCCAAATTTTCTACTTATTCAGCCTAGTTTTGCGCCCTCCCTTCCATTGGAGGATTGAGATTTTGGAGGGCTGGGGGCCTAGTAATGGGTAAGGGCTTCCAACCCCCAATTTGGGTCAAGGTGTGAGATCTCTCTGGCACCAGAAAACCCACAGAAAGAGGAAAATACACAGTAGGAGTATTGACTATCATGGCGGTGGCAGACCCACTACAGACCACATCCTCTCCCCTGGAGTGGAGTGGGCTGGGGATGGCAGATCTGTGCTCTTAGACCTCTCCAGGTTCAAGCAGGGTAGAAGAGCAATCCTCTCCCAAGCAATTCACCCTTCTATTGCAGTGTTCCAGGTCCAGGGTTCAAGCTCCCATCTTCCCAGAATCCCCTTCACAGCACTCAGAAATACTGGAAGTATTTTTCAAATACTTTCCATATCCTACCTGCAGAGACCCTTAGGTTGGGATTCATATAGTCTGCAAGGAATGGTATGCATAAATGGTATGCAAAGCTAGGTCTATGGGGGGGATATACATTAAGAGAAGGGCTGAAATGTCTTGGACTACTTGAGTAAGGGTTGAGTATAGTGGAAAAGTAAACAGTATAGCTTGCAGAAAGCTAGGGGATTTTTATATTCATGACTTTGTATGTTTCTCAATCCTCCTAAAAAGCAGTTCCCCCTTTTCTCTTGGCAGGTGAAAGGAAGGTTTGATTTGTATTTTAATACTTAAATTGTCCAGACTGTGTCATCCTGAGGTAGATCACAAGGGAACTCTAATCTAGCACTGAGGTCAGCCCAGAAGATGCTCTAGGACACCATCTGTATTCCAAAGCCCAATAGCGTTGCCTTCTTGCCTTAACAACTGTATGTTGCTTCACAGGCTACATTTAGGTCCTCCGTCAAGTAACGTCCCCATCATCCTGTGACATAGGTGGGGCAGATATTACTCATCCAATTTTTGTTTATGAGAAACTGAGAGTCACAGATACCAAGGGAGTTGCCTAAGATCACATAACAAGTAAGCTGACAGAGCTGGGGCCTTACTTAACTCAAATATAGTTGATTTAGAAACTGCTTGTCATTTTTTTGAAAATACTTCCTCATGTTCATTCATCTACTTATTAAAAAAAGTACTTACTGAGCATATACCATTTGCCAGGCATTGGTCATGGTGCCATTTTAAACACTTACATAGTATTTTATAGTCAAAGCCCTTTATTGACATTATCTCAAAAAGTACTTTCTATCCGTCATATCTCCCCTTTTTTTCAGGATGCACAGTTGTAAGTGAACCCATTCATATGCCTGAAAGGGAAATTTCCTATTGTAAATATGGGTAAACTGAGGCATACTTACATTAGGCATCTATCTATCAGGAGTTGAATCTATTCTGCTTGCAAATGAGATCTCTTCTCTCTTTTCTCGACAAGACCATATGGCTTTCACTGTTTTATTTGTTCATTATGTCTCAGAACACCTGTGAGCATAGTATATAACATTTTGGCATTTTGTGGATTTTATTCATCGGCGAGTGAACATTCAAACAATTCAGAAAAATTCATAAGCCAGAATTCAAAACTTAATGAAAAAAAAATAGATTATGTTGAACAAAGCTTCTTTCTTGGAAACTCCTTAAAATATTTTGATTCCTTGCAGGTAATGAAAACTGTATAGAGGTACTTTTGGAGCAAAAATGTTTTCGCAAATTTATTGGTAATCCCTTTACTCCACTGCACTGTGCAATGTAAGTAGGATGCTGGACATTAATGGTGTTTCTTTAATTCTTTTACTATGCATAGAAAAATTGCCTTTTAGGGATGAGAAAATGCTTTTAGATTACAGATAAGACCAATATATTCCATTTTGCTGCTGAAGGCAAATAGGTCTGATAGCAAAGCATGGTCCTTATGTTAATGACTTACCAGGAATTTTTTGTGGAGGACCATGGTTCCAAGGTGACTCACATACCACCTTAGGAAGATTAATGAAGGGGTGGACTGAGAGGCATATTATACAACCTGTGAAGAGCTCTGCCACATTCTAAAAATAAGTTGGGGTTAACAACAGTATGCCTATAGATGAGTAGAAAGACATTTTATACCAGGAAGCCTTTTCATATATTGTAATCCTGCATTCTTCATATGTTGTAAGCTCTTTTTTTGGTAAATGTAATTTTTGCTGCAATGTCATAGTGTGAACCACTATGTAGAGAAGACAGTGCCTGTAAGTCAGACTTCCAAGGTCAGCCAGAAGGTGGAGGGGGTTGGTCATGGCCACCTGTGGCCCATATTCACCTGGGGTCCGTGCACACTTCGGCACATTCTCCCAGGAGGTCAGGGAGCCTTGGGAGTGCTTTGTCTTTGCATGGTCTCTGGGCTTCACATGAAGCTGGGTCATTTCACTGAAAAGATAGTAGACATATAACATAGATCAGCAGAGAAAGGGTAAGGGATAAAGAGTAGGAGTGATTTTAAATCTGAAGGAACCATGTCTTTTTCGCTTTGGTATCCCCGTAACAGCTAACATGGAGTCTTGTATAAATGGTATGCAGTCACTCCTTCCTGAATGTAGGGGTTCTGAAGACATGCTGAGAGTTATAGAGTGTGTGCCATTAGAACTGTTTAAAAATTTAAAGAAAACAATGGAAGTGATACAAGCGAACTTTATATTTCATTAAGCAGGCAGTCTCCACTCTCAAGAGTTCAGAGAACTGCAGAGTAGGATAGAAGGCAGGAAGTTTTTACAGAATAAAGAACAGGGAACCAAGAAGAGAAAGAGTGAATATATCTGATTGGCTGGGATGACATATCTGGCCTTATTTGAGGTAGCATAGGAACAGAGCAATCACCCATATAACTTGGTGGTAATGAATTGGTTACCTAGATAGTCTGACCTATGTGTCGATGTGACATTTCCAAGAAATCTGAAAGTTAAGTTTCGTTTTGCTGATGTGGTTTCTCAGGATCAGTGGTGCCCAGCCTACGGAGCAAAGGTTAATGTGAGATCTAATCTGACAATCCCCCCACCTTTGACCAACTTCTGGCCAGGCAAGAGGTTTGAGGAAAAATGGTATTGCAAGTTAATCTCAGTTACCATTGCTTCTTCAGGTCTCAGTATATCATTCATAAATGATGTCAGGTTCATCATTCTCGCTGGAGGGAGACCATTTGTTAGCTGGCTGATGGCTGTGTATACCCACCTAAAACCCTTGAGAGAGTGTCACACGCGTGGGCTTCCCACAAGGTCCCTGTTACTCCTTTAGCTGCTGCCAGCTGCTAGGGACTCCCCATGTAACTGTCTTGGAACATTTCCAGGGTCCCATAACCTTTCTGGAAACTTTAATAAATCCCCTTTCTCTAAAAAGTGTTTGATAGTTTGGTTTGGACAGCTACATGAAAAGGCACAGCGCTCAAATCCAAGAGTGACTTACCCACAGCCCACGGCAGCACCAGAACAGTGAACCCAAAGTCTTCAGTGGGTGCCTTGCTTGGGCGTCTCATCCTGTAGACTGTTAGTAGTAGGCTTTGGATCTTATCCTCATTGCCAAAACTGTTAAAATGGTGAAAGAAGACAATTTAAGTGATACAAACTTTATTTAAAACTTCAGAAAGCAAGCAGTTGTCCAAACTTTTGAGAGTGGAGAATGCTTGTTTCACGAAGCTTAAATAAAGTTTATATGTATGACCTAAATTGTCCAATTTAATCAGTTGAACAGAACATAGGCTATAGATACTTGAATCAGATTATTTTTAAAATGCATTAGATTTGAAATATACAGTGCCCACAAAGATAGAATAGATGGGGATATATAATGTTTTAAAGAGCAAGATGTTAACATTTAAAATCCATTTTCATTTTAGAATAAATGATCATGAGAATTGTGCATCACTGCTTCTTGGGGCCATAGATTCCAGTATTGTCAATTGTAGAGATGACAAAGGCAGGTAAGTGACCCCAGGGTGACATGCCTCTTGTCCTGATGAATCTGAGTCTCTGCTATGTGGTTGCAGAGTAGCCAAACACTTGTTTGTTTTAAAAAAGTAATATATAAGCATGGCTTTTTAAATTAAATATAATAAAGGGTATATAATGAAAAGAAATTACCCACTTAACCCAGAAACTCCAGCCTCTTCCATCAAGAAAGCAACTTTAAATTGTTCTTTCCAAATTTTTATATTCTCCCAAATATTTTCTAGATATAGCTACAATATATATAAAAATACATATGAATATACTCGTTTTATGCAAAGGGAACATTCTATAGCAATGCTCTGCTTTTAGTATATCTTAGAGATCTTTCTATACCAGAACATATAGACTTACCATATTCTTCTAAAAGCTTCGTATTGATCTATTAAATGGATGTATTATAATTTAATCAACCCACCCTCTGTTGAGAAGCAGTTAGATTTTTTCTAATATTTTGCTATTTCAAACAGTGATTCAATGCCATTTTCCAATATTTTGCTGTTTTAAAGCATGACGTAGTGATATGTTTATTCAGATGGCCAAGTGTATCTAGGAAATAAAGTCCTAGAAGTGGAATTACTTGGTTAAAAGGTCAATAGTTTTTAATTTTGAAATATAATGCCAGTTGTCCTTCCAAAGAGATCAGCTATCCACATTCGATTATGTGACCTTTATTTTTTATTTACATAGCCACCTATCTTCAAATTTAAGACTTAATTTTGAAAGTATCTTTATCAAAGATGAGAGCGAAGTCACTGGAGACTCAAGAGTGAATGGTCAGTAAAGATGCTAATTTCATGATCAGTACCACCACCTATGCTCCCCAAATCTAGAGGGTGCCATTCACATGGGTGATTGTTAGTGTCTACCCCCAATGGCCGTTAGAGGGGCCTGATCTTTATCTCTGTAAACTGAGAAGTTTTAAAACCCTAAGACAATACAGCATGTGTGTTTCTTGGGCATTTACAGAAAAGAGAGTGTGTTAAGTTGAAAGGAAGCTAAAATCACATTTGGTTTAAATTGTTAGGACTCCCCTTCATGCAGCAGCCTTTGCTGATCATGTGGAGTGCTTGCAGCTTCTTCTGAGACACAGCGCTGAAGTGAATGCAGCAGATCATTCAGGGAAAACAGCATTGATGATGGCTGCTGAGAACGGGCAGGCAGGCGCTGTGGGTACGTACTTGGCCTGTGGACTTCACATTCGTGCCTGTCTAAAACCATAGTCACATGAAATCAAGAAATCAGTTATTCTCCTGGTATATATTTGTAAAAAAAAGACCAACATTTTATTTTAACCACTTGATTTCACTTGCTAATCATCTTCAGTCCCTTAAATCGGATTATTGGTTGGACCTTGTCACAGTGAACCAACCTTTCAGCAGTGAAATCTTGCAACATTAGAAACCAAATATAGTAACAGAATCATTTCACCTGAAAAATAACAAAACTGTAAAGACAATGAAAAGTAATGCCTATAGACCCTGGATTTGGAGAGAACAAATATGACAATAAATTGCTCCTTTTTTTCTTTAAAAACATTAAATGTGATTATGTGAGCTAAACTAATTTACATATGCTATTGTTTGTGTAGGAACTTCATCAAAATGCATGTCATTCACATGTAGTCTAACTCTCTTTTGGCTTTTTCTATAGATATTTTGGTGAACAGTGCCCAGGCTGATCTAACTGTAAAGGATAAGGACTGGAACACACCCTTACATTTGGCTAGTAGTAAAGTATGTATATGAATTTGAAATATTGTTATTTAGTGTTGTAATATTAATAATACCACCTAATTCTGTCTCAGAAGTGTGTATCATGGATTGTGTGTTTTTTATAGCTTTGTGTTCACATGTAGTTCAAGGTTTCTGCTTCTGTAAAAGACATATTTTATGTACATATATGTACGTATATATATATATATATATGTATATATATATATGTATAGCATGAGTGTGTATATGATTTTTACAAAGGTGGGATCAGACTGTTTTAAAACCTGCCTTTTTTACTGAATCATGTATCATGAATATCTTCCTTTTAGATATTATGTTGTATCGTGTTCTAGAAGATGTGTGGTAGTCCCCTTAGGAATGCACCATCCTTTGTTTAACCCATCCTCTGTTGTTAGACATTTGCTCATTTTCAGATATGTGCTACTGTAAATAAAGCTAACTATAGAGAAATCTGTTCTTAAACATCCTCACTCATTCCTTTAAAATAAATTCCTAAATGTGAAATTCTTGAGTCTAAGGCTATGAACTTTTTTAAGACCAAACCACCCTCCCGTGAGGCCACAGCTGTTTGTACTTTACCAACAGTGCGTCTGCGTGAATCTTCGTTAACACTAAAATTATATTTAAAGGTCTTCCTTATAAGGCATTATAGTATGGTGCCATTGACACCAGTTTTGGTGCTTTATTTAAATGTAGTTAGAGTATCACAGGTGTTTTCTGTACCCAGGGGGACCAGAAGTCTCAGCTATTCATTGGTTGTATTTTCTCACTTCATGTTCTGGAAGCCCATGGAAACCACCAATATGCTCAGTTTCATGAAATTCATGTCAAGATGTCATGTTTTTTGTGAAAATAAGTGGTGTGCTTTTCAAATTTTATTGCATAAAAGAATCACCGGAGCATCTTCTTAAAATGCAGATTTTGATTTAATAGGTATGGAGTAGGACCTGAGAGTCAACATTTCTCACTCCCAGGTCACCCTGATAATGCCTATCTGCAACCACACAGAGTAGCAAGGACTAGGAAGTCATGACCCCTTATCAGGGCAGAGGCCTGAAATCGAGAGAGGGTCTCTGACTTATCAACTCATTTTTTAAACTTATCAACTACCTACTGTCATAAGATAGATATCGTTCTCTGGTTGAGGCACAAAAGAATGAGCTTTCCTAAAACAGAATCTCTTCACAATATAAGGCAGTAAATAGTGATGGTAATACAGATAGCAGGTGTAATGGGAATCCCAAGGATAGATGGATCACTGAAATGGTAATTGGAGGCTTGAGGAAGGAGATGGGGCTTGTCTTATGTTTAAAAGTAATGTTGAAGGATTTAAAGGATACTCCTAATTCTGCTCTCTGTTTACCTGCTGGCCTAGCTGAACTAGCCTCTGCTTAACTCTCTGGACATTAATTCTAAAGTTACCTTAGAAATATTAATATTTTTGATCAGATTTATATTAACCGAGGTCTCACAAACCTTATTCAGAATCTTTGAGAATCTAGTTCCCTTTAACCATTTGCTCTTTAGAAGAAAAAGGAATTACTTAGAAAATAGCCTTATAAAATGTTTTCAGGCAGAGGACATTCATTTTTTAAAGCATAATGAAGTAATTTTTCAGGAACTTTTCTGTCTTTCCATCCTGTGTTTCTTATCATTTTTTTTTCTTCTCTAGGGTCATGAAAAATGTGCCTTGTTAATACTTGACAAGATACAAGATGAGAGGCTTATTAATGCCAAAAATAATGCACTGCAGACGTAAGTATGACTGCTGAAGTTTGATTTGGACACAGATTCATAGTCATTTTATTCAACAAATATTAAAGCTTCCTCTGTGCCTGGCTAGTGCTAGCGATCATAGTGGTGACAGACACAGACCTGGCTTCTTCTTTATCAAGTTTACAGTCACATACCTACAGATGTTAACAAGGATAGACATTTTTAGCTAGAATCTTTATTTTCATAAGCCTTCACAGAATTTTGTGAAGTCTGTGTTTTTCTTTGTTGATATTTCTGTGGTAATATTTATAAATTCAGTGGGCTGGTAGAATCTTTATGGGCTACCATATTCGGGGAAATTGTATGAATGTATAAGCATTATGTATTCATACTGGAAAACAACAGTTTTATAAATCAGATTCCCAGAATACATTTGAAGAATTTCTAAGCTGTTTGTCTTAATTATATTTTAATATAATTCAGTGGAATTCTTAGCGTGACTCATTTTCCATTTTAGGAAATGACTTATGCATTTGTTTCCATAGCAAAGGAATATTAGGATTTTTTTCATTAAGATTCTTAAATAGTATATAGCAGGATATATTGGGCTTGATATTACTCTTTAAGGTATTCTATATTCAGTAAAATATTATTTAGTACATTTAGTAATAACAAGAATGTTTGAAATTATATATATGGTTGATATTAATGCCAGTCATGTTGGTGAACTGTGTCAAATGATTCAAATGCTGGAGTAGAAAGCAAATGTAAAGAACCTGCTAGAAAACACACCCAGAGCTTGAATTCTTCCTCTGACTTCCTATTCACTGTCAGTGAGGTTGTTTGAGATGCAGAGTATTTTTTAATATCTGCAGAGAAATCTGGGCCAACATGCAAAAACAGCTGGATCATTAGTACCTGGAAAAGTTCTGGTCAACAAATATTTTTTTTTTAAGGCAAAAATATTCATGTATTATTTATAGATTCTTAAGTACTTTCTTCCTTTTAGCAATATGGGCTACCCCAAATGACATATTCTCACCCAAATGTGTACCACAGTTGACGCTCAGTATTATCTTTTGTCAGACCCCTCCACGTCGCTGCACGAAATGGCTTGAAGGTGGTGGTTGAGGGGTTGCTGGCCAAAGGGGCCTGTGTACTTGCTGTAGATGAAAATGGTAAGTGGAAAAAAATAAACTATGACTACAGGTACCTTCCCTATGCTGTGCAGCCAGAGGAAAATGAGAAAGATAGGAGCTAGTTAAAAAGGCAGTAAGAATTCTCTCCCCTTCGGAAGTTCCCTGTGTGTGAGAAATCAAACAAAGATAATTTGCCCTGTCTGTCTTTGTAAAACACATAGCCTACCTGTAGCCCACCAGTGCCTTCCATTTTGCATGTAATGTCAGCAGCTGCTCTCTAACTCCTCAGCATGGTAGTTGAAATATTTTAAAAACAGTAAACAGCTTTCAAATTTGCATTTGAAATTCTAACTGAACACGCTGGTGAGTTAGGGATTACATGTGTCATTAGTGCATGCTCAAGGGTTCACATAAAAACATAGGTCTTTGTATTTCAGTTCATTCTGAGATCAAACTTTTTTTTTTAAGAACAAATCAGACCTCATGTTCTCAGTATGGGTATTTGGGGAACATGAATAAAATTTTTAAATTAATTTCTGGGTTTGAAAGCATCTCTTGATCTGTATAATGTTCCTTTTCTAAATGAACTAACTCTTAGCAGAAGCTTTCTACTCTGCTTCCTAAGAAATTTTGAAAGCTAATGAATACTAGAATTAAATTAAACTACCATTTTAAGCAAAATGCCTATTGACCTTGGGGAGCAAAAGAGGGTCTTCTGGATATTTGTGAATGAAGTAATTTTTAAAATGTGGCACTAATTGTGGCAAAGTATAATTAAATGTATTAATATAACTCAATTAACTGCTTATTACAGGTATTGGAATTAGCAGCTCATGCCTATTTCTCAGAAGTAAGCAGCCATATGACATCATTAGCTAACTCCTGTTAGTTACGGTTTTGCAGCCCCACTTACCCTAGCATGTGCCCTGCTCTGTCCCCAACCTGACTGTCTAGGAGGTGCAGAACATTTTCTATTATTCCATCTTCTTGGTTTTCCCTCCTCTCCTTCTCTCACCCTCTTATCGCCATTATATATCTTAGGGTTGGCATGCAGGTTTTTTTCCAGCATGACCAAAGAAATGAGAATAAATTAGTTTTGCCTTTCTGCAGTGTCAGTCTGCAGTGTCTGAGATTGTCCAGCTAATAACGACCTTAGGAGCAAGAGCCCCGTGTCAGTGGAACTGTGGCCTTTCTCAGAGCCTAGCTGCATCCCAAAGGCTTGGGAACTTTTGGGGCAATTTTGTACAGCATTACAATTATAAACTCTTTACTCATCACAGACCTTTGTGGAATAGAATGTTAAGGTACCTGTCCATTATCTGTTTTCATACTAGAAAGAGGAATAATCTGTTGGGGGCCGAGGGTCAAGTGCTGATAAACAAAACGAAAATTTGTTGAGTTTTATTGAGCCAGTTCCTTTGAATAAATGAGTGAACAGTGGTAAGAACTTTGCTGGCAGAGAGGGCAGGCTGACCCTTTCAGGCCTGTAGGCTAAAAGTTGGATTAGGTTTATAGTTAAGTCAATGAAATTATCTACTTCCCCATGCACCTGTTCCATGTATTGAGACAGTTTTCTCATCTGCATTGGACCCATAAAGTCTAAATGGTATCACGACACAATGATAATTCTCCCACATCTGTTACATTTAGAATTTGAGAATTTGATTGGTGCGGTGGTGTTAATGTTTTTTTTGAAATCCTGTTAAATTTCTCTTAAATGATAGTAAATTTTTAATCACAAACCGCTAGTGCTTTTGAACCAGTTAACTGGTGCATAGTTTCTATAAGTATGTATAAAGTGACAAAGCTGCGTTACTCACTTTTACAGACATTTGATTTTCAATATTTTCTCTAATCTGACACAATTACCGGCCATGAAAAGTCATTGTTCTCAGAATGAGAGTGTTCTGGCCCGAGCCTGAGGCCCATGGTATGCCTGTGCTCTCAAGTGGAAACTCCTTCCTGGTTGTCCTGTTGCTAGTTTTTTGTGGAATTGTGTCCCACCCCCCCAAGCCCTCGTGTTTCTGTTCACTAGATGAAAACGAGAATTCTGCCTAACTTCAGTTAATATAGTGCTTGTTGTCATGTAAGCTGAAAAACGCTTCTGAAAATGTCACCCCGTCCTAGTCCCTCTAGCCCCCGCCCTAGCATGACTTGTGGGAAGTAACTCCTCCTTTTGCCTGGCATGATTTCTAACTCAACATGCATCTCCCCGCGTGAGGTCATCTGAGATGTACTGTGGAATGCTCACGCCGCCTCTGGGTTGCCCGGACTAACCACTGCCTTGTCTGCGTTTACGCCCAGGTCATACCCCGGCCCTGGCTTGCGCTCCTAACAAAGACGTGGCTGACTGCCTGGCCCTCATTTTGGCTACCATGATGCCTTTTTCTCCTTCCAGCACAATGACGGCTGTCAACTTCGTTTGTTTTAAAAAAGACAATTTGAGCAGGACGACTCTCTCCAGTCTGGGTAGTATGGTTAGCCTGTGCAGAAACAACGTAGGCTCGGAGGACGGGTACAATGAAAATGATTCTGATTCGGAAACGTTTTGACTTTGGACTGTAGGAACTTTTCCTTGACTACCCATGTTGGAGGAAAGAAGCTTGAATTCCAGGTTTATGTTGTGTTCAAGTATAATTACGGGCCAAGCTTCCAGAAGCCAGTAGAAAGGAATTAAATGTAGGGATGGCAGCTAGGCTATAGGGCAAAGCACTGAGATGGGCCCCGATTTTTATTTGTTTCATGTTTTCTTTAGCTCTGAGATACTTCCGTGAAAGCCTACCTCTCATTTTAAGTAAGGGATAAAAAAATGCATTTAGTTCTTTTTCTTTGAGGATAGTGCAACTGAGAGGAAGCCGTTCTCTATAAAGATTTTTTTTTTCATGTATTCACTCAGCAGTGAGTTCTCAGAAGTTTATCAATATGACATTCATTGTTCCCTGGGAGGGGAGGGAAGAGGTTGATAGAAAATGCCTCAAACCTCTTCTCACTTTGATGTTTACTTCCTCACTAGAAGCCAAAGGTAAAGGTGTTCATTTACAGAAATAATGCCTGTAATAATCTTTTTAAGGGAGTCCAGTCATTCATATCCTCTCTATAGTAAGCATTAAATATCCCGAACTTCGTTCCAAGAATTTTGTTCAAGTTGATTGAAACTTGACCTTGCTTTGCTCATTTAACACAAATATGGCATTCAGTGTTCCTCATAACAAGCCTGTGACTAAGTGTCACCCAAGTGGTTAAGCCTAAATCTATTAACATTTCAGGTGAAAATTATATTGCACCAAACTTTGAGACATATGCAAATTTAATATGAAACTACCCTTATTAATTGCTCCTTAAATCAAAATACTGACTTTTTAAAAACATCAGAACCACCAGCATTGTTCATCAATAGTAAAATATTAGAAAAGTTTCTCAGTCCAGGTAATGCCAAATGAGTGGGAATATGACTGCAAAAGGAAACGAAGACAGTGAAAGCAAAAGAGAGAAATGGGTGATGTGGAAATTCAAGCCAGTTGATGGTTGCCTGATGATGAAATCAACATAGTGAATACTGTGTCTGCTCCCTCTGCCAAAGCTTCTAGGTCAAACGGACCCCGTTCTGCTCCTGGAATAGCTGTACAAAAGGAAGAATGAGACTCTAAAAATTATGCACATACATATGCACACATACATGTGTGTATACACACACACACACACATATATATATATATATATATATATGTCTGTACTTCATCAACCAGCTATGTATGAGGACCCAAATGCTTTGGTCCAAAATGGAAGATCTTAAATTGTTTTCCTTCAAAATGGAAATGAGAACTGAAGTAGCTTTTCTATGGGGTTAAAATATAATCTTTTTGTGTAACAGTTTTTGTTGTATTTTATATTTCTAATGACAAAGATTTCTAGTTGATGTCTAAACATTTGTAACTGAGGATGTGTTGACCACGGCTTTTTTTTTTTTTGCCAAACTAGAGAAAATGTTCATATACTTTTGACGTAAATGGATTTATATTTATTTGAAATGAAACCACAGCCGAGGAAACATCCCTTGTTTGTTCTCTGTTTTAATTGCTATGTGTCTTACTTGGAATAACAAAAAAAAAGCAGAAAAACATCCAGGACCCTCCCTGGGCTAGCCAGCAGTCCTGAGGCCAAGCCCAGCGCTTCCACCGCTAAAGTTTCCAGCCGACCAGACCCCCAGGTTCTTCCTCGTCGTCTGGAGGGAGTTGCAGCCTCGTGACTCAGCCCTAGGCTGTAGCCAGTTCAGAGCTCAGAAGACTCTTCCGTCCTTAGGCCCTTCTGCGAGATGAAACCTGAAGCACATAGTGGATCATATGGTCCAACTAAAGATACAGAAATTATCCTAAATACCCCAAAATGGTCCTGATGACCTAATGGGAAATTCTGTCAGTGGGTGGGGAGAAAGAAAAACTGCCAGCTCGAGTGCAGTTCTCCTTGTTAGCAAGACACAGGAAGGAAACGGGTTGCATTATGGCAGTGTTCTCCAACATTTTATGATCATTTATATTTTCACCCTGGACATTTCTATTGTATAGTGTTTGTGAACTATTTTTAAAACAGTGTTGTATCATATCTGGATCAAATACAGATACATAGTATATTTTTCATTTAGCCATAAACGACTTTAATCTTAACTCTTTTAATATCCTGGATTTAATTAAAAGCTCCTGTTGGAGTCTTCACAAATGAGAAGCTGTTTAAAGGACTTACAGCATTTGTATTAATTTCACTGAAAATTTTCAACGCCACCCACCTTGTGTTTTTAATTCTTGGTGTTGTGTTCTTCTTCCTCTGTCCTTTTGTTTCAAGAAGACGGATTTTTGAAAAGTAGGTAAATTAGCTGATGAGCAATAAAGGACCTTATCTTTACCACAACACTGAAAATAAGGGAGATCTAACACTGAAGAAGCACAATATACTGTGGTGTCTATTTCTGAAAGCGAATGGAAATCTTGCTCGGTTGGCATTTAAAGCAGGAAATGAAATCCTGCTTTAATGGTGAAGAAGCGTTAACATTTCTCCAGTAAAGCAGCACCAGAGAAGAGGAATGCTGCACCAAAGCAGTGACTCGACGCGACGTTATCTCCACGGAGCTGCCGTTTGACTTTCCCCCACTCTCACCGATGGAGGGACAAAGGAACCAAATGAATCATGCTCACAGTGAACTGTTCATTGCATCAATCTCCCTTCCTCTCTCACTCTCCTTATTTCTCCCTCCCCTCCAGATCACATTTTTTCCTTAGCAAAATGACTTTAAAAACCATGAGTTCTGTTTTTCAAGGACATCTCTTAGAGATAAAACGAGATTTCCAGCATACCTTTCTAAGGGGGGAAAAAAAAACGAACAGAAAACAGTGTGCTTTTAATTGAGTCTTAGTTGCTGAGTGCTTTTACCTGAATGTGTTCTTCTCAGACTACATCTCAGCCACAGCGCAGCGATCATGTTTCATTGCACTTACCTATTTGCCGTGTCTGCCTATCCTTGGTAAATACATTACTATCTCCAAATTGCCTAAAATCTGCTATGATTCTACAGTAAATAGCTCAGGGGATTTCTTTTTATCACTACTAAAAGGGCACCGTAGTATGTTCTGGTACTTTAGGCAGTAAATAGCTGCTTGATTTATTATTTTGTTATTAAACTAGAATGAGAACATCAAATGGATTTGCTGCACTAGCTATTCTTTGTACTGTTGAGCAACTTGGTTTGCTTATCTGTTGTTGGTTGAAGAACTCATCCCTTTTTTGTCTTGTAATATGAAGTTAGAGTGCCTTTTTATATTTGTATATTCTGAAAATGTTCTGTGAAATGTTTTGTATTTTTTCATTTGAGTGTTATCAGAGCAATATAATGCCAGTGAGTTTTCATTTCAGTCTTTCTTTAAATGTGTAAAGTGTCTTTTTTCCTATTTCCCCTTTTACCTGCTTTGAAATGAAAACAGAAGTGCTGAAGTTTTCTATAGGAATTATGTTTGATTTTGCAGTGCTAAAATGCTTTCTTCTTACAAAACTGTAAACCATAGGTCAGTGTTATAGGGGAAAAGCGTTTTAAGATAGTGACAATCTGAGTGTGTGTAAAAAAATGTAATTCTCTGCGTTTCTTATGCAGTGATCTAAAAATTCAATGCAAATATCTTTTGTTTGGTAGTTTTGTCTACATATTTTATGCTTTAGCATGTGCAATATATCTTTGCAAAGCACGATGATACAAATCTGGTGCCAGTGTTATATTTTGCATAACATATTTGTAACAGCATAAGATATTGTTTGATGATTTCAGTGGGATTTTGTCTGTAATGTTTTCTTATGTAAATTGGAGTTGAATGACTCTGGTAAATGTCATGACTGTAAAAATGAGGAAAATGACTTTTAGTTCAGTGAATGACTTTCAACCAGTCTGAATCTACTCAAGCACAGTTTAATACTTTTTCAACTACTGAATGCTAATAATGTAATTAAGTACTTAACTGTAATATACTTGGGAAATGCATTCAGATGGATATTTTTACAAATAAAAACGGTACAAATATTGTTGCAATTTGTGTTGTCTTTAATTTTTTCCAATTTATGCTAACTTTTTTTTTGGTATCATTAATGTGCAATTACATGAACAACATTGTGGTTACTAGATTCCCCCATTATCAAGTCCCCACCACATACCCCATTACAGTCCCTGTCCATCAGCATAGTGAGATGCTATAGAATCACTACCTGTCTTCTCTGTGCTATACTGCCTTCCCCATGCCACCCCCCCACATTATGTATGCTAATCGTAATACCCCTTTTTCCCCTTGTCCCTCCCTTCCCGCCCATCCTCCCCAGTCCCTTTCCCTTTGGTAACTGTTAGTCCATTCTTGGGTTCTGTGAGTCTGCTGCTGTTTTGTTCCTTCAGTTTTGCTTCATTGTTATACTCCACAAATGAGTGAAATCATTTGGCACTTGTCTTTCTCCGCCTGGCCCATTTCACTGAGCATAATACCCTCTAGCTCCATCCATGTTGTTGCAAATGGTAGGATTTGTTTTCTTCTTATGGCTGAATAATATTCCATTGTGTATATGTACCACATCTTCTTTATCCATTCATCTACCAATTTATGCTAACTTTTCCAATTATTCTACTGATTTAAATATTTGTCCCAAATTAACCAAAGCCCAATTAACCTTAAATTTTGAAAATTAACAATAAGGATAGAAGTGTATATCCAGATATTGTCACAATTAAAGAAAAAAATTCAAACATGTATGTTTGTCTTTATTACATGTATTTATGCTTTCAACCTTTTCCATAAAGGATTTGAGGTGGCTCACCACAAAAGGCATGTGATAAAATAGAAGTAGAAAAACTAGGACAGGGAAAAAGAATACAAACACATCTGGGAACCATAAAATTTAATGCAGTCACTATGACTGAACTTGAGTTTGCGCTAAGCTTCCTTGAACTCAAGAGAAGAGGGGAAATGTGACTAATTGTAGAGATCACATAAGAAAGGTGGAAACCTACTAGGTCCTCAATTGTGAAATTAATCATGCTTATCTTTGTTAGTATTACTACCACCCTTGAAATGCTTCATAGCAGCCCAAGACTCCACCCTCTCTGAATTATTCTTAAACGTACGCATAGAATTTCCTCTCTGTCTCCCCAGTCAAAATTTCTCCCCTTAAGCAGTAATTTCCCTATAAGCACTAAGGAACAATTTCCTAATGATGGAGTTTCCAGTCAATGAAAAGAGATTTGGGTTTGGGGCCTTCCTGAGTTCCTCAAATCAGTGTCATAGAATGTTAGCAATTCTCAGAGCCTAGCCCAGTCCCATCTCCATCTTCTTCATGAAGAAACTGAATCCCAGAGAAATTATATAATTTGCTCAAATTTGTGTAGTGAGTGATCTGAATATGCAACTTGTGCCTCTAGATGTTCTCTCTTCTGTGCCATCCTGCCAAATGATGATTTGTGGTGGTTGGGATTTTTTTTGTTTGTTTCCTGATAGAGACGTTCAGGGATGTTTTGCATTCTGCTCTGTCTCACTACTTATTCAAATATACAAATATGAGCGCTTTTCATTCTTGAAGGCTCTAAAGCATGCATCGTACCACAGGTGAGTGTTTCCTATAATTCAGAGTAGACTAGGTTTATTAGTTATCTAATGTGGTGTAACTAATTATTCTACAACTTAGTGACTTAAAACAAGTGTTTATTATCTCACACTTGCTGTGAGTGGGGCATGGTTTAGCTGGGTCTTCTGACAAATGTCCTTCATGGGCGGTAATAATGGTGTCAGCTAGGGAGAGATTCATATCTAAGCCCATTCATAGCATGGTTGGTAGTATTCTTCTTGGCTGCTTGGACTGAGAACTTCAGGCTGTGGACTCCCCTCGGTTTCTTGACAAATGGCCCTTTCCACAAGCCAGCTAACAACATGGCAGCTTACCTCATGAGAATGAGCTCACTGAGAAAAACCAGGGAGAGAAAGCACGAGACAGGAGCTGCAGCTTTCGAACTGAATCTTGAAATGACGGGCCATCGTTTTTCGCATATTTTATTCATTAGAATCAAGTCACTAGGTTCATCCCACACCAAGGAAAGATTACCAAAGGCTGTGGCTACCAGGAGGCAGGAATCACTGGGAGTCGTTTTGAAGGTTATTTACTACACTGGGGGTAGTGTCCTTGCAGAGTATAACCTCAGACCAGTCATAACCTTTCTGAGTCATTGCTAGGGAAGTCGTTTACTTGACTTCCTAAACTCACGCTTTCAAGAAAACAGGGATACCCTGATTCACTTGCGCTCTCAGAAGCCAGCAGAAGGCGGGTAATGACCTCCACTGCAGTAGTTTTATTGGTGAACATTGATAAAGCTCTTTGTCTCCAAACTGCTTGTCAAAGGATCCCTCCTTCTAATTCCATTCAGTAGGCTTAGATCCCCACACATCTGTCCTTCACTTTACATAGTTGATGTGTTCCAGAATTAACTTGTAAGGCACAAAGGCATTAAACTACAAGTCTATTAACATAATGTAAAAATATTGTGGGTAAAAGTGCTATATGAATTGACTCTAGCAAATTTCATACTGAAGGTACATTTGCTGTAAAATATAAAGCAGCAAAGATAATGGCTAACCATTCATTCTTTTTCTAGCACTCCAGGGGGTGATCACAAATGTATGGGTATTTGTGGCTGGCACAATGACTGGGGTGCACGAGTGGTTGCTACCAGCATTTACTGTACTAGCATTTACTAGGCCAGAGATCTCAAACATCCTACCCAGCCCAGAGCACAGCCACCCACCCTCAAGGCCAGTTGCTCCCCCACCTCACTGCTCCTCTGCCTCCTCTCCTCTTGTTTCTGAATCCTTTCTTCATCAGTTTATGTGTGAAGCCAGCCATATTTTAAATCTGTCTTCACAAGGAATTGTATAGACATGCTCTAGTACATACCCCCATGAAGGCACTTACAAGCTTAAGAAAAAAAAACTTGAGAAGCACTGTTGAATACATGTTCCCTGGTTGTGCATTTCTCCAGGAGAGATTGCATGCGGGTGAGTGGAGAAAAGTGCCACACAGATTTGAGACAAATATTTAATTCTTTTGTTATTAAACATACAAACACCTGCACACACATGAACATTCCTTGTCTTAAGTAAGGGATGATTGCACCTGCTTCACTGGTGGGGAAACCCTCCTCACCAAGCTGGGGCACCTGGCCCACAGTCACATAGCAAGACCTGGCAACAAAGAACTCTTCTTCATTGGTTCTTTAGGCACTGGTAGGCACAATCTCTAGTAATTTCTACATCTACCTGACAATTTAATGAAGTATATTTAAGTTCTAGAAGAACTTAAAAATTTTCAAAAGTAAAACTAGTGAAGCAGTATTTTGAGCACAAAAAACTTACCCATGTTCATTTTCAGTTGGTAAAGCATCCAGCAAATTTGAGAACTTGATAACTCGCTTCTCATAGTTGTGTTTCCTAAGAATTATGAACACCTAAGCTTAAATCTTAATGACAAGTTGCCAGCCATATAAAGATCAGAGGAGAGAACATTCTAGGGAGACAGAATAGCCAGTGCCAACACTCAAAAGCAGGAATGAGCTTAGCATATTCAGGAACAGAAATGGGGCCAGTCTGGCTGTAGACTTGTGGAGGTGGTAGGAGCAGAGATCAAGTGCGATCTGAAGACAGGTATCGTAAAATATTTTGAGCTGGAAAAAAGAATTTCTATTTTATTCTGAATGTGGTTTTTTAACAAAATCCCCTGGAGAAAAACAGAAAAATAGTTGTGGTTCTATTTCATTTTGAAAGGATCGTTCTAGCTGCTGTAGGGAGGTAAGGAAGTAACCCTTTTGATGGGTTGGGTGGTCACTACAATAATATAGGTCGGTAAACACAGTGGCTCCATTTGGTGTGGCAACAAGGGAGATGGAGGGAATGTGGCACATTGTGGGTATTCTTGTCGAGTTGGCTGAACTTGCTGATGTTTTGATGTTGAGTAAACAACCTGGAGTTTGAGAGGAGAGGCTGGCACTGGGATCATATGAAATTACAGACGACCAGAGGAGATTGCCTTGGGAGTAAATAGAAAGAAGAGCCCTGAACTGTGGACACACCAGTATGTTAGAGGTCAGGCTGAGGAGATGATTTGGCAGAGAAGTCCGTGAAGGAGTGGCCAGTGAGGCAGGAAGAAAAGCAAGAGATCAAGATATCTTTGAAACCTGGGAAAGAAGGAGTGTCATGGAGGAAGGATTTTCAGTTATGTCTAATGTCTCCATTGCTTCTGGGAGGTCGAATAAGATATGACAGAGAATGACCAGTGGATAAGGCAAAAAAGAGTTTATTAGAAACCTTTGCAAGTATAGATGCATCAGAGTGATAGGGGCGCCAATCCAAAGAGGATAGGTTAAGAGAAAGAAAGAGAAGAAAGTTATGGAGACCAGAGTATTTGTTTTCAAGATAGCAGATATTTTAACATGTTGATGCTAAGAGGGATGTTTGGAAGAAAGCAGGGAGAAGTTTTGAGAAGGGATAGGCGAGTAATCTTGGAAAGGACATTGTAGAGCATCTGAGGAGGATTGCTGAGTAGGTCTTATTACGTTTGAGATTTTTGACATAAATTTAAAATGGTACCAGTCGACCTGGTGTATTTTTCAGATGTTTAGGTAACGTCATAGAACAAGGAGATAGTGGAATTTAAGCAGTGATTGAGTTTTGTCAGTCGAGTCTCAGGGATGCTAAAGAACTGTGGCACTTTTAACAGACATGATTACATACATCATCGATTCTAGACTAGGTAAGGAAGGAAGTGAAGACAGGGAGGGTGATGAATGGTGAATACGCGATACAGTCACTGGTCTAAAGGTCTTGAGAAGATGGAAGAACTGCTGAGTTGTAGCACCAGAGTTGGTGAGCGGAACATGGGGTGCTTGAAGTAAAGATTTCAGAGGTAGTTTTTTTTTTGAGGATGACAAAGCCAAGGATATAACCATGAGAGTGGGTGGCCGAGGAGGATGGAAGGGAAAAACGAATTGAAGGTGAAGAAGTAAAAGACTGAGCAGGCCAACTTAACAAATGGCTCAAAGGCATTTAATGTAGAATTTGAGCAAAACTGATGAGAAAATGTGGCCTCTTTGAGAATTCTGCTCTTCAGGTATTTTACTTTAAATAGATGCACACTCAGAGCTGATTATTATCACACTGAAGTTTGATTCCAGGATTAGGATGAAGCTTTTAAAGAAGTAAGAAAGGTCAAGTGCATTTCTGTTTAAAAAACAACTAGACCTTGGCTCTAATACAATGACAGGTTTTATGGCCATATGGTTTAACCTAAATGTGTTTATGAGACTCTCCAGAAAAGATGGCAGATGGTTAAGAGCTACAGAAGGAACAAAAGCAGTGTGTAGATCAAACACATGCTTTAGTGATAACAGTGAGAAATTGAATACTTCCCAGTGGGCCTTCCGCAGAGGACAAAAGACTAAGATCATTGGGATTCTGCATTGCTCTTTAAGTGGAAACTAAATTTACAATGTTAACTTTTCCCGAAATTTTCAATTTTTAACTAAAAATAGAAAGCTAATGGGTTTATAATTCCCTTTTGGATTTCTTTTTTTCAGAAAGGATTTTTCCATTTCTATGTCCATGCCATTTTTTAATTTTACGTTTTTCTTCAAGCTTGAGATTTACTCCATGGTAATTTATTACTACTTTAAACTTGTAAAAATTTCGTTAGAGGACTGTCACCTGATAATTGATTGATTTTCTGCTCAACTTCATTTCAAGGGTCCACCCATTAGCATATAAATTTTGATTTGGCTGCTGGGCCAGATTCATTTCGACATCAGTGCTAAAAAAGCTGATTAAGAGTTCAGTTGGTGCCATCTGGGAGCTTGCTTTCTGATGTCACAGATGACACTAGAAATTAGATTGAGAGAACTAATTTCCCACAACATAGTTCAGATATTGAAAAAGAAAAGCCTTTCAGGGTGCTAACAATATTTCCTGGAGATAAGAACGTATTTTCTAGTGTGTATTAATGATCCATCCTCATTTTCCTTGCTGCCAGCCTCATGATCTGAAAGTGACCTGGCTGGTGAACAGAGCACATTCTTATTAAGCTGTTGGCTGTGACCAGAACTGTTGAACACCAAATAAAAATCACCTCTATTGCATTTTTCAGGCTGCTTTTCTAGTTGGAATGAATAATAAAAACAGCCGACACTCACTGCCTTTTGCCAGGCACTGCTGTGGGTGCTTTACATATATTTAGAAGGTAGATGCTATTCTTATCCTCATGAACACACAGCTAAATAGAGGCAGATCTGGGATTCAAACCTAGTGAAGTGGTTCTAGAATTCATAATCTTAATTACTATGCTATGTATACTGGAAGGAAAACAAACTGCTTGATGTCAATTTTTCTTTTTTTTTTCAGCTTTAAAAAAAAAATTAACGATACTATATGGCCTTTTACTCATGGAGTAAATATTGGTCTACAATAGAGGTACCCTATGGCCCATGGGCCAAAACCAGCAGCCACTTTTTTTTTTAATGACAGTTTTATTGAAATATAATTGACATACCATAAAATTCACCCTTTTAAAGTGCAATTTAATGTTTTTTAGTGATTTTTTAAAGTTGTGTAACCATCACCACTATCTAATTTCAGAAATTTTCATTACTCCCAAAAGAAACCCTGTATCCATTCATTCTCCTTTCCCTCTTTCTCCCTAACCCCTTGCAACCACTTGTCTACTTCCTCTATGAATTTGTCTATTCTGGACATTTCAAATCAGTGAAAGAATGCAATATATGGCCTTTATGACTGGCTTCTTAGCATAAAGTTTTCAAGGTTCATCCATGTTTTAATATGTATCAGTACTTCATTCCTTTTTATAGCCAAATAATATTTGATTGTATGCATATAGCACATTTTTTAATCCATTCATCAGTTGATAGACATTTGAGTTGTTTCTACTTTTGAGCCACTGCGAATAATGCTACTATGAACATATATCTACAGATTTTTGTATGGACTTACATTTCCGTGTTCTTATGTATATACATACCTAGGAGTGGAAATGTTGTGTCATATGGTAACTCTATATTTATCACTTCAAGGAACTGGCAAAAACTGTTCCACCACAGCTGCCAAATATTCCATCAGCAATGTATGAGAGTTTCAATTTCTCCACATCCTTGTCAACACTTCTTATTTCCCATTTGTTTTTATTATGGCCATTCTAGTGGGTGTGAAGTGATATCTCATTGTGGTTTTGATTTGCATTTTTGGTTCATGACTAATGATGTTGAACATTATGTCATACACTTACTGGCCATTTGTAAATTTTCTTTGGAGAAATGTCTATTCAATCCTTTGCCCATTTTTAAATTTGGTTATTTCTTTTTTTTATTGTTGACTCGGAAAAATTCTTTGTATATCCTGGGTACAAGTCCCTTATCAGATATGGGATTTGCAAATATTTTCTCCCATTCCATGGTTGTTTTTTCACTTTCTTGATAGTGTTCTTTGAGGCCCAAATGTTGTGCTTCTGGTGTCATATCTAAAACCACTGCCTAAGTCAGTCATTAAGATTTTACTTCTGTTTTCTTTTAACAGTTTTATAGGTATAGCTCTTATATTTAGAATCTGTATATCAACTTGGGGAGTATTGTCATTTTAACTACATTAAGTTTTCTGATCCATGAACATAGGATGTCTTTCTATTTAGTTAGGTCTTTCAACAATCTTTTGTAGTTTTCAGGGTGCATGTTTTACACTTATTGTGTTAAATTTATTCCTACATATTTTGCCTCTTTTAAGGCTATTGTTAAAGGAATTGTTTCCTTAATGTCATTTTCAGATTTTTCATTGCTAGTGAATGACATAGAATTGAGTTTTAAATTTTTATCTTGTATTCTGCAACCTTGCTAAACTTATTTATTAGCTTGGATGATTTTTTTAGTGGAATCCTTAGGACTTTCTACATACAAGATCATGTCATCTGCAAAAAGAGAAAGTTTTACTTCTTCCATTCCAGTCTGGAGGGTTGGTTGTTTTTTTTTTTTAACTTTTTCTTGCCTAACTGCCATGACTAAAACCTCCCAAATCATGTTGAATAGAAGTGGTAGTAGTGAACATCATTGTCTTGTTCCTGATCTAGGGGGAAGAATCTAGTTTTTCACTATTAAATATGATGCTAGCTGTGGGTTTTTCATAGATTCCCCTTATCAATTTGAATGCATTCTCTTCTATTTCTAGTTTTTTTTGTGTGTTCATATTACAAAAAGAGGCTGGATTTTGCTAAATTCTGTATCTTTTGAGATGATTGATCATGTGGTTTTGTCCTTTGTCATTTATTAACATGATGTATTGCATTGATTAATTTTCATATATTGAATCAACTTGGGTACGTGGGATAAATCTCATTTAGCCATGGTGTATAATCCTTTTAATATGTTGTTGGATTCTGTTTCTCTCCATCTACTTTGGTGGGGAGGGAGGGGGAAGACCCTTTAGTTTCATTAATCACTGGGGTTTCCCAGATGACATTCCCCACAATGAGTATAGAACTCCTGAATTCCCCAGGAAGCCGGGAGGGGAGGTGTCAAAGAACAGTTGGTTTGAGCATCAAGGCCAACCCTATTCTGTGGGCAACCTGGGGTGAATCACCAACCATTTCCTTGAACATGGCTACTCCTTAGGCCAGGGGATGTTTGCATGGGAGGCATAAACTACCCTCAAGAGAATAGACCTAGGAAAAAACCCCACATAGCCCTGTTACAGGCTCAGGACTCTTGAGTAGGGAATTTCAGCATCTTGGGTGCCAAAATTGTCTTAGAGAATGTCACAGATTCCAGCTAGGTGCATCCCCTTTGGCCCCCTGACTCCTTGCTCCATGAGGAGGACTATAACTGGAGGCCAGATTAATTGCCCTGAATGGGCCAAGTGTATTACTGCTATTCAGTACACTTTTCTAATACCTACAAGTTGAATATCAGTCCTTCAGAAAAGCAAAGACATATATGCCAAAATGCTTATTGCATTTTTTGGTAGTGGGGAAAAAAAATGGAGACAAATTTGAATGTCATTCTGTTATATCCCTACTATGGAACAATATGAAACTATTAAAAATAATAAATGTAGTTAAGAAATATTAAGTATGGTTAAACAAAAGCAAGTGTCAGTGAAATGTTTATGGTTATGGCCCCAAATAATGTCAACAAAAATCCATATATATGTTTATGTGTGTCAGTATGTTGTATGATCATGACCAAAGATATGGCAGAACGTACCCTATAATGTTAAAGAGAATGGAACAAGAAAGTGGTGAAATTGTAGTTAAAAGGAAAAATGTACATGCATATGCTAAATGAAAATGTAAAATTGTTTTATATCACAGAAATAGGTAAAAATAGGATATGCTTATGAATAAGGACTAGAATGTAAAGTAGACAGATTCGAACAATGACTTAATTGACAGAATTGTGGATAACTTTTGCTCAAATTTATGTTGTTTATTGTTTTTGCAAGAGAGTTTTTAAAAAGGAAAGAGACTGGAATGCATAAATAAGAACTAGAAGGTAAATCAATCAGTCATTCTATTTAGTGGTAGGTTAATACAGTTCATTAGAACAGCTCCAAGCTCCATATTAAAGAGGAATGAAGAAAACTTGGAGATGCTCCAGGAAAAACCACAGATATATTAAGAATTGAAGAATACATCCTTTTGGAAAGAGTAAAAGGAACTGAACTTAAACAACTTAAAGGTTTCCTCAACTATGAAATATGGAGATTTGAGTCAGTAATTTCTCATATCCTTTCAGCTCTGACTTTTTTTTTTTTATTCTTAGACTAGATCTGTTAGTCAACAGAGTAACTGCCAACCGCCTACAGCATGTGAAGCAGTGAATTAGGCATATGCATAACTGGGGAATAAACATGGTCGGAGGCTGACTGCACCATTAGCCCTCCCATCATAGGAATTTCTTCCAGACAGAAGAGATTAAAGAGATGTGGCTTTCCTCCTCTGAGCAAGAAAATAAATGGGCTTTAACTGGAGCATGATCAATTTAGGATCATGATAAGTTATCTGAAAAAGGTATAGTAAATATAGAAGTGGTTGATACAAGACTGATTGTAAAGTCTCTTTACTGGAGATTGACAGAATTAAGGCCGCGGCTCGTCACTCCAGGGTGGTGCTGGAGAGATGTCCAATAGCCAGGGTGCTCAATAGCTCAGAACTCTTTCAAGCACCGTATACACAACTGTTTCCATCTGGCTTATTGCTCCATATTTACTCAAACATTTTCTCTGTCCCTTGAACAACCTATAGTAGCTGCCATATTCAGAGGCATCAAAATTCATCCTGTGTCCCTAAACTGAAAACCCAGTAGACATCCTAGACTTCTCCTTCTCCTTCGCTATCCTTATCCAATTGGTTACGAAGTCCTGTTCCTTCTGTGCCCTCTAAATGTCTTTTGAATCAATTACCTCATGTCCTCACCTACTACTCCTGTGTCAGACCCTCACCATAGGATTCCTAGATTACTGCAGTAGCATCCTAACTAATCTCCTCGCCTGCAGTCTTGCCCTCTTCAATTTTTTTCAAATTTGCTGCCCCAAACTATTTTTTAAAAGTCAAGCTCTTTAGTCTGAAAGCATCTCCCATTTCTTTACCTTCATTTCCCATCACTTGCATCACTCATGCTCCCTACACTGTAGGCATTTTGGAAAAGCTAAGTTCTCCTCCTCTCATACAACCTTTATGTGTTAGTCCTTCTACTTAGGACTTACCCCCTTTTTTTTCGCCTGTTGAACTCAACTTTTCAGACCTAGGCCAAATATCACCTCTTCTTAAGTGTTTACTAAGATTTTACCTGAAAACTGAAGGCAGAAAAAATTGCCACTTCCACTGTGCTTCCAAGGCACCCTGAACATGCCAATAGCAGTGTTGATCCTATCACTTCCAATGTAATTGATTACATATGGGATGAAGATGAACTGTTCTCGTGGCTATGCTCCTCACTCGCCATCTTCTACCTGCCACATGCCAAAGGACAGTTTGGGTTGGCCCAGTTCTGCATCTTTTCTGGATGGTAGAACATTAAATGATGTAAAAACACATGAAAAGAGAGGGAAAAAAATGCAAAGACCCAGAGATTTTTAAATCTATTAATCAGTAAAGAGTTCAGAAAAGGGAGATTCCCCAAGGATGGAAGGGTTTGGGAGATAGCATATGAGAGCCTCTAGGTAATCAAAGTCTCTCAAACTAGGGAATTGAATTGGGACCCCTTTAATAGTCTTTGAGAAACATAAATAAATATTGAAATATATGTTTAATTACTAATCGGAAACTAGACTGTGCTTCCTACATAAACACTAAACCACATAGAACCCCAGGATTTATTTAGGTTATATATATATATATATATATATATCTTGCTTCCTTGTCTACTCTGTATTATTTCTCCAGTACCTCAAACAACACCGCGATGATTTAATAAGTGAATGTATGAATGGCTCATGTGTGCAAGTATGTTGTGTCTACCCCCTTCCAAGAAAATGCCCCGGGTTTCCCCATTGGCATTAATGAACATTTCCAGATGGTGTCACTCTGCTAGCGCTCAGTAGTCCTTGCAGCCAGGTCAACAGATGAGACCGCCCACAGGCTGGAGTACAGGCAGGGGCGCCTGGATGAACTCTCAGGATAGAGGGGAAGTAGCCACTGAGGAAAATGTGGCAGTAGTCAAGAGGATAACTGTTAATGTGATGCTGAAAGAAAGGCAAAGGCTTAAGAGTAAAACCAGCTGTGAGATCAGCAGCCGGCGAGTCCAAAGGATGATGGCCAAGTCCAAGGCGCCGAACGAGTGAGGTGTGTTCAGAGATGTGAGAAGAGGATACTCTTCGGGATGGGCTTTCTGTTGCAGGGGCAGCTGTTTAAAGACGTGGGTCCAGTTGTGCATCACCTTCCTGCATTCTCCTCCTCCCCCGCTAAGCAGTGCTGTCCAGAGGATCCGAGGCCAGTCTTGGAGCAGGTAAACCTCCTGGTGCCCTAGCACAAATCATGTCAGTGTGCTGGTGGTCTCTGTATTCCACTGTCACACACTTGCAGGATGAACTCCCTGGTTTCTAGCCAGGTTCTCCACTTTTCCAGCCAGGGACCCTTTGGAACCAACTTCAGTAGGACCTCGACAAAATCCAGTATTCTCAATCAACTCCATTTGCACATTTGGTCTTTCCTATTTTTCTCATTACTTCTCTTGGGATAAGACTTAAATTGCTGTTGACTCAGTATAGGAAACAACACAAAACTGTGAGAATTATTTTTCAGATTCTTAATTTTAGCACTCTTTAATCTATTAAATTTCCTTTTCAATACAGATAATCTATTGTAAGATCAGCTTTTGTTGCCATAGTATGAAATTGGTCCTATATTATTTACTGCATATAATTATTTGTCTAGTTATTTTTTAAAGATCCAGTTTCTACCAATTTAAATCAGGCACTGGTATAATGTTTCTGCAAATATTTTCCTTACTTGAGCACTCTCCATCCCTCATTTTCAGAAAATCAACATAATTGCACATTTTCTTTTTTCTTTTCTTTTGTTTTTAAATAGCAGCCCAGGCTGTTAACCCCTTAGGATCCAAGAACATGGGTCAGCTGCATAACAGGAGCTCTGAGACACCAGTTATGAATCAGAATGTGCTTTGTCCCAGCCATGGACTGCAAAGGGTTACACTCTGCATGAAGCCATGGACACTGCTGTGGGGGAGGGGAGAGGCTTTCCTCCTCCAGCCCTGCTTGGAAGCACTAACCCTTTATTTTCCTTCTGGGAGCAAGGTACTGGAAATTCCCCTTCCACTTATAAAGTAGAAGACAAGGGTGCTTGCTGTGGGCATTAGGGCTGGGTAATATTTCTAGAGCACTTTGGAATTCTTTCAGGGTAAGTGTTACAAGAACACAAATTATTTCTTTTATTGTTAAATTATGTTCCTATCATCCATAACTCCAAGTGAAGCCTTTTTTATTAAAAGTCTCAATGCTGTAAATCACTAGGTAACCAGAGAAGTTCGCCATGCAATGAGGGAGGAGTCCAAGGTTTGTAAAAATCAGCCTCTGATTAAATTACCCTTGTCTACCATTTCCCGTCACATTATAGTAGACTGCCTGGCTGGACAAAAGTAAGAGGGTGATGGAAAGGCAGGAGAAATAATTCAAAATGTAAGCCCCAAATCTCAACTGAAAGGGAGGGGAGAAACCAAATGTGGTATGTAGACAAAGAGAGGTGCTTGACAGGAATGGAGTCTACTAATGTGGGAAGGGAAAAGAATCCTGTTCTAAGTTATAAGACAGGAAGGAAGAAAAGATCAAGAATGAATGTGGAGAAGCATTTGGCCATGTTTTGCAATGGACTTTTGGCTGTAGAAGATTAAAGTACACTTTGCAGACCAATATTAAGGAAAATGGTGTTCTCTCCTTCCCTTGTTTCATTATCACATTTTATGTCCTCTGTAAAGAATTACCTCTGGGAACCCCATGTTAACTAACTCATACTATCAAGTTGTTTTTAATTGAGCAACTAATGACAAGTCATGGGATATAACAACTGGTAGCTCCCTTTTATTTGCTATAACTTTCCACTTCCAAGGATAGATTCTTTTTGGACTTCTCCATGTCCCTCTAACCTAGGTGTCTACATAAACAGTTCAGACGCTCACCATTTTTCTCACTGATCTCAATTAAAGGCCCAGTTTCCTGGATTTGATCCTCTCCTAGCCCCCTACTCATTCACAGTTTTTTTTCAAAATGTGGCCTGCAGACTGTTGGCATCCCAGCAATCCTTTCAAGAAGTTCACGAGGTCAAAAACTATTTTCATAATCATTGTAAGACCAACTGCCTCTTTCACTGATGGTGCAAAAGCAAGTTTTAAAGTGGGTAAAATCTAACACAAATGCCAGTGCGCTGAACTCTTCTTCCTGTCACTGTATTCTACACTGTCACAGTTGCACAAAAAAAATTATGGTGCTGTAAATATTATCAATTTTATTAAAACTCAGTCCTTGAAGATATTAAAGTAGGCATAAAGCACTTGTGCTACTTACTGAGGTAGGAGGGTTTGACCTGCTAGCCAGCTCCTTGCTCTTTTCAAGGAACACCATTTTTACTTGAAAATACAACTGATGAAATAAACTGTGGTTACTCAGATTTGAATATCTGCCAGTGAAAATGAATGAAGTGAACCTGTCACTTTAAGGAAAACAGTATTTTTTAATGAATTAGTGAATAAATATATATTTTTAAATCTCTCTGTTAATTTCCAGTATGATGAATATCAACAGATCTAACCCACATAAACAAAAGCACTTGGGGTCCTCACAGATTTTTTTTTTGGTATCGTTCATGTACAATTACTTGAACAACATTATGGTTACTAGACTCCCCCTATTATCAAGTCCCCCCCACATACCCCATTAGAGTCACTGTCCATCAGCGTAGTAAGATGCTATAGAATCATTATTACCTGTCTTCTCTGTAAATACTGCCTTTCCATGTCCTCCCCGCTACATTATTTGTGCTAATCATACTGCCCCTTTTTCCCCCCTTATCCCTCCCTTCCCACCCATCCTCCCCAGTCCCTTTCCCTTTCGTAACTGTTAGTCCATTCTTGGGTTCTGTGAGTCTGTTGCTGCTTTGTTCCTTCAGGTTTTTCTTTGTTCTTCTACTCCACAGATGAGTGAAATCATCTGATACTTGTCTTTTTCCACTTGGCTTATTTCACTGAGCATAATACCCTCTAACTCCATCCATGTTGTTGCAAATGGTAGGATTTGTCATCTTCTTATGGCTGAATAAAATTCCATTGTGTATATGTACCACATCTTTATCCATTCATCTACTGATGGACACTTAGGTGGTCCTCACAGATTTTTAAGAGTGTCAAGAGATCCTGGGACCAAAAATTTTAGTTGCTCTAAATAAATGCTTCTCAGGTTTATTCTTTGGACCCTGGGGACACTCTAATTCTGCGCTATCCATTAGCCACATGTGGTTCCTTTAATTAACATTAAATAAAAAATTTAAATACAGTTCTTTAGTCTCACTAGCTACATTGTAAGTGCCTAACAGCCAAATGTGGCTGGCAAATTAGGGAACATTTTCATCATCACTGAAAGGGTGCCTCCACTTGTTCATTCACCATGACCATTAGCATCTGAAGGCTCTGCAAAGTTCTGAAAGGAGGAAATACTGTTTCATTTTGTTTAAGCATTTCTCAAGCTTATTTGAACACAGAACTATTTTCCACATGACATCCATCAATTACCATTCTATGCAACACACTCAAAAAATGCTATTCTGCCTTTTTCCAGTATCTTTATCTTAACTCTTCCACCCATAGGTGTTGCAATTTTTGTACCTCTTTTGGAAATAAATGGATATAAATGATACATTAAATTATAGAAGCCTATCATCTAAACCTAAATTCCACTCCTCTGCTAGTTCCTTTGCTAGAATTTCCCTCTATTGGTATATAATCCAGTTCAGATTACTTTTCTGGTTATTTTTGAATTTTTAAGTCTATGTAATATTTGCATTGAGGTTATATATTTGGGTTTACTACACAGACTCTCAGAGACTGTATCCCTGGCAGGAGTACCTGTGACCCCTGAATAACCCCACCAGTTTGGACATCAATAAGATGTAAGGTTTAGGTTTTTTTTTAAAATAAACTTTTAATTTTAGAATAGTTTTAGACTTACAGAAAAACGGCAGGAGTTACAGAGTTTCTGTATACCCCACACCCAGTTTTCCTTATTGTTACCTTTATCATCTATAGTACTCTTGTCTGCAAGATTTACTTTTAAAATTTCTAATGTAAAAAGAATGGGTTTACTTATTATTTTCCAAATTCAAATCATAGTGTTGAATATGCTCTTTCAGGCCATCAAACTCCAACAGTCCGCTGTGAGTCATTATTCCAAGTCTTCTTGAGCATAGCTAGCTGAGGTTCCACATAGTTAGTCTGTGATCTTACCAGTTTAGTCCAGCAACACTACACACTTTTCTCAGCTAGGTAAATAACTGGGCTGGTGACATTGGAACCAGACCTGTGAGCAGGCAGTGCTGGCTAGAAGCTGTAGGGCACAAGAAAAAAGAGGCATTGAGTCCCTTGCCTCCAGTCAGGGTTAGGGAGCCAGGGAAGTAAAAACGTGGTGTACAGAAGTTTACAAAGTGAAAAGTCAGCAGTGGAGTATAGAGGCAGAAAGCTGAAAACAACTAGCAGGAAAGGAAATGCAGAGAAGTTGACAGCATGGATTGCCTGCAGATAAATTGACTAGTCAGAAGGGAACTATTAAGGACACTGAACTGGTTTGGCTGAATTATGCATTTTCTATGAGAAAATAGTTTATTAAAATAGTATGCATGTTGATTAATTTGCATGCTGTTTTAAATTTTTTCTCTCATAAAATCAGTTCATGTATATTCATATTTATGTTTGTGAATGCACATATGAAGACAATCAGGAAGAATATACACCAGACTGTATAAAATGATTACTTCTGGGAGTAATTACTTCTGGGAGGGTTGGGGCTTAGAGTGAGGTAATATGAAGTGGGGGAGGGTTCACTTCACTCTATACTTCTATAGTGTTTCAGTTATTCATAAACTCTATTAATGTATTATGTAAGTTAAGAAAACAGAAAGTAGAAGTAATATGTTTGCTTAAAAATTGGGAAATATTGAAGAGAATACAGAAAAATGTAAACTATATATTCTCATCACACAGTACTAACCACTTCTTTTAGTGAATTCTTGCCCAATCCCCTTAATGTTTAGATATATAAATGTGGTAGGCTGTAATATTGTTCACACATACTTGGTGCCCATCCCTGTCCTGTTGAACTCAGATGAGGCCATATTCCCTCAGCCAATGAAATATGAGCAGAAATGATATGTGTTACTTCCGGGCAGAAGCTTTAAGAGTCAAATCATGCTTCTGCAATTAGGGAAGCCTGTCTCATGATAGAACCTCTGTTGTCATTGTGGGCTCCGGGGTATCTATGAAGAATACAGCGACCTTGGTGCTCCAGGATGGACAGGTAGCAAGAGAGAGAAACAAACTTTGCTGTGGGCAGTGGAGAGTTTCAGGTTGTCACTGAAGCATAAATTGACTTGCCCGGACTGACAATAGATAAATAGATAGCAGTGTGTATGTATGTAAATGCAGCTGTATGTGTATATTTGTGTGCACAGAAAAATATATACTGATACATAAAATTCACTGTTACTGTGAAGGTCGGCTCATGCTGTATATATATATATATATTCCTTTTTTGACTTAATGTTTTAGTATAAAACTTTTCCTGCCTTACCATATAGTTTTTGACAATATGATTTTGATACAAGATGATACAACATGATTTAATACAGTAATGACTACATATTATTCCATTGCATGGACTTACCATCATACATTATCTAATTTATCTCTTATGGGCAGACATTTAAGTTGTTTCTTTCCAAGTTGAATTCTTGTAAATTATCAATAAACATATTTGTCCACAGCTTTGACCTAGGATAAATTTCATACTTAGGCTGAATACCATAAAATGGGTTCACTGTTAATTCCAGAGCTGACTCTGACTCTCACCCACTCCACTCTCTGCACACCAACTCCACAGGGTTCATGAAAGTGAACAAGGTGCAACAGTTCAGCTGTCAACCTACAGGGACAGAGACAACCCACAGGGACAGAGCCCTGAGCCTCTTGCCAGTTTTCATAGATGGGATAATAATCTCCTTATCTTTTCCATTTCCCATCAGTTCAGCAAAGACAAGGTTGAAATATTTTTCACTTTAAGAAATTTCAAGAATTTCCACTAAAAAACTAAGAGTAAAACAAAACTATATTTGCAAAATGTAATTTCTGCTACTAACATAACTCCTAGCCAAAGATTACCCTTCACAGTCCCCAGTCCCCAGCCTTTTCCTCACTAACTCCCTGAGTAGGTTAGATGTGAGCTGCCTGAGGCCTCCCAGAACCATATTCCTGGTCTTCCTGCAGCCTGCACTTTTGGGGGGTGCTTGTTTACCCCGCTCCATGGCTCCAATGGACCCTGCATTAACATAACGGCAGCACTTTCCCCCTCTGTTAAAACTGTTGGTTTCCTTTTCTGCCTTTTTCATTAGCCTGCCTGTGAACTTGATGGCAGAGATTGTATTACATACCAATAGCCACAAAGAATAGTGTGGTACCCAAAACTTGGCAAACTTAGAGTTAATATTGGGTGAATACATGGATTCATGCAGGAACCAATGCATAGGTTCATGCCTACATGAGTGAATGAGTAGACATACGAAGACGTAGGGAAAATATTTTTCCATCTCTAGGATCTGGAGTGTCTTCCTGCCTCAGGGTGGTTACATTTTACATCTAGATGAGCAGTTTATCTGTAAAATATCAGTGCTTATCAGGTATTGTTCATAACTTGGAGAATGCTGTAGCTTTGAGGAGCAAACTGAAAACCAAATAAGCATATTTATTTTTTCCTCTCTTGGGACTAAATCTCAGTTATGGAAAACAAAGAGAAAATTAAAGAAACTAAGAGTATGAGAAACAGCCTTCATCACAATGTCTTTTTGAAGTGAGAGGTATATTCTCTGATCTCATTAGTTAGTCCAATTTCACTGGATACAGTGTGGGGAGCAGGTAGGGAGTCACTCTTAGTCATCGTTGGTGGGAATGTAAATTGGTGCATGTTGAGATAATTTGGGGGTTATTTATTAAAATTCTAAATGTATATACCAACTGACCAAGCAATTCCATTTCTAGAGGCTTATCTTCCAGAATGCTTGCATAAGTGCATAGACATGTATGAATAAGGATGTTAATTGTAGCACTATTTGTAATAATCAAAAATTGGAAATAATCCAAATGCCCACCAGCAGGAGATCAGATAAAGCCACATTGTAGAACAGTTTATTTAGTATGATTCCCATTCCAGAAAGAAGATGTATATGCACAGGAGAAAGACAAGAAGGATATACTGCAACTTTTTAAAATTCAAGTATCATTGATATACAATCTTATGTTGGTTTCAAATGTACAACACAGTGGTTCAACAGTTACCCTTACTATTAAATCCTCTCATTCTAGTGCAGTTACTATCAGTGTAGAAAGATGTTACAAAATCAGTGACTATGTTCTCCATGCTGTACTACTGTCCCCATGCCCAACTTATATTGTGATTGTGAATTATTGGGTCCCTTTATTCCCCCCTCCCCCCACCACGTGCCCCAACCCCTCCCCCTTAGTAACCACCAGTCACTTCTCAGTGTATATGTCTACTGCTGTTTTGTTCCTTCTGTTTTGCTTTGTTTTTATATTCCACAAATAAGTGAAATCATATGATGTTTTTCTGCCTGGCTTATTTCACTGACCATAATACCCTCTAGCTCCATCCATGTTGTTGCAAATGATAGGATTTGTTTTCTTCTTATGGCTGAATAATATTCCATTGTGTATATGTACCACTTCTTCTTTATCCATTCATCTACTGATGGACACTTAGGATGCTTCCATGTCTTGGCTATTGTAAATAGTGCTGCAGTAAACATAGGGGTGCACATGTCTTTTTGAATCTGTGATCTTGTTTTCTTCAGGTAAATTCCTAGGAGTGGAATTCCTGGGTCAAATAGTATTTCTATTTTTAGTTTTTTGAGGAACCTCCATACTGCTTTCCACAATGATTGAACTAGTTTACATTCCCACCAACAATAGGAGAGTTCCCATTTCTCCACATGCTCACCAGCATTTGTTATTTATCTTTTGGATAGTGACCATCCTTCCTGGTGTGAGGTAATATCTCATTGTGGTTTAAATTTGCATATGATTAGCGATGTGGAGCGTCTTTTTATGTGTCTGTTGGCCTTTCATATTTCTTTTTTGGAGAAGTTTCTATTCAGGTCTTGTGCCCATTTTTTAATTGGGTTATTTGTTTTTTGGGTGTTGAGGCATATGAGTTCTTTATATATTTTGGATGTTAACCCTTTATCAGATGAGTCATTTATGAATATATTCTCCCATACTGGGATATACTGCAGATTTAACAGTGGCTAGCTCTGGGCAGTGGGAATTGGGTAGATGAAGAAGACACCTTTTTATATCTTGTGTATTTACTACTGTGCTTAAAAAATTATTTATAAATAAGCACTTTTAATGTAAAAAAATAATTGCTACTTTTTCAAGTTCTAGGCTGAGAATTTACCAATTCTTGGTCTTAGGAACCTTTAATGACCAAAAATATATCCTTCTGAAGTAATTTAAATGATGACAGGAACACCACTGAGCAAAATACCAGAAATTTCTAAATTTTGCAATAATAAATAGTATCTGCTGTCGGGTGTTAACACATCATAGCCCTGTGTTAGATTCTTTTGTTACAGTAGTTTAGATGTTTTTTAATTAGATCATTCTTAAAATCTGCAAGGTGACAGTAGGTACACATGCAGGCTTGGTGTTGGTTGGACTTATTTTAATTTATCCATAGCCTTCCCAGAGCAAACCCCTCGTAACAGTTTTTGATTGCTCTGGTGTATGCTAATTGTTTGTTTTGTTTTGTTTTGTTTGCCCTTGGAAGTTGCCATGCATTCTCCCTGAGAACATAATTTCTCAGTATTCTAGGGTTAAGCCCTTTTGCCAACCACATTTCCCACTTTGCTTTGGCTCTTCTAGAGTAACCATTACAAGTTCTTTTCCATTCTTCTAAGAATTAATAACACACCCAATCCTGGCCACCAAGTTCTAGAGCAGTAGGTCCCTGCTACTCATATCGACCTCCAAATACTTAAAGCAATGTACACCGTCGGGCCATATCAGCCTGCACTTCAGGCAGGCTGAAGAATGGACAAAGTTCACTGAACTGGTATGCACTTTTTTACCATAGCTCTGGGCAAAATCTTCAAGTGTTGTATTTTATATTCTAGATTGCTGGCCAAGACTTTGGAGGATGCTACATAATCCAACAGGCCATATTTCAGCTGGAGTCTTAATATAAATACAATCACCAACACCCAGGATATCTTTGCTTTCATTGACATGCCTGGGTGCCTTGTTTGGCAATCAGGGTTGGGGTAGGAATGAGGGGAGATGAGGCTGCTGAAGATGAAAACATGTCACTGAGCCCCTGGAACTGGTTTTGAGCCCCTAGAGCTATAGAAAATGTTTTTCACAAAGAAGCAGCCCTACTTTGAAACCATATGTCAAAGAATGGCACAGAATTGAAGAGGGTTGTTTTCTCCATCTCCGCATGGAATCCAGCATTGTTCTGGCATGTAAGACCGGAGGCTTTGGGAATGTTGGGAGATAGCATTCTTGGCATATTCTTGGTCAAGTGTTCCACAGTGCACTTCTGCAGCATAGGCAGGGATGAAAATATCTTCCAACCACTTGCCAGCATGAATGCCGACAAATGGGAACTGGAATAGACCAGGAAAAATGCTATAGATGCTCCAAAAGGGCCAGTACTGAGATGTCAGTAAGACTACTATATCCCCTCACATGGTAGTGTGAGAGCAAGAGAAACTCCATTTTAAAAAGGCCATCTTAAGAAGGAAGCCTCAACCCTAACTTAGTTCTAAGAAAACTTTGTTCCAGTTACTGGAAAAACCTCCCATTGTTCCAGTAACCCTCACCCCAGATAGTTCTCTAGCAACGACCTCAAGGTCCAGACACTCAAGGTCCAGATGCTCCTGTTCCTTAAAGATAACATACTTTACATGTTACATCAGCTGGCAGCTTGGCACCAGCCGGACTCAACCAATAAAGAATGTACAAGACACCCTTACTTTAAAGCACCCAATCAGCATATGCCAAGTTAGAGTTCCCTTCTTCCTGCACCTTGTAACGCATAAAAGCTCGTCTACCCTGGGCTAGGGGCTCTCACTTTGGAACCGCTGTGTCGGTGACAGGTGCGAGCCCGAGCTCGAGCTTGAAATAAACGACCCTTGTGTGTTTGCATCAGAATCGGCTCCTTGGTGGTCTTTCGGGGACTCGCGACTAGGGCACAACAGTAGGTGCTCAGTACATATTAAATGAATGAATAAATGATGACATATAATGATTAATGTGGGAAAATTGTTTGTGAATATGGAGAAAGCACTTGTTTGGGGATTCCCAGTAATAACCAAAATTATCTTAGAAAAAAATACCTCCTGTTTAAAGAGGATAGAATTTGGATCCATTGTAATTTACGAGTAGCTATATTGTGACCACATTTATATCTATAGTCTAGTAAAGATAGGTGAAAATTGGGTTAGGAATATTTTCTAAACCATGACTGCTAAAATAACTTTTATTAAATAGATGATTACAAGGCTTTTTTCTTTTTTTCAAGAATAACATCACTTCTGAAATTGGGCAATATTCATGGCAGTGGTCTTGACTGATTTTTCTGTAGGCAGTAGGATCTGTAACTCAAGACTGAAATTATCCCACTTTCAGAAATGTAAATATGCTTAAGGAACAAAAGTTCTGTGACACTATAGTTTACTGAATTTCTTTGTTCTCTCTCTGGATTAGTTGGAACTAAAGACAAATGTGGACTACTTGTGGCTATGAGCGCTTAGTTAAAAGACTTGAATAGTTATCAGAGTCTGTTAAACTCTAACAAGTTTCGTTCTAGTTCTCAAATCTGATTTATCATAGAACTTTGTGTTTGCATTTTAAAATTTATTTCTAAACCGGGTCTTAGATGAGGAGAGGAAGGAAAAGAAGGCAAATTCTGTTTTGGTTTTTAAGGTCAGGTAGTCAGTTTGGCAGCTGGGTTTGTATAACCTTTAATTTCTCCTAATTAGAAATTTTCAAAGTACCTGGCTCTCCCCAGGATACCAATTTGCTAGAGAATCTGCTTGTAGCCTCCTTGAGAGAAGTCAGTTTGAAGTCTTAACCAACAAAAGTAACAAAAACTTCAGCTCCATGAAACAAGTTATCCTCCATTGTTTGCCAGGCTCATTGCAAGGTTGGGGTTTTAACCTGACTTAATTTTAAAGTTATTCATCTTAATTAACGTGCATCCCATTCAATTACATCCATCTTCTACAAACAGGTCAAACCTTCATAAACCTTCAGGCAGAAACTAGTCATAGAGGAGATGTTTTTTCTTCTCACTGATGTCAGAAGATAACTCTTTTAAATATTAGTTTCTAGATGGTTTTAAAAATAATTAAACTTTGTTATTCTCTTAGTATCTGGTAATATCCATTATACTGAGTTCAAATTAACATTCCATGAAATATTGGTTGTGATAAACTAATCAATTATCATAATAACAGTAAAAAGGAAAGCAAAGGGAAATTTCAACTTGTATTAAAAAACTTGGAAGTTCAATTTATTTCCATATAGAATTTCAGGATTATATGCTGGAAAATGAATATGCTCTTTGAGATAGGGACTGTGGGTGTAGTCAGAGTAGGGGGAGGGCCTCCGGAAAAAGCAAGGCAGAATATTTGCAGTCAGAGTAATGTAACTATATGCAAGGAAACCCCCTACCAAAACTCTGTGTTAAACATTAAGCTCTAGAGTCATTCTTCAGTAAGATCAGTTGGTGTTCCCCAGATAGAGTACCCCATGTTGTTATTATGCTAACACTTGTAAGATTCACTTTAGCATGCTAGAAGGCCCAGGACAAACTGGGCAACTAATTTAGCATTCAGACCCAGCTGTAAACAACATAGTGAAAGGCAGGGAAGATTCCACCTTAAAGATAAGATTGCATTTTAACACCCAGGAAGTTTGGGAAGCAGAATTCTTAACTTACACTTTAGCAAACAAAAAATACCTCAGCCCACCTTGGGGGATGGGCAGGCTGCCTTTTGATATGCTCCTGGACCAGAATGCAGGTGTTCGGGAGAGAAATCAGGGGGGCCGAATTCCTTGTGTTAAGTTAATTTGGGATGTTCAGACACATGTGGCAGGTCTACACCCCTAAACCTTTTTTTCATGTTCTCGAAAAATCCTACTCTGCCTATAAAACCCCTAGACCATGCAGCACACTGGACTCTCTTGTCCCCTCCTGGCATGAGCCGGGAGCTCTGTCCTATCACTTTATTTCTAAATAAAAGCCTGTCCCTTGCTCTCCTACCTTGACTGTTTGCTAAGCTCATTCTTCGGCCTCATGAGCAAGAACCCCGGCATCACTCTTGATCCTACAACTTTATATGCTTGTTTCCATCTCATGTAACTTTATCCCCTTCCATAGCTTCAGTTATGATTTACAGCATGACTAAAACTGAATTCAGTAGCTTTCCTTCCACACACATTCATCTTTTTCTACTCCCACTATTGGTAGCTGGTACTACCAAGCATTCAATCCCCTAAGTGAGGCATCTAGGAATCATGCTATAGTAATCTTGAAAACAACAACAAAAAACACAGCCTTATTGAGATATAATTCATAAGACATGAAATTCATCTGTTTCAAATGTACAATTCTGTGGCTTTTAGTACATTCACAGAATAAGTGAGATTGGTCTATAAATTTTTTGTGGGGCTTTTGCCAGGTTTGGTATTAATAGTATACTCATTTCTTAGAATATTTAGCATCCTCATATCCTATGACGGTTTTAAAATGCAAATTCCATAAGTGAGTATCCCCAGGAGTGGGGGATGAAAGAGGAGGGCTTTCAACATTTTTTCTGAGTCCCACACTCTGTAGAACTGGGGTAGAGCTGAAGAATCTGCATGAAAAACAAAAAACAAAAAACATTCACAGGGAATTCTATCAACCTGTGGAAATGAGATCATCCCAATGCTACTTAATCTAGTCCAGAGCACAAGAAAAGAAAGAAAACCAATCCCACTTATAGGGTATAAAAAATCTTAAGTCTTAGCCAAGAGAACCAACAACATATTTAAAGATAATATGTATTTACAAAGTATATTCCAAAAATACAAGTTTTTCCATAATAAGACACCATTAATATTTATCATATTTATAAAGCTAAGGAGAAAAATCAGATTATTGCCTTCATAAATGTCAAAAAACACATTTGATAAAATTCAACATCCATTCATTTAAAAAAATACTCACTAATAGGAATTGAGGGATACTGCAGCCCATTAGCCAGCTTCTTATTTCATGGGAAAACATTACTGAAAGTAAGAAAAACACAAGATGGCCACCATATTCATTACTATTTAACATTGGAAACAGGTGTTAACCAATCCAATTAAACAAAAGAAAGCCCTTAGTTGCATAAGAAATGAAAGGAAAAGGAAAAACTCTTTCTTTGCAGATAGTATTATTTTTTCTGGAAAACAAAAAACAAATGGAAAAATTAATAGAAATTATGAAAGAATTTTATAAGTGGAATATAAAATCCATATACATAAGTCAATAACTGTATATAAACAAACAACAGAAGAAATAATGGAGGAGCAGATCCCATTTAAAAGAGCAATAATATAATACTGGCATATAAACTTAAAAGAAATGGGTAAAACCTATATAAGAAAAATTATGAAACAGCCCAAGATAGATTTGAAAAAATAAAAAGATACAGTGTATTCTTGGATAAGAAGACTTACTTCATAAAGATGTAAATTCTTCCTAAATTAATATATAAATTCAATAAAATAAAAATTATCAGATGTTTTTCTGAATACAGATCAGTTGATTACAAAGTTTATCTGAAAGTACAACTAAAAAGAATAGTCAGAAAACCCTAAGGAAAGAATTGAGGGGGAAATGTGCTATGAAATATTAAAATATATTATAAATCTGCATAATAGAAACAATGTTGTCTTGGTATGTAATTAGAAAGACCATGGTTATGGAAAGAAAATCCAGAAATAAATGCAAGGGGAAAGAGAAATTTAGATAATACAAGTTGTGTCTCAAATCAATGCAATATGTAGATCTTATTTGGATCCTAACCCAAACAAATCAAAGACATTTTTGAGATAATGGGGAAAACTGTGCACAGAATAACATATTATATTAAGGAAATATCCATTTTTCTTTGTATGATAATGGTATTGTGAATAGAGTAAAATATTTATCTGTCAAAGATAAAAATTAAGTATTTATTAGTAAAGTAATATACAGTCAGGGTTTGTTTAAACTCTAGCAAAAAGGAGATGTAGAATGTAGAATTAATAAAGGGAAATATTACTAATTATTGTGGCTGTATGATTAGAATGTAGAAGTTCACCGTAGTATTTTCTCCACTTTTGTTTAAGTTTGAAAAATTCTATAGAATAAGAATTTTTTAAAAGACAAGTTTCTGTAACCGATAAGTGGCTTATCTGTATTACATGTGTATTTATAAATACACACACTCTAGAAAAAAAACAGATTCTTGAGTCTATAAAACAGATCTGTTTCTGATTTTACAAATCTCAAATAACGTTTTTGATTTTTTCCTATTGGAATATAGTTGATATACAATATTTTGTATTTTGTTTTCAGATGTACAACAGAGTGACTCGATAATCATAGGCATTACTAAATGCTCATCTTGGTAAGTGTAGTTACCCACTGTTACCACACCAAGATATTATAATATTACTGTTTATATTCTCTATGTACTTCCATTCCTTTGACTAAATTACTTTATAATTTGAAGTTCGTACTTCTTTAGCCGCTTCATGTATTTCACCCATCCTCTCACCCCTCAAGTAAGTTTTGAAGAAATTATTGATACGTCTATGTATTGCTGAGGTATTCTGGTAATAGTCTATCAATGAAAACAATTCCACAGGTGAATGGGACTAAGTGACTAGGTATGGAAGTGGAAAGAGCAACTTTGAGTTTTCATGTTAAAAACTGTTTGGATTGTTAACCATGTTTATAGAGCCTTTAAGAAAACTAGTTAGTAATAGGAGTAAGAATAACTAATAATGTAAAAAAAAAAGTTTCTAAAGGATTGTGATGGAAGGGCTAAAACAGGTGGTAATAGCATATGAATCCTGTATGGTCTGGGGGCTCCTCTTACCATATCCCATTCCACATCCCTTATGCCAGCCAAGCTCCACCTAATTGCAGTTCCCTGTCACAGCAGGTTATTTCCCAGCTCTCCGTTTTTGCTCTGTGCATGGCATGCTCTTTGCAGAGCAAATATAGAAGGTAGTCTGCTATCCAGTGTCACACTCACTGAAGACTTTCTTGAATACCTCCTCTCTCGAACACCCACCCCAGCTCCAGATAGAATTTACTATTTCCTTCTTTGTATCCTTCTGTGAATGTTGATCATTCCATGTTTGCTTCATCTCAGGAGGCCAACTCCTCCCTAAGCATACTCCTTACCCTAATGTATCTTGTCAATAAAATGAGTGAGAGAAAAGATGTTTGGCTTAATTACTTGACAGTTGCTGTCTCAATTCTGGAGTGAGACTATAAACACCCCTACTCTGGTTTTCCTGGCCAAAGTATTTATTATCTATTATGATGATGAGTTAGTTTGAAACATACTATAAAAGAAATAGTCATACTCCCTTGAATTAAAAAATGACTGTGAAAAATACTTCCTCTTTAAGTTGTATCCATTAAAATTAAGAGGTAGGAAAGGTACCATTTGTAAATGATTAAGCAGATTGTCAATATTTTCAATTGCCTGTATCAGTTAAAGGTACTTATAGGTACAAGTCATTGCCACTCCTGACCTTATACTCCAGAACAAAGGTAAAGCTTGTGTAACCCAAGAATGCTGTGCTCAGGGCCAGGATGCAATCAGTGCCACTGTGGCCCAATTACCCAATCTCCAGTCAGTAAGAGGCTCCCATGATGTATGTTATTACCCTCCCAGAAATTCCATCACTATCCCATCCACCACCATAGACACATTTTTGGTCTCATCTTCCCTGTGAATTAGCTTGAAAGTTCTAGTGTAGAGACCGGGAGAAAAGAGAAGTGGTCTCTGCTGGGATTTTGGAGGATGAAATGGTGGAGAGTTAGGTATATTTATGATAGCCTCAGTTAGAACTCAAAATAGTTTGGAAACCCTGAGATTAAATGTGTTAGGTTCTGAACTATTGCGTGTACTCCATTTCAGGTATAATTAAAAGCTAGTGAGACTCCATAAGAAACTGGAAACAGAAATTTACCTTGCATCCCGAATTCCAAAGTCCTTGCAAGCAAATTATATTCCAAAAGTTCATTTGCAAATTGAGTACTTTGTATTCAACAAATCAAGAGGAAAGGGCAAATGAAATAAAACACATCTCTGGTGCTATGTATTTTGAAAAATAACTCTTAAAAGTAATTGCCTGGATAGGGGAGAGACTTTTCATGTACACATCTTACCCTTTGAATTTTATACCACAGACATTTGATTATTCCCCCAATAAGATTTTTTTATTTAAAAAGTGTTAAAAGTTACATATTTAGAACATTTTCCTCAAGTGCAAGTGAATATACACTGTTTCTTTATATTCTAGTGTCTTTCTTTGTTCTACTGCTGAACTTGACCCTGCTTGGTTTTGGTGCTGATAACCCTCAAGTAATCAGTAACCATTGCTGTAAAAATTACTACATGCTGGCTGCCCCTCCCTATAAGAATCACTATAACATTGGGGGGAGGGATAACTTGCTTAGCCTTAACTATAAAATGGCTCTTTAATCCCCACTCTTGGTGTTTTCTTCTAGTTGAAAGGATGTCAATTAGCATAATCCTCCTGATACTTCTCCATCCCTAAACTCTACCCTAGGAAAAAATGACCTACCTGACCATAAACTTGGGAGCAGAAACTGAGCAATCAGAGCTCTACTCTTCCTCCTTTCTTCTTTGTGGGGGCCAGCTGCCCACAGGAAGCACCCATGTCTTCCTATGTTACAGGAAGCCACAGTGTTATAGGACAAGTCTCCACCTAGGTTTCCAGTGGTAGTCCGTGTCTCAGTGGGAATGTCAGTCTAATTCTGGGGTTTAGTATTGCTCAAAAACATAAACCACATTTTTGTTAAGCAGGTAGAAGTGTAATGGTGTTTCATTGTGATTTTGTTTTACATTTCCCAGATTACTAAATAGTTTAGTATTTTTAGACATATTTGCACTGTATTTGTGTTCTTGCTTTTTTTGATGTTGAGTCCTTTTATCCATGAGTATCATATATTATCATTCCATTTTTATTTAGATTTAAGGTCGTTCAATAGCACTATTTTCTCATAAAGGACTTTCATATCTGTTATCAAGATTTATTCTTAGGGATATAACAATTATTAATATCTATGTACCTAATATAGGAACACCTAAATATATAAACCTGATATTAACAGATCTAAAGGGAGAAATTGACAGCAACACAATCATATTAAGAGATTTTAACACTTCACTTCCATCAGTGGATAGAAAATAAAAAAGGAAATAGAGGCATTGAATAGACATTAGACCAGACAGACTTAACAGATATTTACAGAACATTCTACCCCAAAACAACAGAATACACATTTTTCTCAAGTACACATGGAACACTCTCCAAAATAAATCACATATTAGGACACAAAAAATGTCTCAACAAATTTAGAAGATTGAAATTGTATCAAATTTCTTCTCAGACCAGAATGGTATGAAACTAGATATCAGTTAAAAAAAAAAAAAAAAAGAAACTGGAAAAAACAAACATGATGACTAAACAACATGCTTCTAAATAATCAATGGATCAAGGAACAGATCAAATAGGAAATTGGATAATACATGGAGACAAATGAAAACAGAAACACAATGGTTGAAAATCTCAATGGTGGGATGCAGCAAAAGTGGTTCTAAAGGGGAAGTTTATATCAATACAAGCCTACCTCAAGAAACAAGAACAAGCTCAAATAAACAATCTAACCTTATGACTAATCGAACTAGAAAAAGAAGAACAAGTAAAGTCCAAAATTAGTAGAAGGAGGGACATAATAAAGATCAGAGCATAAATAAATAAAATAGAGACTAAGAAAACAATAGAAAAAAAATCAGTGAAACCAAGAGCTGACTTTTTAAGAAGATAAACAAAGTCAACAAACTCCTAGCCAGATTATCCCAAACAAAAGTCCAGGACCAGATGGCTTCATGGGTGAATTCTATGAAACATTTAATGATGAGCTGATACCTATCCTTCTTAAAGTATTCCCAAAAGTAGAGAAGAGGAAATACTTCCAAACTCATTCTACAAGTCCAGTATTACCAGACAAGGCACTACAAAAAAAGAAAACTATAGACCAATATCCCTGATGAACATAGATGCAAATATCCTCAACAAAATATTAGCAAAGCAAATTCAACAATACATCAAGAGGATCATTCATCACAACCAAGTGATATTTATTCCAGGGGTGCAAAGATGGTACAATACCCACAAATCAATCACTGTGATACACTAAATTAACAAAAGGAAGGATAAAAACCATATGATTACTTCAATAGATGCTGAAAATGCATTTGAAAAAATTCAACATCCATTCATGATTAAAAACGCTCAACAAAGTGAGTGTAGAGGGCATATACCTCAACATAATAAAGGCCGTATACAACAAACCCACAGCCAACATCATACTCAATGATAAAAAGGTGAAAGCTAGTCCTCTAAGATCAGGAACAAGACAAGGATACCCATGCTCATCACTTTTATTCAGTGTGATACTGGAAATCCTAGCCATGACAATTAGACAAGAAAAGGAAAACTGTCACTATTTGCAGATTGGACATAATAGTATACATAGAAAACCCTAAGTACTCAATCAAAAATTACTAGAACTACTAAACAGATTCAGCAAAGTTGCAGGATATAAAATCAATATACAGAATTCTGTTGCATTCCTGTACAGTAAAAACAAACTAGCAGAAAGAGAAACCAGGAAAACAATCCTATTTACAATTGCATCAAAATGAATAAAATATCTAGGAATAAAACTAACCAAGGAGGTGAAAGACCTGTACTATGAAAAGTATAAGAAACTGGTGAAAGGAAATGAAGAAGACACCAATAAATGGAAATCTATCTCATACTCATGAATAGGAACATTAATATTGTTAAAATGGCCATCCTGCCCAAAGCAATTGACTTATTCAATGAAATCCCTATAAAAACACCAATAGCATTTTTCAGTGAACTAAAGCAAAGAATCCTAAAATTTATATGGAACCATAGAAGACCCCAAATAGCCAAAGGAATCTTGAGAAAGAACAAAGCTGGTGGTATCACACTCCCTGACTTCAAGCTATATTACAAAGCTATCATGGTTAAAACAGTGTGGTACTGGAACAAGAACAGACCCATAGATCAAATGGAACAGAATAGAGAGCCCAGAAACAAACCTACTCATATATGGTCAATTATTTTATGACAGAGGCAAGAATATACAATGGGGAAGATTATCTTCAATAAATGGTGTAGGGAAAACTGGACAACTACATGTAAGAGAATGAAACTAGATCATTGTCTTTCACCATACACAAAAGTAAACTTGAAATGGATCAACAACCTAAATGTAAGACAGAAAACCATAAAACTGTTAGAAGAAAACATAGGCAAGAATCTCAAGAATCTCATGAACCATGAGAAATTTCTTTATGGACATGTCTCCCAGGCAAGGGAAATAAAAGCAAAAATAAACAAGTGGGACTACATTAAACTAAAAAGCTTCTGCACAGTAAAGAAAGCCCTCAAAAAAACTAAAAGGCAATCTACTGTACAGTAGAATATATTTGCAAATGATATATCCAAAAAGGTGCTTATATCAAAAATATATAAAGAACTCATATGCTTCAACACCAAAAAAAACAAATAATCCAATTAATAAATGGGCAGAAGACTTGGACAGACATTTTTCTAACGAACACATACAGATGGCCAACAGACACATGAAAAGATGCTCAACATCACTGATCATTAAGGAATGCAAATCAAAACCATAATAAGGTATCACCTTACACAGTCAAAATGGCCACTGCCCAAAAGACAAGATATAGCAAGTGTTGGTGAGGATGTGGAGAAGAAGGAACTCTCCAACACTGTTGGTGGGAACATATATTGGTACAGCTACTGTGGAAAATAATATGGACATTCCTGAAAAAACTAAAAATAGAAATGCAACACAACCCAGCAATTCCACTTCTGGGAATTTACCTGAAGAAAACAAAATCATTAATTCGAAAAGATACATGCATGCCTATGTTCATTGCTGCATTATTTACAATAGCAAAGATATGGAAGCAAACCAAGTGCCCACTGATAGATAAATGTGGTTATGGAGTATTACTCTGCCATAAAAAAGAAGAAAATCTTGTCATTTGTGACAACATGGATGGATCTAGAGGGCATCATACTAAATGAAATAAGCCAAGCAGAGAAAGACAAATACCATGTGATTTCACTTATATGTGGAATATAAAAAACAAAACAAACAAAAAAGAAGTAGAACCATAAATACTGATAATAGACTGTTGACTGCCGTAGGGAGGGGGTGGAAGGATGAGTAAAATAGCTGAAGGGGGTAAAGAGGGAAACTAAATGACATAAGAATGGAAGTACAACATAAAGATTTTAACCTATAATATTGTAATATCTTGGTATGATAATGGGGTAACTATATCTACTGTGACAAGCATCTAGTAATGTATACAATTACAGAGTCACTATATTGAACATCTGAACCCAACACAATATTACATAATAATTTTATTGCAATAAAAATATGAATTAAATAATAAAACTAAAAGATTTATTCTTAGGAATTTAGGTATTTTGTTTTGTTGATTACTTATATAGTACCTTTGTAATTACTTTTTATAACTTGTTTTTGTTATTTAGAAATGAACTCACTTTTATATGTTAATTTTTAATCAAGAAACCTTATTAAATTTATTATGCTCACTAGTTTATCTGGAGATCTTCTGAGTTATTCCATATAGGGAATTATATTATGTGCAATGAGAGTTTTTGTTTTATCTTTTTTTTTATTCTTATGCCATTTGTTTATTTTTCTTATCTTACCACACTGGCCAATATCTCTGGTTCAATATCAAATACTTGGAATGGCAAATATACTTGTCATAAAATAGAGCAAAAGTAATGGTAGTGAATATTCTTGTTTTGCTCTTGATCTTACAGGGAATGCATTCAGCCTTTTGGTATTAAACATACATATATATCTCTAAACAATATGAAATTATACACAACATGATGTTAAATCAATCTTTTATTTCGGAAATAAAACAACCAACAACTTTTTTTTTACATTGATAGGTTTGTTGTTATCATTTAGGGTTTTTGCATTTATGTTCATGGATGAGATTGATGTGTAATTTTTCCTTGTTTTTGTGCTGAATTTCATATCAAAGTATTTTAATGTCATAAAATGAGCTAGGAGGGGCTCTCTTGTCCCCTCCTGGCGTGAGCTGGGAGCTCTGTCCTTCCACTTTATTTATAAATAAAAGCCTGTACCTTGCTCTCCTACCTTGGGTGTTTGCTAAGCTCATTCTTCGGCTTTGTGAACAAGAACCCCGGCCTCATCTTTGGGGGCTCGTCCGGGATAGCTTCGGAGGTGAGTATCGGCATCCAAGCCTGCCTGTTCTCTCACTGTCCTTACAGAAGGAAGCCGTCCGTGGCGCACAACATCGGGTGCTCGTCAGCCACTTACATGGGACTAGCCTGGCTGCCGATCTCAAAGTCTCAAGCTACAGGTTCCCCTGCGTCTCCCTCAGTGGATCCCCCATCTCCCTTGGGAGCTGGGAATGTCACCTGAGTGGAGGCCAGGATTCCCTTTCAGAGGCATCTCCTTGGATGCAAGGGACTGAGGAAAGCCGTGGGCAACTGCAAGAGTCTAGGCTGAGGCTACACTTCAGCGGCTTCCCAAAGGTCTGCGTGTCTGGAATCAGACCCCGACAGCCCAACTGGGTATCCGTGAGGAGTGTCTCTCTTTCTCTGTCTCTGACTTCCAGCCTGCTTCTCCGGGCCGCCCTGGCCTCTGAGTGAGGCAGGGGCACTCCTAACTCTCTCCTAACTTCATCAATTTCACGGAACCCAATGCTCACCACCTCAAGGTAGGAGATCGATGCTTCGCTCTTATTCCTGACTTAATACTGCGCTTTTTTTTTATCTCATGAAAATGTGTCTGGGCACCCGTTAGCCACTTAAAAGATGATTAGCGTCAGCTGTCAGTCTCAAATCTTGGGTGAAAGGTTTCCCAGTGTGTGCCACTCCTTGATTCCACCCCCTCCGATGGACGGGAATGTCGGGGAGTGGATGAGCCAATTTCCTACTTTCCTATCCTAATCTGGAGACTCCGAGGGCAGACTGAACTAGTAGACAGTGGTCCTTGGATCTCGGCTCCGGCCGATTGATCCTATGGTGCTGAGTGAACCTCCGCTAAGCTGCTGCCTAAGCGAGAGTCGCAGATAACACCCCCACCCCGACCTCTTGTCTCACAGATCAGATTTGTTATAGTGGGTAATTGGCTAAATAATTCCCAGGCAGTGGCAGAAACTGGTGTTTGAGTATAGACACCCCCTCCATAACTGTACATGTAAATGGACCCATTTAAATTATAGCCATGGCTCTATTCTATTGATCTCCCTTCCTTAGAGGCAGTCATCCTGGGGCTAGGCATTTCCTTTTCTGTGGCCCCAGGGAAGCAAAACGGGCTTGTGACTCTGACCAAGACTCAGGCAGTGAGAGGTCACACAGTCCCTGAACTTACTGGACAGGCAGGGAGCTCTCAAGGAATGACTAAACCTCGTGAAGAGAAAATTAGGGCTCCCAAAAGACATAAAGTAAGAGCATACTGGTGAGGTTCCCACTAGATCCAAGGCTCTGAAGCAACTACTACTCTTGCTTAGTGGGAAAGCAAGAGGGAAATCAAGGCAAGGTACAGGCCATGCTGGTAAAGAGTGGTTAAGTCCAGTAGGCCTGGCAGAGGAGGTGACTGACCACTGTTACCCTGGCTCCAAGGCAAGGGGATGCCCTCACACAGAGAAAAGACCAACCAGGTGTCGCACACCTGTCTTTCTCTCTTCCAGGTGGGAGCTTCCTCTTCAAGTTTAAAGCCAGACATGCCTCTGGCCTGCATTCTAAAGAACTGGGAGCAGTTTTGATCCCCAGACCCTAAAAAAGAAGTGTGTTATCTTCTGCACACAAGCCTGGCCTCAATACAAACTCCAATGGAGAGGCTTGGTCCCTGAGAGAAGTATACAATAAAATAAGGTTATGCAGCTAAATATATTTTAATGCAAGGAAGGAAAATAGTCAAAAGTCCCGTGGACTACTACAATATGAGACTAGTTTTCTAAATTTTTTTGGTGAAAATCTATTCTACTTATTGGGTTCATTATCTTAAAAAATTGGGAGGTTCTTAAACTAGACTCCCTGAAATGGAAGAAATGTATCTTCTAAAATACAGCATGGCTTTAAATGACTGGTGCTAGAATTGTACTTGCATTTCATTTCCAGCCCCCTGGACACACACACAGTCCCTATCAGTTCAAAGCCATCATCAGCCCTGTTAGTTTGGGGCCATCTAAACCTTAAACCAGTTATGTAAACTGCTCACCCTTAGAGTGTATTCTTGCAAACTGAAATACTTTTAGTCAAATAAGCTAAAAGGACAGAAAGCAATTGGATATCAGTAACTCAAATCTTTGTATCAGTTTATCTGTCTCTGTATATGTTCTTTTATAAAAAGTATTGATAACTGTAGTCATTACGTCTCAATCTGTATGTTTATGTGTCTAAGTGTGTAAATGGAGAATATTTTTCTACCTTCGGATGGTATTAATAAAAATTGATTTAAAGACAAGTGCTTGTGAAAATTGAACATTCTAAAACTTCCAGAAAATTCTAATAAAAGATATTAAGCATTAATGCTAATTTAAGTTGAACTGAAACAGACATGTCCTTATGGTTATTAGCTGCCTAAGTTTACCTAAAGTCATTTAAGTTGATGTTATCAGTTAAATATTTCAAGAATAAAATTCTTAGAGGCTTGACTTTGTCTAATGCTCAGTAAAGGTTTTGTAAGTAACCTAGCATAGTTGTTAGGAATGAGTAAACTAAGTGTAGCAAGTGAACACCTTAATAATTGTGTGTTACAGTGTGTATTCCTACAAATGGCTTGAGAATTTTTGTAGTAACCTAAAACCTTAAAGTTTTGCTAAGTTAAGTAGACATATTTTGTGCTTAATGAGAGATTGTGCTGTAAAACACACGGTTCCAGAAATTAAAATGTGTTCATAAATTTATCAATCTAAAGAATGCTAGTGTAATGGTTTACAATAGCCTAGTTCTCAGTGTTCACTGAAAATTAAAGTTCCTAATGGTTTTAAATTCTAATTAAAACTACTTAAAGTAATAAAGAAAACATTTCTGCATGCTAAAAGATGTTTTTTGGTAAGAGAAAGTGTAAGATATGAAAATTCATTTTATTGAAAGTAAAAAGTAACTTTGTTCTAAAGTATAGCTGTTTATTTAAAGAGGAAGAACTCTAAATGTAAAAAAATTGTAGAAACTGGAAGAATTGATATGGTCACGCTATGTAAAAGTAAAACAAATGAGTCTTGACATCAAGTACACAGCAAAATTAGAATTTTGTTTTCAGTTAAAGACAAAGTTTTCTTAAACTGTTCGTCTGCTCTTAATGTTGAAAGATTGCAAAAGGTTCTCTAATTGTTTTATCAAAGCAGTTTCTCATGCTTAAAGTCTCAATGAGTTGTCTGAGTATCTAAGAAAATGAGATCTTAGTATTAAAAGGACTAAAAGCCAAACTTTGCTAACAATTGTAAACTTCTGTATTTGCCTTTGAGGTATTTTGTTGTCATTCTGGTTAAATGGATAAGTATTGCTTCATGGCAACATATAATCCTATTTAAGCAAGTGCCAAAGAAACTTTCTTCTGACAACTTCCCAAAATCAAATTCAAAAAGATATGTTTACCTCTAGTTAACTCTAATATTTTCCGGAGGGCCCCTGGAACATGTCAGAGGAATTTTTTTTCTCATTGGGAAAGTATTTGGCTAAATTGGCTTCTTTACCTCATATATAATTACCTGGAAAGCACTGTCAAAGGGAATGATGCTAAACTTTGTTGCTGAATGTTTTGCGCTACAGAAATATCCAAATTTCCTATGTCAACTGTCTTGTAGTAAGCTCTCATCAGATCTTTAGCCACTGTCATTTGCAAGTCTTTTGTCATTTATAGTCACTGTTTTATTACTCCTAAACTAGTAAAGAACTAGATTTCAGCAGAACAGGTATTACATAGGATTAAGTACACTAATGAAGTTCAAATGTTGCTGATAAAGTGTTTTAAGCATTTTCTCTTAAGCTGACAACAGTTTAGTAAATTACAATACCTTTGTAAGCAGAATTGAAACATTTATCTTTCTCTCTACCTGATCCCTCCAGAATTTAAAAACTCTCAGTGACTATTTTCATATTTCATGGCAGTATGTTTATTTGCATAAGTTCAATAAGAATCTGCTTTCCTTGTAAGAGGACCAATTAAAAACCCTGGCTATATTACCAAGCCTTTGACTGGAATGTCATACCTGAGAGACATGTGCATAAACTCAGATATGAACAGCTCTAAGGAACTAAGGTTGACCTTATAGAGCCAACAAAGCCCCTTGGAAGAACTGGCCTGGTACCATACTTACAGGGTTCCCAGCAGCCTTACCAGGTGAGTACGGAAGGTCACTTCCTGGCAGGTGCAGGAACCTCAGAATGTCTTGGACCTCAAGAAGAGAGGAATTAACCCAAATCTACAGGTACTGCAGGCAAAACCTGATGGCAAGACTGGCTTGGCTTTCTGGCCTCGAGGCCTTTAAAAGTCCAGTCTGAAGTTCCTTATAAAAAGTTCTAGCAAAGCACATTTAAAAGAGCCTATGTAATCAATTGCTCTTCTTGCTGCACTTATGCAAATAACCAAGCCACGTGTTAATTATTTTCTTAATCTGGTTACTTCTAATAAAAATGAGGGTGATTTTAGAGAAAAGTATTGTTTCAGTAAGGCAGCCTTATCTATACTGAGTCCTAATACTAGTCATTGGGACATAAACTAGATACAGAATTCTAGTTTCTTCAAAATATCTGGCTATGATTCTCTAGATGTTTACTATTTCTAATCCTCATATTCAGCCATGCATTCGTTAATCTCCTTGTCAAGTCTGTTCTTCCAGAATGGAAAATCCAACTCCAGATGTTGCTACTTAACCTAATAACATGATTTATTCTATCTCGCCTAGAAGCCACGAAATGTAAATGGTGATAGCAATAGAACCCAGGAAGGAAACTCCCATCTTCCCAGGCCCTCCAACCGACCACTGATGGAGACCTAACTGCACCCTTTACTGTGCCCCTTCTCAGCATGAAGCAGCCAGAGTGGTCGTCGTCCCCTTTCCCTAGCAACAGCTAGGCTCTCCATCTGTAGAGGGGGGAATGAGAAAGGACCGTGGGTGTAGTCAGAGTAGGGTGAGGGCCTCCATTAAAAGCAGGGGGAGATATTTGCAGTCAGCAATATAACAACGGGCAAAGAAGTCCCTTTTGAAACTCTGTTAAGTGTTATGCAAAGTCAAGGTCACACTAATTTTCTAGGATCAAGATACCAGACTAAGAATATAGACATCTTCTATGAGGTCAGTTAAAAGTCAAAAGGCCAGGAGCAACTTGGCCTAGAATGCTTAAGTGTTTCACAAATAAAGAAGGGTATCTCAGTATAACCCGTGACATCACTGTAAACAGCCCTAGCAAGCAGAGAACAACCTCGCCCACCTTGAGGGCAGAGCAGGTGGTACAAGTCCACACCCCTAAGCCTTTTTTTCTTCTCGAAAAATCCTCATTTGCCTATAAAACCCCCTAGACAACGCACCACCCCAGGCTCTCTTGTCCCCTCCTGGCGCCAGCTGGGAGCTCTGTCCTTCCACTTATTTCTAAATAAAAGACTGTACCTTGCTCTCCTAAAAAAAAAATGAGCTAGGAGTTTTTTTGTTTTTGTTTTTACATTTTTTTAAATCAAGGTATCATTGATATACAATCTTATGCTCAGGTTTCACATGAGCAACATTGTGGTTACTACATTCCCCCTGTTATCAAGTCCCCACCATATACCCCATTACAGTCACTGTCCATCAGCATAGTAAGTTGCTATAGAGTCACTACTTGTCTTCTCTGTTGAGCTAGGAGTTTTTATTTCTGTTCTCTAGAGATATTTGGGTAAAGATTAAAATTACAGTTTACCCTTGAACAACAAGGATTTAAATGGCATGGGTCCACTTATATGTAGACATTTTTCAATTAATTACATTGGAAAAAATCTTTGGGAATTTGCAAGAATTTGAAAAAACATTTTCTTTTCTCTAGCTTACTTTATTAAGAGTACTGTATATAATACATATACAAAATGATGTTGACTCTTTATGTTATCAGTAAAGCTTCTGGTCAACAGTAGGCTATTAGTTAAGTTATGGAGGAATCAAAAGTTTTATGTGGATTTTTCACTGCACAGGGGATGGTTGCCTCTAACTCCCACATTGTTCAAGGGTCAGCTGTATTCTTGTTAAGTCATCTTTATCCCTATTAATTTTTTTTTCTGCTTTATCTATCAATTGAGGTAACTGTGACACTTTTTCACTAAGATTAGACTTTTTTCTCTTAATTGTTGAGTTTAGTGTATTTTACATATATAATAAGTATTGAACATGTGGATTTATTCTTAGCTTGTTATATATATATTTTTAAGATTTATTCCACTTGAATATTTGCTAAAATATGCCTGCCTGTAAAAGTTTCCTGGGCATGGTGCTTTTCTTTTTGGAACAGTTTTTAACTTCTGCTTTAATTTTTTAAAGGATAAAAGACAATTCAGCCTTCTTCCTTTCTTCCTGAGTCAATTTTGTGAATTATATTTCTGGAGGAATTCATCTTTTTAATATGTTTTCAAATTTATTATATAAAGTTGTTCATATGAAAAACTAATAAATATTTACTGAGGATGTATTATGCACTATGTATGTACTGCACATTAGTGTTCTAGGTTCTGTTTTCTTCTTTTATAGCTTTTTAAGCAACTTTTCTGAGATATAGTTGAAGACAATAAGCTGCACATGTTAAAGTGTACAGTTTGATAAGTTTGAAATACGTAAACATTCATGAAACCATCACCACACTCAAGATAGTAAACATATCTATCACCCTCAAAAGTATTTTCATGTTCCTTTGTAATCCCTTCAGAGTACTGCCCAGTGCCTGTGAATTATGAGATTTTTTTTTCTAAACCAATAGGTGGCAGCAGCCACCATTCCAGGCCTTTGTGGGTTCTGGGTGCTCTGTTGTAAATGCCTTCGGATGTTTCTTTCTCTGGCCCCAAGTAGCTTCCTCACATTCAAGTCCTAAGTTGTCTCTCTGTGCAGCTTTCTCCAGCCCAGCACTACCTTGCAGACTCTTGCTTCTTGGTCTCCCTGGACGCTCAGCTCTGTCTTCTCAGAGAACTCAGGGAACCTGCTAGGCTTCACCTGGATTTCCCTTCCCCGCGCTGTTGGCTGGAAACTCTCAAGAGAATAAGCTGGTTCTATCACAGGGCTCTCCTCATTTGTTTTCTCTCTTGGGGTCCTGTTTCCCTGGTAGTCAGTGTCTTGAAAATCAGTATTTCATCATTTTGTCTGATTTTTTGGTTGTTTTAGGCAGAATGATAAATCTGGTCCCTGTTACTCCATCTTGGTCAGAAGTGGGTCATAATATCCTTTCTGTTTTTAATGTCTACAGCATCTTGTTTCCTCTTCCAATTCTTTTCTTTCTCCTCTTTTTTCCCCCTTGATTAAACTTGCCAGAGGTTTGTTTAATTTTTCATTTTAAGAACCCTTTTGTTTATTGATCTTTCCTTTTATAGGTATATTTTCAATTTCATTAATATCAGTTCTTATTTTTATCTCCCTCCTTCTATTTCATTATTTATGTGTTTATTCTTTTATTAATATCAAAACTTCCTTATTTTCTTGTGTAGGCATTAAAGACATTTGTTGCCTCTCATAGGGTTTGTTAGGTAGTGTTTTCATTGTTTAATTCTAAAGAACTTCTAAATTTATCATGATTTTTCTTGACTCATGATTTTTTCAAAATGTTCTTTAAAATTTCTATATGGAATTTTCCTAGTTTTCTTTTTATTGTTAATTTCTAACTAAATTGCATTGTAGCCATAGAAAGTTATTTTTGAGATATAGTTGCAGACAATAAACTGCACATATCAAAAGTGTGTAATTTGATAAATTGTAACATATATAAATACCCATGACATCATCACCACAATCAAGACAATTAAGTTATCCATCACTCAAAATATTCCTCATGTTCCTTTGTTATTTCTTTGATCAGGCTTTAAGTAGATCAGGCTAAATAATGGAATTTTAAAATTCTCATGAAGCTTTGTTTTAATGGGTCCCAAAATTCTGTGACAGATTTTTGGTCAAGTTGTTTCCATTAAAAGGTACTGATTTTAAAAACTAGTAATTTAAAACTTCCACACACATATATAAAAAATAAATGGTCCACAAAATATTCTCCTTTCCTTCTGAAGGTTTTGCAGTACATTCTATCATTAACCAGTCTCTTATTATTAAACTTGAATGCCTGAGACAAACAGTTCTGAGACCATTTTTCCACCACTGATGAAGACTGGGATGGCAGGTATTAGGGATGATAAGTCATTTAGCTTTCTGGGCAGACTTGGTGCCCTTGGCAGCTCCCACAGCCTTCTTGTCCACGGCTTTGATGACACCCACTGCAACCCTCTGTTTCATGTCATTAACAGCAAAACCACTCAGAGAAGGATAGTCAGAGAAGGTCTCAACACACATGGGCTTGCCAGGAGCCATATCAATGATGACAGCTGTTGTGCCCAGGTTTCGGGATTCCCAAAGATCTCTAGGGAGCCGAGTCCGATGCAAAAGCAAAGAGCCTTTATTCTAGCTCGAGCTCGGACCCCTACACACACCGACGCAGCGGCGAGATGCAGAGAGCCCCGAGCTTCTAAAATACAATAGTTTTATAGGGGTCTAGAGGCAGTTAGTGAGACGATGTTCGTTGCCTCTGCTGATTGGTAGAGGGGGTACGGGTTGATGAGGTGATGTTTGTTGCCTCTGCTGATTGGCTGCCTTCTGGGGGAGGATTTTTATGGCCTGTTCCTGGAATTAGGTAACTTTTCAGGGTCAGGCCCGGTTCAGGCCTAAGGTGGAGACTAGGCACAAAATGGAGTCAGTCCTGTTCTGCCCTTACAACAGCATCACCGGGCTTCAAGAATTTGGAGCCATCTTCCAACTTTTTCCCAGAACAACCACCCATCTTCTTCAGCTCAGCAAACTTGCAAGCAATGTTTGCTGTGTGACAATCTGCAACAGGCACTGCTTTGGCCTGGATCATTCACCAGAGCCAGCTGCTTCCATTGGTGGGTCATTTTTGCTGTCACCGGCCACACTGACACAATGAACATTTTTGACAGACACATTTTTGACACTAAAGTCCAAACTGTTCCCAGAGAGAGCTTCACTCAAAGCTTCTTGGTGCATACCAGTGACTACCTCAGGTGTAACACTGACTGGAGCTGAGATGACCATCATGCTGCTTTGAGAACATCGGTCTCTGTGGTGACTTAAGGACTGGCATCATATACATGCTTGTTAGGATGATGTTGTCTGGAAGTAACAGAAAATCTAAGTTAATGTAGCTCAAACAATAGTTTGAAATTTTATTATCTTATTTAACAAAGAGTCCTGAGGAAGGGTGCCTCTGGAGTTACCATTTTCAGCAGCTCAGTGACATCACCAAGCTCTCAGGATTTTAATGTCCTTCTCTCTTTCCATATTTTAGGCTAGCTACCTTCCTAGTTAGATGATGGCTGCCACTTTCCCAGTATAGATATAGACAAGTCCAGCAGAAGAGTTCACCTCACTTTTATGTGCCCCTTTTAAGAGTGAGGGAGGGTTCCAAGCAGATTTATCCTCATATCATCATAGTCAGACTTGAGTCACTAGCTCTTGTCACATGCCAGTCTAGGATAAGAAATGTCATCCTTGCTCCTTCCTTCATAGAGCTGGAACTGGGACTGGCCTCCCTGAAGCATATGGCTATGAGAAAAAGACAAGACACTTTGCAAGGAAGGAAAGGATTACAGGTCACAGCTAAAGTTGTCTGCTACATGAAGCCACCCAAAAGATACCATGAGAAGAGGAGCCATTAAAACACCCAACGAACTCCAATCCATAGAGCACACGGCCCCCTGTATGTCCCTGGGGAGTGTGCGTATGTTCACTACATCATACCACATACAGACCTGTGTCAAAGCTTATCTTCTTCAGAGACTTAAAAGCAGGTGCAGGAGGTAAAAGGGTTTGCATTCCTTTATGAGGAATAGCATTTAAATTAGCCTGAAAGCCATGGTCTGGAGTGTTCCCCTGTGATATAGTTAAGAGAAATGATTCACCCAATCATTTCTTAACTACTTTAAGTACATCCTGTAGCAAAAGAAAACTGAAATCAGTTATTAGTTATTTGTTTTATTGAAATTAAAATTATTCTTTTCCCAAATTAATCTTTATTGAGTTGCATAAAAAATTGCATCCCATCCCATAAGTTAGCTTCATGTTCACATCACAGATTAAAAGATAGAAACACTTTGCTTCCTTTGCAACACTTAGCACAGTGCTATGAATACAAGACACTGGATAGCATTGCAATTGCAAACTAATTAATTCACCCAGGAAATCTCTGGAGCTGTCTTTCTCCCTTTCTAGTAATGACTGGAGGGAATACTCAAGGACTAAACATTTCCACAAATGCAATATATATCCTTGTACTTTTGCCTATAAATTACCTGACACAGGATGAAGTGATTTCCATGGTAAGTCGGGAGGATCAGTCTGGATGGTTATTATCATGGCTTTGTTCCTAAGATTCAGATTTCAGAAGGCTATGCAGAATAGTGGAGAGGCAGTTGGGACTGGTATGAAAGTAGCAGAGATGGATGTTGGGTTGCTGGAAACAAATGCCTACTACATTTACTATGTGCCATGGTACTGTGCTAAGCCCTTATACATGTATAAATTATTTAATTTTCCCATTGGGTTGATGCTATATTATCCTAATTCTATAGAAAATAAGGTATGAAAAGGCTGAGAAACTTGCCCAAAGGCGTACTGCTAGAAAGTGACACAGTCCAAGTCCACCTGACTCAAGAGTTCACACTCTTAAATACTTACTGCCTTAAAACACTACCTGGTGGGTGGACGAAGTCTTCCCGAATTTAAATATTTTCAATCCAGTCCCTCACTACAGTTCTTGATTTAGGCCTTCCTTTTTAACCTTAAAAAAAAACAAACCTCCAAGCTTATGCAGCTAATCATTAATGTCTTATACCTCTTTAAGAATAGAGCCATGGTTCTCATAGTGTGTCTCCAAACCAACAACACTGGGCATCACCTGGGAACCTGTTAGAAATGCAAATGTTGAGTCCCCAGCCGAGATCTCCTGAAGAAGAATCTCTGGGTGAGGGCACATCAATCTCTATTGTAACAAGCCTTCCAGGGAATTCTGATGCATGCAAAAGTTGAAGAAGCATGGTTTTAGAGAGATATATAGATGTTGTTTAAATCTCCTTTCTCCTACAGAGTATTACAATAGGTCAAGAGCCACTGAGGTCCATACATAGTTTTTCTCTCTAGTCCTGTTTTGTTCCACAATGTCTCTATTGATCTCTTGTGCTGACAGATGATTGCGCTTTCAAGTTTCACAGTCTTTGTTTCTATGTTGCTGCTGGGGGTTCACAGACTTCAGTGGAGAGTTATTGCTACATTTTCTTCTGATTTTGTGTTGCTTTCTACTTTTCACTTTTGTTATTTCAATTTCCCCCTTTTTTCTGCTTTCCAAATTTTTCCTGAGTACTCTGTGCTCTGCATGATATACTGTCCAATCTACCTCCTTTTCCTCTCAACTTATTCATAGTAGCATGGGCTATTAATTATTCATCAGGACATTTGTTTTGGCAGAGAAGTACTGGGTTCTTGGTGGCATGAAAAGGAAGACACTTCCATTTGTAAGCAATTGTTAAAAATTCCTAAAAATATCTTTCTATACTTTCTTTCCTGAGAATGAGAGTCATTGGATTTCTCTCTAAACTGAAAATGCTTTGAAGGCAGGATTTACATATATTAATTCACACCAGTTATCTACTGCTATGGAAACTGATAATCCTCAAAGACAATCAGCCCCTCTTAAAAAATGGTGGTAAAATACACACAGTATAAAGGTTACCATCTTAACCTTTGTTAGTGTATGGTTCAGTGTCATTAGGTACATTTGCTTATTGTGCAACCATGACCACAATTCATCCCCAGAACTCTTTTCATCTTGCAAAACAGAAACTCTGTGCTCATTAAGCACTAACTTCCCACTCTTCATTGATTGTTGGCTTTGTTCTGCTCCTCACTCTTTTTTTGTTGATTGCACTTTGGCAACTTGTCACCTGCTCAGTTTCTGAACTCAGTCTAGCCACTACTTTTTGGATCTTTTCACTGACTGCTTAAAGGGAAATTAGTTACGAGAAAGATGGAGGATCCATCATCCTCTATCCAACTAGGCATAAGGGTGAGTCAGGAGTCACGGGTAGGAGCTATTGGGCTGGACTGAGCAGACATGGGCACCAGCACATACCCATCTGCCTAAAGCCCATGGTGTGTGACCCACCCACAGCTGCAGGAAAAGAAATACCAGGTTGAAAATCAGGCTAATCCCTCTCAGACAGACTCTGTACTGGCTCTGGCTCTCGTCAAAGAACCAGTGGGTATTAGTCATGCAGAACCTCTCAGAGGGGTGTTCCTAGAACCTTCATAATGTGACTCATTGAATTGAGGGTTCTGAGACCAGCAGAGCCAGGGACCCTTTTGTGTACCTATCTTAGCATTGGCCTCTTCAACAGCCTACAGGTGAGCCTGGAATCTTCCCATGTGTTTCATTTCTTAGAGGCTGTGAAACAGCATTAGCAGCTGGCTGCCCAGTGTATGAGATGCACAGCAGCAGCTAGAGGTTTGCAGTAGGCCTTGAAATAGCAGGAGGGAAACGGGTCACACAGCTGTAGGAAGAGCCACCTAACAGAAATATGCTGGACAGCTGCTCAGATCACAGGTTGGACAGGGGTTCAAATTAACTGTCCACAGAAATTCTGCCTTCACTGAAATGTGCTTCCCCTTTTGAGGGACGCTCCAGCCCCTTAAAAACAAAAAAACAAAAAACCCAAAACATTCTATTATCTTTCTGTTGCCTGTAAGGAAAATGAACTCTTCTCTCCTTTTTAGGACATCTTTTGTCAGTATTTCTGGATGTCAGTTTTGTGCCATTCATCATGTTAGCCTCTTTGACAGGAAATGAAGGTCCTTGTGTTCAACGAACTGTTAATCTTTCCTTTTTCTTTTCCCTTTAGCATTAGGAAAGTCTTTTGATTTTACTGGAGCAAGTATTAGTTTTTCTTAATAGCCAAGTGCTACGAGGTTCATAGCAATATACTTTTTTTTTTGAGTGCCTATTACATATGAGGCACTTTACACAGATATCTGTAATCTTCCCAGCAATCCCTAGGGAAGATTTATTTTTCTTATAAAAGATGAGGAAAATAAGTCTGAGAGAAATAATTTCTCAAATCACAAAAACAGTAAGTCAAAAGTAAAAACTGAAGCAGGCCTCCTTACATTATGTTATTAGCTCAGAAAAGTTCATTTTGGAGTTTGAACTCCTTGGAAATTCACTCTGCTTTCTACCAAGTCATAAGTAAGTCAGGATTAAAAAGCTAATTAATTAATGGAAACAAGATGCTCATAAGCAATTCTTCCTAGAAATATCAATTTGCTTCTACCATCATCCCCTTTTTACTGAGATTATGTCTAAACAGGCATTTTCCCTTCAAGTACAACAGAAACCCTCTGCTAACACAGTTTTTGGCATAAAAATGTTTTAAACCTGATTTTTTTTTTAACTCAGTGGCCTAGCAGTAGGACCAGGAGGGTATACATGAAGACTTTTGTAGACAAGGCACTCAGATGGTAAGAAAGGCAACTGTAGAATTTTGTGCAGGTTTCACTTTCTGGTAGCACTCTATAAATGTCCTAACATATGGGTAACTATTACTTTGGTCCCTAGCTCTCTAAGAGGAAACTTAAGGTTCTCAAAAACAATAGAATTTATTTTGCCTTTCAGTTCCTCAGAGATATTTCCTACATCCATATATGTTTGCATATGCTTCACAAACTATATGCTACTTAAAGTGGATCTGTTAATAAAAGTCATATTACTACATCAAGCAGTGTCACAATTTTTCTTATAAATGCACAGTAATACTAAAAAGACAGAACTTGGGTTAAATTGACACACATTTAGTTAAAGTTTGAATTATACTAAAAGCCTAAGTTTGTCTGCTATCTCACCATTAATTATATTTCTTGACCAATGTCTAATGAGTTTGGAAAATCCATGTTGGCTACTCTTCACACTCACAGATAATTTTGAATCTGGAATATTAAATAAGAGATTATGTAGTCTAATGGTCACAAACTATAGCCAACAAGTCAAATTTGGCCTGCTGTTTTTGTAAATAATGTTTTATTAGAACACAGCCACATTTATTTATCTATTATCTATGGATCCTTTCATGTTACAACAGCAGAGGTGAATAGTTGTGACAGAAACCTTATGGCACACATGGCTGAAGATATTTATCTGATTCTTTTCAGAACATTTGCTGGCTCCTTATTTAGTCTAACCTCCCCAATATGTAGATGAGGACACATTTTCAAATTCTTTGCTCATATTTCTGAGGTCTTACCAAGTGCCATACTTTGCTTAAATATATGACCACACTCTTTAGCTCAAATTCATCATCTTTTCCTTTATGCTTTAACATTCTCAAGACAATTATATATTTATCTCACATGTTGCTGGTATTCTCTTTTACACCATGAAGTCTTTTATGTTAGCTAAGCTACTTTCTTAATTAATATTTTATTCTTCAAGTCTTTTCAAAAACTTTTCCAAATATTAAGAATTGTTTTACATAAGTAGTCTGCCTTGGCTATTAGTGCTTTAATTAAAAACAATTAAAATGTGTTTAAATATGACAAATTTTGCATTTCATAGTAAAAGGTTGAAAGGTAGCTAAAACCTTTAAAGTATAGGGTATTACCTAAATAAATAAAAAACATTTATGGAAATATCTCTAAGGTCCTGTGCTGGGTATTCGAAATGACCAAGACCCTCTCACAGCCCATGCCTTTGAAATGCTGGAATCCTTTGGGGGAAATGGACATGTAAGAAGAAAACTGATATAATAAATACCCCAAATAATGACTAAATGAATCATTCTTTCCCATTAAAGTTATTATCTGAATTTCAGTATGTATTATCTGAAAATACTAATACGCCATCTAAAGCCTGCTAAATTGTACTTCCATTAAAGCAAATTTCTATTGTGCTGTTTACCCCAAAGAGAATCCTCTGGCTTTAAGTACATTTTTTAAAGCAGAGGAATACTGTATATTTTCCCCCAGCTTTTTTGAGATATAATTGGCACATAATATTGTGTAAGGTATGCAATGTGTTGATTTGAGATGAATACTGCTTTTATAAAACACATAGCACCACTAGGTAATATAATGATGCTAAACAAGGATTCTGTTATTCAGAGTTGTTATTATTTCAGGATCATGATTTTATTCATGGTACATACAAATGTTCTGTGTAACAAAGAATAATGTTATAGTGGTATTTTGCTCCAAAATCCAATTATTTTCCCCTTGATGCCTATCACTTTTTTCATCCTGTCCCCTCTCCTTATTTCTTTAAATATTTTGCTCTAGAAATCTTTATCCTTTTCTTATAAGTTCCCATTATTTTCTTATATTATCCCCAAGAAATACTATTTTTGAGATTCAATAATTTAAACATTGACAGTTTTGAGGTTTAAACACATTAAGTTATTCAGCAAATGTACATAGTACTCTATATTCAAAAGATATTCTTCATCCTTGTGAACAAGTTTAACTCTATAAGAAAAGAAAGCCAATGTACAACCGAAGAGATTAAATTTTTGCCTCATTTTAATAGTGAGAGACAGCACAAACAGAATTAAAAATCTGGATTGCAAGGCTGGAGTTATGCTGTCTTTCATTTTGCAGCAATAGAGAGTGAACTGGTGAAAAAAGGGTAATCAGGTTGAAAATCCTTATTTTGTCTTCGATGATCTACTCTCTGTTTCCTTGGAAACAGAGCTGGCAGCCACAGAGTTGCAGGCATTATATTTTCTTTCTTTTTAAGCTTTGAAGCATCAAAGAAAAGGTAAGGTTTTATGGCTGTAATCTGTAGAATCTGACTTATTTTCAAATAAATTAAAAACAAATATTTATTGAATTTCTATTACATATAAGATATTAGGGGATAAAACTAGTAAGTTTGAGAAAGGGCTTTAAACCAATTGAGTGGAATAAATTTTAATTTCTAAGAGCCAATCTATTTTATTTTAAGAGAAAGGGAAAATAAGGCTTTTAAAAAAATCTATAGTGTTAGGGTAATACCTTGAGACTAGTATAGTTTTGTGAAATTAATTTTAGAAAATAACTAGATTCCCACACCAGACAACATGATTCCTTCTTCCTGTGTACAAAAACTAGGTAATACGAAGGTGGTAATATGTATTGAGAAGCCAGTTTTTGTCTCCAGTAAAAACAAACAAAAACTAAAGAGAGTTTAAAGAAGCCTGAAGGGTATTCTGAGAAACTAATATATTAATGAATTTACTAAATATTTCAATTGAGGGGTGATTGTCAAATGATAATAATATGGTCTTTTCCTTTATAAAAGGTTGCATTAATTTAAATTTAAAAAGCCTCAATTCAATTAAAATATGAGTCATGACTCATATTTAAACTGTCAAATACTTCCATTTTACATATGAAAAAATTGAGGCCTAACAAGATAAAAAACTTGCCCTAAAACATTTAAACTGGCAGAACTGGCAATTCTGGAACTCAGATTTCTTGATCACTGATGCTCTTTACTGCTCTATTAATAATAGGGTTCATCAAGTTCATTTTACAAATATTTTAATTTCACACAATTGTTAGGAACTCATCTATTATTTAAAAACAAGATGCATACTATAAGCAACAAAAACACTATATGAACATGTATCCGAAGGAAAGAACCGAACCAACGAAACAGTCACTTTTAGTTTTTGAGTGAGCTATGAAGCTATCTGCTTTTCAGAAAGTGTCAGAAGCAAACATCTTCTGAAGAATTACCAAAAACCTTCTTAGTTCTTTGGATTGTCAGAAGCTCACCTTCTCAGTTCTTCCAACCACAGCCATCTATCCATCTAGTAACTCATTCACTGTGTAATTCAATAAGCATTCCCGAGCCCCTATTGTATTATGTGCATAAATTATTCTTCTGTGGGATACCTTTCCCCCAAACAGTTAAATATTTCCATTTTTGTGCCCCAATACTCCTTGTTCAATTCTCTTTTCTAACACCTACCATATTATAGTGCAGTTATGTTCTGTACCCCCTTTTAGACTATCAACTCCTTGACATGAGGACTCATTTATAAAATAAATGAGACTCAGTGGTTTCACTATCTCTTTATCATAATTTCTATTACGGAGCTTAGCACATAATAATCAATTAAATGTTTTGTGATTACATAACATCTACATTTGGTTTTGCCTTGATGAGAGAGATATAGGAAAACGAAAGATCTATGTTAGCTGAGAAGACCAGGAAAATTGGATAGCAAGAGAATAAAATACTGTTGACTGGGTCCTCACTATTGATCACCTCTTGTTCACTGCCAATTTCATTTTTAAAATGGTAATTCATAAATATTTCCATTCTATTCAAACACTGACCCTCACTCCAAGCCCTTATTCTCACCCATGGGGTTTTATACCTAAACAGAGATTAAAATCATCTAGTGAGAACTTCCTCATCTTACTCCTCTCCATCTCAATATTTTCTTTCTTTTCATGTTTCTGAAAAAGATATGTTTCTCTTCCATCTCTTCATTTAAGATCATTCACCAGTCCCTATTCATCCACTCACAAAAGTACTTTGTCCTTCTAAAAAATGTTTAGCAAACATACTACTCATACTACTTTCATATATATATTAAGGTGGGGGAGAGTCATTTATATTTACAACCTCCATTTTCTCCCACTTATTTCTTAAAACACTTGTATCTGCCTTCTTTCCTCACTACTCAGTTGAAATAACACTCTTGAAATGGCTTTTCTTTTATGACTTAAAAGTTGAACAAGGAGTGATAGTTACTATTACCAAAAGAACTAATTTAAAGGTAACTTGTCACCTACACCCCTTTATCTGCCCCAATTCCAAGCACCTAGAAATTCTAGATTAACTTTTATGATATTGTTGAATTTTACAGAAGGAAGGGAGAATCTTAAGTGCCATAGAGAGAGATCCATAACAGTATTGAAACTCTGTCACCCATAGTGATCACTGAAAGGGATAAATATAAAAAAAATCAGCATCCTGACAACATAATTTGTGGGGAGCATTCCAATTATTCTGTCTACTTTCATTATGTAGAAACTAAAAAAACAAAAAGCCAAGAAATTAATGTATGTGGGCCCAAACACAGAAATGCCTCCACAAGCCAGGAGGGGCACAAGACCCTAAAGAATGTAATTCATGCTGAAGATGAGTTTACAAACCAAAATTACAAAGCATTTGAGGAAATATGGCTACATGAGATAGTTAGCATAGAAAATATAAGAATAAATAATGAGGAGCTCTAGATAATACATAAATGGTCTTTTGAATGAATATATTTAAATATTTTTGAAGAGTTTTAAAACAGGAATGGATTCCATTAGGTAAGAATAGAGCATTATGAGGAAAAAAAAGACAGAAGGATTTGAATAAAAAACTAACAAATTCTAGACATAAAAAATATATAGTTATTGAAATAAGGCACTCTCAGAATATAGGGTAAATTATAGACACCATTTAGGACCATGAAGACCATTTAAGACCACGAGCAAATCATTCAGAAGGTGACATAGACAAACATATGTGAGAGATTTAGTGTTAAAGAAGACAGAATGAGATGCTTCAAAATATGTCTAACAGCATTCAAGAAGAATGGGAAGAGGAAGTATTTGAAGAACAAATGGTTGAGAATGTTCTGGAATTGAAAAGATCAATCTGCAAATATAAAAGCATACCAGATCCCAAGGAGAACAAATAAAAACAATGCATCTTTGTACCCTGTAGTGAAAACTATGTTTTCATGTCAGGGAAAGAGAAAAACCTTTAAAATGACGAGAGGTGAAGGCAGATTTTCCAAAGGAATGGCAATCTGAAAACAGAATTCTCATCAGCAGCACTAGATTCCAGAAAACAATAGAAAAATACCTTCAAAGTCCTGAGAGAAATGAACTAACTATCCAGAATTCTCTACTCAGGTATATTATCACCCAAAGGCAAAATATGCAAATTATAACAGAATTTACCCATGATAGTTCTTGAAAGAACAATCAAAGGATCTAATTCAGCAAGAATAAGAATGAACTTTGCATGAAGGAATAAAATATAAGCAATGGGTACTACAATGCTATATCAAATGTATCCGTAGGCTTTCTGTTTTGTCACTATCCAAGTGTAAGTAAGATGCCAAAGTGAGATGTAAACATTCACTCTCCCACTGAAGCAGGAAACTCCTCTCAAATGTCAAACACAAAATCACAATAAGGTTAATTAAGATTCATGAGGTATCTATACATTTAAAGGGATTAAAAATTTTTTTAAGTCAGTGAGACCTGACTTCAGCTTATTTTGGATTCCTGATATCATTCTTATTTATCTTAAAATAAATCCCCTTTTAAATTTTATTATGTATCATATAATGACATACATTTAAAAAAACTTCTAAATTGATGTAACAGAATACATCAATAAACACATCTGAACTAAATTTCAACTTATTTGATGATATACTTATATTAGCAATAGTAATAAAATAGTTTTGGTTAAAAAAATTAATTCATTATAGCAACTTTGGAAAGATAAAAAGCCTGAAATAATCATTCATAATTCCACTATCAAGAGAGAATGTTAGCATTGTCTGATATTCCTTGAAGATATTTTTCTATATATTTTATATAGTTGAGGATATACTATATACAATTTTTTCTTATATTTTTTCCTTAGCATCACCTATCATAAAATTCTTCTCATTATTTTAATTGCTGCATCATGATCCATAGTGTGAACATAATTTGTTTCCAATTCATTAGACCTGTAGGATGCTTCAAACTTTTTGATTTTATATACTGAAATTAACATATGATTGCATAAATTTTTTGGACTTCTTAAGGGCATATTCCTAAAAATGACTTGGGTTGAATTGTTTTTTAAAAAATTTTTCTATGACTTTTAATTGTATCTTTAGTCTCTTACACTGAAAAATCTTAATTCCTAACAGTTTATCATAAGTATTTCATCCTATAATAGACAGAAAATAGTACCTAACAACACCAATATTACCATTTATACTAAAACTACTAGTGTTTACATTTTTCTGCAGTTTTTTGTCCTTAGAGTGTATCCCACTAAGAATGTACAAAGCACTATGTTCTAAAATCAGTACCTTGTTTATTGCCTTAATATATATCCAGAGATCTCTATAATCGTTGATCAACTCATTCTCCATTGGTTAACCAAATATTCTTTATGTTTCTTTATAATGAAGAGTAACAAAACTTCTATTTTCATATTCTTCTAACTGGACTAAATCCACACCTTCCTGGTGGTTTGGATTGGGGACCCAGCTGGACATGGATGCAATAAGTCTTTCTGAATAAATAGCTGTGAATAGTTCCCATTTCATAAACGTTCAATAGCTTCCAGTTATCTGTCATATAAAACTCAAATTGTTTTGCCAACCATTGTTTTGGCTCCAGCTTATGTTTCCAATCCTATTTACACTAAACCTTTATTAGTAGTCTGATAGGTGGCCTGATTCAAAAGGGGTCTAAACCAATGAGTCTCCCACCCTCTAAAATGGGACTGTGAACTAAAATGAGAAGAGAGTTGTATTTGGTGCTGCCTCACTATAGGGCGGATTAGTAGGAATTGGGAAGGGTCATGAAGAAGCTGTGGATATCCTGATGTTAGGGAGACTTGACTTCAGCTTATTTTGGATTCCTGACATCTTTCTTATTTATCTTAAAATAAATCCCCTTTTACATTTTAGTTATGGTTTCTGTTTCTTTCAACCAAAAGAACACTGACCTGAGTCCAGACACTGAAGAACCACTGAAAGATTTTATGTTGGAAAGTAGAATGATGACTGAGAATGAAATCATGAGATTAATACTACTTAAGGGATGGTTGGAGAAAGAGATCACATGGGATGGAGACTGAGAGGCCAGATGAGTAGGAGAAAACCCAGTGGAAAACTGTGTTAAAGAAAACAATACCATGTTTTAAGGATGTGGCATATTTAGCAGAAAGATCAAGTAAGACTATAGAACGTCATTTGGATTTGTTAACTAATCTATGGTTACCTTTGCAAGAGCAACACTGATGGAGTGGGGATGGAGGAGAGAAAAATTACAAGGTCTAGAGTCCTGGATGAGAGGTGAGGAACTGGAGGTAAATATAAAGCATACTTTGAAACTCTGACTGAGTTGAGAAGGCATTTGCTACAGGTGATAGCTGCAGGGAGGATTTTTCTTTTTTAAAATTAATAACACGTAAGCATATTTGTATGCCAGGGGGAGGAGCAAAGAATGAGAGACTGATAGAGATTTTAACTTGATAGAACTAACTTCCTGAAGAGAAAGGAGGGGAAGAGAAGTAAAACACAACTAAGAGGGATTTACTTCTGATGTCCTCTAAGGACACCAAGATACAATAATAATACTTACTACGTGCCAGGCATTGTTCCAAGCACTTTAGATGTATTAACTGAACTGATGGATATGATGAACTAGGGAATGAAGAGTTAAGGAATGTGCACTGAGAATCAAAATGATCTGAGCATGAAGATAAAATGATGTACTAATGACTTGCTGAAAGAGAAGGAAGACGAGAAACCTCTTTCTTCCTTTTTAAGTCTTCTAATTCCTTGCTATTCAAAGTGTAGTCAGCTGACTAGCATCTCTGGCATCACCTAGGAACTTGTTAGAAATGCAGAATTTTGGGCCCCACTCCAGAACTACTGAATCAGAACCTCTAAATGATTCATACGCACATTAATATTAGGAAGTACTGAGATAGATAAGAGTGTGGATTTACCCTTTATTTGTGCTGGACACGATATGCCAAGAGATACAAGGAACAGACATTATGTGTTGTTCTTGAGTTCCCAGACTCAACGTATTCCCTTTGATAACTTCATCCTTCTCTGATGTCACCGTCATTCCCTGACGACGTCAGTCTTTTTCCAAATGATCCGTCAACCTATGCACTATCTCCTCCCTAATTTCCCCCCACAACCCAGGTGCTCTCACATCTGAATATCAGGGTATTGTAAGAAAATATAAACTTCCTTTCAGTTTTAAAATTCTTTGATATTCTGTGTCATAGCCAAACTTCTTCTGCACAGAAAAAACACCAGAAAATCAGCCCAAGTAAAATGAAATTTAGTCAGTGCCAAAAATAATTCTAAGGAGAAATTTGCAGTTAACTACACACACGTACGCCACCCCCCACCCTTCTTCTCTTGGGTCAGCTTTAAAGTCATATCGTGTCTTTCTTCCCAGAATGGAAAAGACATTCTAATTTTGAGGTGGCTATGCGTTCTTACGAATAGATTCTCGAGCTACCCTTTACCGCCTTCTTTGTGCAAAACCAAACCGTAATTCTTCAAAATGCATTAAGTCACTTGAGGGTTTGAGTGGACCGCTTGAGCTAGAGTGCCTTCTCCCGTTAACGTGGAACCAATTTCCGAAGAGGAGGTTCTGGGGAGCGAGGAAAGTCTGCGTCAAACTGATCACGCAGATACCTGTTGGGGGCGTCAGTGTTAATGGGAATTTTGGCGTCGTTTTCTGAAGACTAGCGATGCTTTTTGTGATTCAGGCTTTCATCTTATACCAGAACTGAATCTTGACGACCTGCTGATTTTTTCTGAGACGGTGGTTTTAAGCGCTGTTACCTGCTGGGCCGACGCTGGCGGTCAAAAACGGGGAAAAAAAAACATTTGTTCCCTCCTCAAGCTAGCTGGTCCAGAGAGCTGCAAATGTGCTCTATTGCCGCTGGGAGAGCCGAAATTGCGGAGGCCTGAGGCGTTTCAAAATTGAACGGGAATGTTTTTTAAGCTGTGCAGGGAGAGGTGTTCGCGACGTGACAGCTGACGGCCCCCGGGCTCTGATGTGCCCCTCCCGTCGCCGGATCAGCTCCCAACCTTAATCGCCTCCGCCTCTCCAGGTTAACCCCCCGACACCGACCCCCAGCCCTTCCTCCTCCTCGCCTAAGCTCCCGGGCCCCGCCCATGCCCCCAAGTCCCCAAGTCCCCCATCTCCCTCCTCTTCACTCCCTTCTGCCTGCCTCTGGTTGCCCGTGCCTCCCCCTTCCTCGTTTTCCTTCTCCCTACCCCCTCCCCTTTTCCCCCGTAATCTACAGCCCAGCCTAGCTTGCTTTCTCCCCTCCTTTCTCCCTCAGATTCGCGCTCCCGCTGCAAACGCCACCTTCTCTCCCAGCTGGAAGCCGGGCAGGAGGCGCGGCCGGCCGACTGCGCGCAGGCGCACGGTGCGGCGGGCGCGCTGGCAGGCTGGGCGTCTGCGCAAGCGCGCGCTGCTCGTGCTCCGCTCTGGCGCGGGCGGCTGGTCGCTCCTCGGCTGGCTGGGTCAGGGCTTGGGGCCGCGCGGCGGCGGCGGCATCGGTACCATGTTTCTTCACTCAGTCAATCTTTGGAACCTGGGGTTTTATGCCCTCATGGTCTTCATGGCGACGCTGGGGCTGTGGGACGTCTTCTTCGGCTTCGAGGAGAACAAGTGCAGTATGAGCTATATGTTTGAGTACCCGGAGTATCAGGTGAGGTCGCGCCCTCTCCGCACCTGGGCGCTCCGCGACTCGGGCCCCTCCTACCTGGCTCTTCGGTGGGTTTCCCCTGCCTTGGCTCTCCGCGCCTCTGCGGCCCCCTTATCCCAACCTCGTCTCTGTTTTCCCCGCCCCGGAAGACTCTGCAGACCCCACCGCCCCCCTCACCTGCCCTTTGTGTCCTCTCTGCGCCGTGGTGTGTTTGACTGATGGGTTCCCCAAGCGTCCTCCCCGCCCGCTTGTAGTTGATTCCCCGTCCCCCAGTCCCCTTCCCGGCCCAAATCCTAAGACAGGCTGTCATGCCTGGTCGGGCCCAACCCCCCTCGTGTCCACGCAATCTCAGCCCCTCTCCCTAAACCCAAACCCCATCTTCCCCGCGTTCCAGCTTTAACAGGTGCCCTGGACCTTCCTTTGCTTCCCACGCGTGCCAGTTCCTCCCCTCCAGCCCAGTGATTTGCACGTCAGCTCCCGCTTTTCTAGAGAGACCGAGCTTCAGCAGAGTGTGTGTATTGGCTGGATAGTTCCAAAGGCTGCTTTAGCGACCCCAGGGTTTTACCTCTGTGTGAAAGGTTTTACTGATGAGTAATAAAATGGAAAAATACTGAGGATCCTTTCTGTAAAGTTTGCCGAGCCTCCTGCTTTGTAGGTTATGTGACGGTGCATGTGCATGCATGCCTGTGTTTGTACATGTCGCCTCTTACCAGTTGCATACAAAATCTATTTCATGGTGTTATTTTTGCTTTCCCAGTGTTTGCAGTTTTAGAGAGACCCGGCCCTTTTTCTCCAGCTCCCTGTGCCCCCTCCTATAACGTTCCATTTTGAATATTTTCTATCACTGTTGCTTCATCAGTTCAGCATTGTACAATCTAGAATTTAATTCACGACCAGATGTGAAAAGAGGTGGTAACAAATTACACAGCTGCTCAAGGAAATTTCTCCGAATGATTCTTTTATTTCTATACCCATCTCAGTTATGGAATGCATATTATAACTGCCTGCCATAAAAAGTATATGTACTACAATGCATAGTGATAAAACGCATTTTTAGTATACTTCTAAAACCACAGCAGATTTTTTTCTTCAAGGTGGAGGATGCAAATTGTGATTGCTTCTGTGTACAGGTCATTGTGGAGGAGTGTATTATTTAATTATGCTGCTATTATTTAGATCTTAAAAACTACTTAAGGTTTAAATTGCTGAAGAGCATCCTTTCCCATGGGCAAAATTCTAGTTTAGATTTAATTTGCTTTGAGTTCCATATCTGGTTTTGCATCAGTGCTTATAAGGGAGTGGAAGCATTTGATACCAGATGGTATTGAAGAAGATTTTAGCATGTTAACTGTTGTCTCTTAATTTCTAAGCTCATATTCTGGTTTATGTGTATCAGAAGCTATATATAGTTAAATAAGTGGGCTTTAGTTTAGATTTTTTTTAACTGAAAACAGAGTCCTTAGAACATTCATTTTTCTATGGCTTAATAATTAGGAAATTCCCAAAAGATTCAGATAGGTCAATTTAGTTTTGTACTGGTTGGAAGAGTTTGATTAAAATAAAATTAATTATTTTGGAACAATACAGTACTAATTTCCATTTATTTTTAGATTATCCCCAATTATGGAGGCTATTTTAATATTTACAGTAGTAGAAATTGCTTAGTGTTGGAAACAAAGCATATGGACCTCACAGATCATGTCGTGCCTCATAAAATTGACTGGAAAGACAAAATTAGTGGAGCTAATCCAAAGAGCTATTTGGCTTTGTTTTTGTTGAGTAGTGAGTATTTAGTTATTTTGATTCAGATTGCCTTTTTACACTTCTGTTAATAATTTGTTCATACAGTAATAATTACAGTGGCCGGAGTTTTTGATCCACATTTTCAGTAGATTTTTATTTTTATGATGTAAAAAGCTGTATTAATTCACTAGTGTATATTTGACTCTTAGTCCTTTTATTGTACACACTGTCATGTTATTTTACAAAAACAATTAAAACCTGCCTATAGAACTGAGTTATTTTGAATATAGTGAGATTTCTGGATAACTGAGGTCATTTGATTAAGAATCAATGGTTTTTAGTGAGTGAAAGTTTTCTAAACATATTCTATATATTGTCTACTTTTAATTATATTTTATAGAAACTCTAATTGTTCACAGGTTGATATCCAGCACATGGGATGGTCTAGTCATTGGGTTTTCTTCTATTCTTGATGCCTTCCTTCTTTCTTACTGCTATTTTCATGTTTTTGGGTAAATTTTAGAGGAAATGAAAGTTGGTTGAAACATACTTAATTTTACTCTCCATTTAAAAAATAACAGGTGGGACAGGAATTTGAACCTCTTTGTTAAAATGAAGTTTTGAATTTAAAATTGTTTGATTATCTGTATTAATTTTTTACCTTTGTATTTCCTAGATTTGCTTATTCAGAATTAACTGAACATCTTACAAACCTATCAGGCAAAATACACATTATCCTTTTAAGCCTTCTTGCCTTATGACAATAAGGCAAAGCTTTTATTTGGTAACAAACAGTCTTAGACAAATTGTATAATCTGAGAAGAAACATCTATGTTGTTTTACAGTAATTTGGTTGTCTTCACATAGGTGACCTAACAAGTTGCTCTGTGAAAGGAAATCTTGGTATTGGAAAATACAAATCATATACCTTGTTAAGTGTGATATTTAGCAAATCACTTATTGAATGGCCATTCTGTGTCAGGTGTATTTTAGATATTGGGTATGGGTGAGAGGGAATTAGAGATGTGTCTTTAATTTATGCCTTTATAATATAATGTGAGATACAAGAACAGAGTGGGTAGTTTAAAATATAATGTGCTAAATGTTTTAATTTCACTATAAGAGTTTGTACAAGGCTCTTCACAGAAGAGAGCATCCAAGTTCACCTTGGGTAGTCAAAGGCTGTAGAGAAGAGGTAGAGAATTGTGTCATGGAAGGTATATAGCTCATAAAGTGCAGAAACAAGGAAGTTGCAGGAATAAAGAATAGCATTGTGATGGTGGGAAAGCACCACAACACATTGCATAAGCAGTATGTATAGTATATTACCATTTATGTAAAAAGGAGAAAATAACCTATAAACACATTTGTTTGTGTATACGTAAAATATTTCTGGAAGCACAAAACTGCAAACATTAGCTAACAGACCACATGTAGGAGAGAGCCTTTTCAGTGTATATCCTATTGAATCTTGAATTTTGAAACTTACTAAAAATAAATTTCAAAACATGGCATGTGTAAGTTATAAGAAAGTAAGTAATAATAATTACAGCCCAATTTTAAAGGACCTCTCTCAATCTTTTATCATCTACATATGCAGTGAGGGAACACATGAGGTGTATGTTTTAGTAAGGTATTTCCTGATAGCAGAATGGACTGTGGATAGTAGCAGGGAGATTACGACAGGGAGAGAGACCAGTCAGTTGTCCCTAGTCTTTTTATCAAGTTGGAGTCCTCAGGAGTATCCTTGGGGATGGGGGTAGGGGAAGCAAAGGGCTGGGAGCTCTTTAAAACTATGTTCATTTTGATCAAAATCTTTCTTTTATTTTTGGTTAATTTTGGAGTTAAAACTTTAATTTTTCAGATTTTAATTCACAAGTTAAAGATACATATAAAGACTTTAGTTTCTTAAATCAGTATTTTTCTAGCACTTGGAAATTTGTTAGAATTTTTGTCTTTTGAAAGAAGTCTAGGTTAGAAAAACCGGTACTAAGGCAGAGTCAAGAGGAGTCAAGAGAGGATGGACAGCAAGGGCAGGATTGTGGAACTAAAATTTAAGTAATTGATCTTAATTAAAGATCTTTTTTTGCGGGGGACAGGAGCTCATTTAAAATAATCTATATAAAAGCATCAGTTAAAAATATATTGGAGTCCTGTTTCTTTATAAATCCCTTGACCCTCTTCTGTTTTTTCATCAGCATCTTTTTATGGCTACACCTTTTCTGTCCTTAATCTGGTCAATACCCTTCCTGTCACTCATTCCCAATTTGAATGCTAGAAATGCGGTTTCTCCATTTGCCTATACCTCGCACTTTCTTTGTTGTTCTACCTCTCTTCCCCCCCCTATACTTTTTCTATTCCATATTGTATGCATTCATATTTTTTTAAAATGTATGCTTTGTCACTACAAAATTGCTTTCAAAATACTATATTATGAAATGTATCAAGTATATTCTTATGTTTGTTTTTCTGTCTTCTGAGAATTAAATATTTCTTTTTTGATATATTTGATAGTTTCCTGTTCTTCTGAATTAATTTGCAACTAGCTCAGAATTTTGTTTAGCTAATGTCCTTAAAAGAATAATGATCTAATATCCATGTACTGTTATGGCAAATGGTGTACTCACTTGGGAGGAGTTAAGACAACTGTTCCCTTGTTATCTCATATATTTTTGTTGCTTAATTTTTACCTAAAGAAACAAAATACTGTGTTATTTTCATTTTTTATTGTTTACTATGCATAATCAATATTGAGACTAACTTGAGTTGAAATACACATACATATATAAAGCAGGTAGTGGGGTTGGTATTTCTATATTTGGTATTTGAGGAGTTAAAGTTGCTAGTATCTTAAACGATAGGCACACAATCTCTAAAGATATTTTTATGGCAATATTAGCACATATTGTTTATGGCACGATCCTCAAAGGAATATTCAGGAAGGGGCATAAACATCAGAATTCTACTTTTTAGAACAGTAAGGTTTTTCAGTAGTCATTACCGTTTTTAAGATTCAGTAAACATTTTTATCAAGCAATGTACATCATTGCTTGATCATTAAATCTATTGGTGGCTCTACTTAAATGAAATCTACTGTTCGATGTAACTGATTTAATTTTTAATGGTTTCTATTCTATCAAAATGCATAAAAAGAGTTTATATTTTACTATCACTTTTTAGATGGCTACCTTTTTGGGATGACATTAAGATCTAATTTATATTTTGTTGAAAAAAATTGGATGATGTGAATTACTGGTTCATTGGTATACAATAATATGAATTTTTGCAGAGTCATTTAAGTCTTGCTGACAAACCATGCACCTGGTCCATGAAAACTGAAACAGATGCTAGTTCATTGAAATGTGTATGGTGAGAAGAGTGTACATGTCTTGACCAAGACATGGCTATAAGGTTCAGATTAATTTGTTAAACACTTTGTAGGTCAAAGCATATTAAGTGGAGAGGTCAGAAAACTGCATTATCAAACAAACTTACTCTCCTTTGAGTGATGTAACAGCTAGAATATAGAGTTGGGCCTGAGTACAAGGAGAGACATTGCAAAACAGTTTAAAACAGCAAAAAAGAATTGATTTGATAATGGAAAGCTTTTATAATTTCTAAGTATAATTGGTATTGATACCAAATTAAATGCATTTTCAATTATGTTAACATGTTACTTGCTGACATTTACCAGTGTTTTTCTGTTGTCAGTGGCTATTTTTAGTAGTTTGTATCATTAAAATTTAAGCTAGTCCCACTTGGTGCTTTCCCGAAGACTGTATGATTGAAAACTCACATAATTCAAGACTAATTCTCTATATGAATAAATTAAAAGTAGAACTTGTTTGGGGCATTAACTGCAATTTATCACCACTAATATTTTTATGTTGTACTACTTTGAATTTGTATAATTCATAGGTGGGTACAGTGAGGCTGAACTGTATTAATAAAGGTAATTGAAGTGAAATCGCCCTTTCTTTTCTGTAGAAAATAGAACTTCCGAAGAAATTGGCAAAACGCTATCCTGCGTATGAATTATATCTTTATGGTGAAGGATCCTATGCTGAAGAACACAAAATCCTCCCTTTGACAGGTATTCCAGTTCTCTTCCTTCCTGGTAATGCTGGAAGTTATAAGCAAGGTAAGTCTTGGAAGTAAATTTTGAAAGCTATAAAGTTTAGTTGATACATAGTTTATATTAAATTTACTAGATACATACTTTAAAGTACTTTCCTAGCCATACTGGGAGACACAAATAGTATGACATTTTGTTTGAAAGAAATACATGTGAGAAGTATATAGGAAAGAATAGTTGAAGAACACTTTGCAAAGAGTAAGAAGGAGAAAAAGAATAAGATGAAGTAGGGTGGGATAAATAGATGGTTTAGGAAGGAATTCAGGAATCAACAGAAGAAAAAAGATTTATGTTGTAATTGGAGGATAGAGAAAATAGAACCTGAATCACTGATTAAAGAAGTAAATCAGTGGTTTTTGTTATGATGAACAAGAGACAAGATTGGTTTCTTTCTTTTGGAGCTATTTAAATTAGATCTAGAAATACTGAGGTAGGCACCAAAAAGTGACAGTACTGATTCCAAATTGAATATTGCCTTGGAGATACAGCAGTTATTCCTGTCATAACAACCAAGTAATCTGGAGGTAATTTTATCTAAAATCTGCTTTTTTTGTTGTTAATGAGGACAGAATTATTTCAACATTTAGTATAATTACTTACATGCTTGTTTATCTACCAAATATTTATGGGGTGTCTACCATGAGCCAGGCAGTATTCTAAGTATTAGGGATACAAAGCAGACATAAAGTCTCTTCATCAAACTTATATTGTTGGGAAGATGCCTATCAAACAAATATGTCAGTAGTGTTAAAAGTAAGAAAAATAAATAAGAGTAAGGGATAGAAGATAAACAGGATCAGGAGGTACTAGTTTAGATGAAGTTGCCAGGAAAGGTCAGTATGAAGAGATGATATTTAAGTGGAGGCTTGCATGTAGCAAGGAACTGAGGTATGTGACTGCTGTGGGGAAGACCCTGAGGCAGGAACATGCATGGTGCATTCACATTCGAAGTGTGAAGGGAAAAGGGAAACTGTTGGAAGGTTTTGGGTAGGAAATGATGTAACCTGATTTTTTTTGTTAGTCATTGTAGTTGAAATATAACACACACAGAAAAATGCATAGAATACAGATGTTCAGTTAAAAATCATTATAAAGTAAATCTCCATGGAACTGAAACCCAAGTCAAGAAGTAGATTGCCAGTATCAGGAAACACCCTGTATGGTGGCTCTTCCTACTTAAACCTCCCTCCTCTCTCTCTAGACATAACCACAACCCTAACTTTAAGGTAGTAATTTCTTTGATGTTCTTTATAGTTTTAGTATCTACATATGAATCCCTAATACAATCTCCTTATTTAGGGTTATTTTAAAACTTTGTAATAGAAATATAATCATTCCTTATGTTACTCTTTTGTGTCTGGCTTCTTCCACTCAACATTGTATCTAAAACTTATCCCAGTTTTATGAGCTATGATTCACTCATTTTCCTCTAGGTTACTCAGTTGTATGACACCATAGTTTAAACAGTCTGTCTTTTGACACTTGTTTTGTTTATATTTATTAGCAGTTACAAACAATGAACATTTTTCTTATTTTGGAAGACAGACCATGTTTCTGTAAGATGTATACCATAGGGTAATTCCATTATGTGTGTACTTTTTTTACTGTTTGTCCTAACTTTTACTCCCAGAAACAGTATACTTCCCTTTTTTCCACATCCTTGACAACATTAGAATGGTTAGATTTTTACATTTTAAACTGGTAGCTATGATTTATTTTTAAAAAATGTTCACTCTGACTTTGCTGTTTAGAAAATATGCTGTAAGGGGCAAGAATGGAAGAAAGATACTAAACGTCATTAGTCATCAGGGAAGTACAAATCAAAATGAGATTCCATGGCATATCTGCTAGAGTAACTATAATCTAAGAGACAGATAATGACAAGTGTTATTGAGGATGTGATGAAATTGAAACCCTCATCCATTGCTGGTGAGAATACTGTCAAACTCTTTGACAGTTTGACAGTTCCTCAGAGTATTAAATATAGAGATTTATGACCCAATAATTCCAATATTCATATATACCCAAGATAACATCCACATGAAAACTTGTTTATAAATGTTTTTAGCAACAATATTCTGTATAGCTAAAAGGTGGAAACAACCCAAACGTCCCATCAACTAATGAATAGATAAGTAAAATGTGATATATCCATATAATAAAATATTATTCAGCAATAAAAAGAAATGAACCACAAAGAATATCCTTGAAGACAACATAGGCTGTAAGCTCCTTGACATTAGTTTTAGTGATGTCTTTGTGGCTTTCACTCCAAAGGCAAGGGAAACAAAAGCAAAAATAAAAAAGGGGGCTGTAACAAACTAAAGAGCTTTTGCACAGCAAAGGAAACCATCATCAAAATAAAAAGGCAGCCTACTAAATGGAAGAATATATTTGCAGACTGTATATCTGATAAGGGGTTAATAGCCAAAATATATAAAGAACTCATACAATTCAACAACAAAAAAATACAACTTGATTTAAAAATGGGCAGAAGATCTGAATAAACATTTCTCCAAAGAAGACATACAGATGGCCAGCAGGTATGTGAAAAGATGTTCCATATCACCAATTATTAGGGAAATACAAATCAAAACCACAATGAGATGTCACCCTCACACCTCTAAAATGGCTATTCTCAAAAAGACAGGTAATAACAAGTGTTGGCAAGGATGTGGAGAAAAGGGAATTCTTGTACACTGTTGGTAGGATAAATTGATACAGCCACTATGGAAAACAGTATGGAGATTCCTCTAAAAAATTAAGAATAGAATACCAAAAGACCCAGATATTCCACTTCTGAGTATTTATCCAAAGAATACTAAAACAAATCATTATGAAAAGTTATATATTACAGTATCCCTGTAATAATTGCAGCATTATTTACAATAGCCAAGATACAGAAATAGTCGTAGTGTCCATTGATAGATGAATGGATAAAGAAGATGTATTTTAATGCAGTGGACTACTACTCAGATGTAAAAAAGTGAAATCTTAAACCTTACCTTTGTGACAACATGGCTGGTCTTTGAGGGTATTTTGCTAAGTGAAATAAGTCAGACAGTGTGACATAATGGCTGGACTTAGAGGGTATTTTGCTAAGTGAAATAGTGAGATGAAGAAAGACAAGTACCTTATGATTTCTCTTATATGGAACCTAAAAAAACAAAACAAATGAACAAACAAAACAAAAACTCATAAATAGAGAAAACAGACTAGTGGTCAACAGAGGGGGAGGGGCCCAATTGTATCATGATGGATGGTAACTAGACTTGTGATAGTGATCACTTTGTAGTGTTGAATTCAACAGATGTTGAATTATAAAGCCATATACCTGAAACGTACATAATAACTTTAAAAAGCAACATGAATTACATGTTACAATGTGGATAAACCTCGGAAACATTGTAAGTGAAAGAAGCCATTCATAAAAGACCACATATAATCCCATTTATAGAAAAATCCAGAATAGGCAAATCCCTCAGGTCAGAAAATACATTAGTGCTTTCCAGGAATAGAAGAGAAGATGAATGAGAAGTGACTGCTAATGAGTACAGGGTTTTCTTTTTGGGATGATTAAAAAATGTCTAAAGTGAGAGTGCAGAAATGATTGTACAACTCTGTGAATATACTAAAAATCATTGAATTGTACACTTTACATGGTGAGCTGTATACTATTGAATTATATATGTTAAAAAAATGGAATGGCAAACAGAAGTATTTTGTTTGTAAAACCATGTATGTACTGTAACTTTTAATGCCAACTAATATAATCAGTTCACAAAGAATTCTGTGAAAAGATTTATAAAACAAAACCTAAAATGGGAAAAGCAGGGAGAGTAGTTAGGAATATATTAGAGTACTCCAGGCAAGACATGATCATGCTTGGATTAGGAAGATACTGGTAGAAATGGTGAGAAGCCTTGATTGGGGATATATTTAGAAGGTAGAGCACGACAGGATTTACTGGTGGAATAGATGTCATATGTAAGAAAAAGAGACAAATCAAGCATGAATATCTAAACCAAATGATGAGCAGACATTTCTTGTAGGAATTTTCTTACTCTTAAAATCCTCAAGTGTGACAAAATATCTATTTCTTACTCTTCAAAGAATCCTTCCCCTCCCTTTTAGCTATTGTTGCACTACTGAAGGAGAAGCAGGTAGAGAATGACCTGTTCACTTTTTATTTAATTTAAAAAATATTTAAGGCGCAAGACATAATAACTGCTAGGTTAGTTCGTTCTTCTAAATTGATACTATTAAAAGATGTCACTCTGAAAGAGGTTGTTTATGTTCATAGTATGGGATAAAGTTATTTCTTAAGAGACCTTGAAGCAGGAATGGATAAAACTTAAAAAAAAACTTTTTAATGAGCCCTTCACCTTTTTCCTCTGCAGTACGTTCTATTGGCTCCATTGCACTTAGAAAAGCAGAAGATATAGACTTCAAGTACCACTTTGACTTCTTTAGTGTGAATTTCAATGAAGAGCTTGTGGCATTGTATGGTGGAAGTCTTCAGAAGCAGACCAAATTTGTACATGAATGTATTAAAACAATTCTCAAACTCTATAAGGTAAGAGAAACGCACACAAATCATTAGTGATCAACATATTAGCATTTTAAAAATAATTTATTTTGGTATCATTAATCTACAATTACATGTGCAATATTATGGTTATTAAACTACCCCCTTCATCAGGTCCCCCCCGACCAACCCCATTACAGTCACTGTCCATTAGCGTAGTGAGATGCTATAGAATCACTACTTGTCTTCTCTGAGTTGTACAGCCATCCCTGTGCCCCCGCCAACATTACAACTGCTAGTCGTAATCCCCTTTTTCCCCCTTATCCCTCCTTTCCCACCCATCTTTCCCAGTCCCTTTCCCTTTGGTAACTATTAGTCGTTGCTTGGGTTCTATGAGTCTGCTGCTGTTTTGTTCCTTCAGTTTTTTTCTTTGTTCTTATACTCCACATATGAGTGAAATCATTTGATACTTGTCTTTTTCGGCTTGGCTTATTTCACTGAGCATAATACCCTCTAGCTCCATCCATGTTGTTGAAAATGGTAGGATTTGTTTTCTTCTTATGGCTGAATAATATTCCACTGTGTATATGTACCACATCTTCTTTATCCACTCACCTACTGATGGACACTTAGGTTGCTTCCATTTCTTGACTATTGTAAATAGTGCTGCGATAAACATAGGGGTGCATATGTCTTTTTCGAACTGGGCTCCTGCATTCTTAGGGTAAATTCCTAGGAGTGGAATTCCTGGGTCAAATGGTATTTCTATTTTGAGTTTTGTGAGGAACCTCCATACTGCTCTCCACAGTGGTTGAACTAATTTGCATTCCCACCAGCAGTGTAGGAGGGTTCCCTTTTCTCCACATCCTTGCCAACATTTGTTGTTGTTTGTGTTTTGGATGTTGGCCATGCTCACTGGTGTGAGGTGATATCTCATTGTGGTTTTAATCTGCATTTCTCTGATGATTAGTGATGTGGAGCATCTTTTCATGTGCCTGTTGGCCATCTGAATTTCTCCTTTGGAGAAGTGTCTATTCATGTCCTCTGCCCATTTCTTAATTGGATTATTTGCTTTTTGTTTGTTAAGGTAAGTGAGTTCTTTATATATTTTGGATGTCAACCCCTTATCGGATATGTCATCTTTGAATATATTCTCCCATACTGTAGGACCTTTTTTTGTTCTACTGATGGTGTCCTTTGCTGTACAGAAGCTTCTCAGCTTGATATGGTCCCACTTGTTCATTTTTGCTTTTGTTTCCCTTGCCCGGGGAGATATGTTCATGAAGAAGTCACTCATGTTTATGTCCAAGAGATTTTTGCCTATGTTTTTTTCTAAGAGTTTTATGGTTTCATGACTTACATTCAGGTCTTTGATCCAGCTTGAGTTTACCTTTGTGTATGGGGTTAGACAGTAGTCCAGTTTCATTCTCTTACATATAGCTGTCCAGTTTTTCCAACACCAGCTGATGAAGAGGCTGTCATCTCCCCATTGTATATCCAAGGCTCATTTATCAAATATTAATTGACTGTATATATTTGGGTTAATGTTTGGATTTTCTATTCTGTTCCCCTGGTCTGTGGGTCTATTTTTGTGCCAATACCAAATTGACTTGATTACTGTGGCTTTGTAGTAGAGCTTGAAGTCAGGGAACGTAATTCCCCCTGTTTTATTCCTCCTTCTCAGGATTGCTTTGGCTATTCGGGGTCTTTTGTGGTTCCATATGAATTTTAGAATTATTTGTTCCAGTTCATTGAAGAAAGCTGTTGGTAGTTTGATAGGGATTGCATTGAAGCTGTAGATTGCTTTTGGTAGTATAGCCATTTTGGCAATATTTATTCTTCCTAGCTAAGAGGATGGGATGAATTTCCATTTGTTAGTGTCCTCTTTAATTTCTCTGAGGAGTGTCTTGTAGTTTTCAGAGTAAAGGTCCTTCACTTCCTTCGTTAGGTTTGTTCCTAGGTATTTTATTCTTTTGGATGGAATTGTGAATGGAATTGTTTTTCTGATTTCTCTTTCTGTTAGTTCATCGTTAGTGTATAGGAAAGCAACAGATTTCTGTGTGTTAATTTTGTATCCTGCAACTTTGCTGAATTCAGATATTAGTTCTAGTAGTTTTGGAGTGGGGTCTTTAGGGTTTTTTATGTACAATATCATGTCATCTGCAAATAGTGACAATTTGACTTCTTCTTTAGCAATCTGGATGCCTTGTATTTCTTTGTTTTGTCTGATTGCCGTGACTAGGACCTCCAGTACTATGTTGAAAAACAGTGGAGAGAGTGGCATCCCTGTCTTGTTCCCGGTCTTAGATGAAAAGCTTTCAGCTTCTCGCTGTTAAGTATGATATTAGCTGTGGGTTTGTCAAATATGGCCTTTATGATGTTGAGGTACTTGCCGTCTATACCCATTTTGTTGAGAGTTTTAATCATGAATGGATGCTTAATTTTGTCAGATGCTTTTTCAGCATGTATGTGGTTTTTGTTCTCCTTTTTGTTGATGTGGTGGATGATGTTGATGGATTTTCGAATGTTGTACCATCCTTGCATCCCTGGGATGAATCCCACTTGATCATGGTGTATGATCCTCTTGATGTATTTTTTAATTCGGTTTGCTAATATTTTGTTGAGTATTTTTGCGTCTATGTTCATCAGGGATATTGGTCTGTAATTTTCTTTTTTGGTGAGGTCTTTGCCTGATTTTGGTATTAGAGTGATGCTGGCTTCATAGAATGAGTTTGGAAGTATTCCCTCGTCTTCTATTTTTTGAAAAACTTTAAGGAGTATGGGTGTTATTTCTTCTCTGTATGTCTGGTGGAATTCAGAGGTGAATCCAAAAGGTCCGGGGGTTTTGTTCTTGGGTAGTTTTTTGATTACTGATTCAATTTCATTGCGGGTGATTGGTCTGTTTAGTTTTTCTGTTTCTTGCTTGGTCAGTCTTGGAAGGTTGTATTTTTCTAAGAAGTTGTCCGTTTCTTCTAGGTTTTCCAGCTTATAGATTCTCATAATATTCTCTTATAATTCTTTGTATTTCTGTACGGTCCGTCGTTATTTTTCCGTTCTCATTTCTGATTCTGTTTATGTGTGTAGATTCTCTTTTTCTCTTAATGAGTCTGACTAGGGGTTTATCTATTTTGTTTATTTTTTCAAAGAACCCACTCTTGGTTTCACTGATTTTTTTCTATTGTTTTATTCTTCTCAATTTTAGTTATTTCTTCTCTGATCTTTATTATTTCCCTCCTTCTGGTGACTTTGGGCCTCATTTGTTCTTCTTTTTCCAATTTCAGTAAATGTGTCTTTAGACTATTCATTTGGGAATGTTCTTCCTTCTTTAAATAGGCCTGGATTGCAATATACTTTCTTCTTAGGACTGCCTTTGCTGCGTCCCAGAGAAGTTGTGGCTTTGTGTTGTTGTCATTTGTCTCCATATATTCTTTGATTTCTGTTTTGATTTGGTCATTAATCCATTGATTAATTAGGAGAATGTTGTTAAGTCTCCATGTATTTGTGAGCCTTTTTGATTTCTTTCTAAAATTTATTTCTAGTTTTATACCTTGGTGATCTGAGAAGTTGGTTGGTAGGATTTCAATATTTTTGAATTTATTGAGGTTCTTTTTGTGGCCTAGTATGTGGTCTATTCTGGAAAATGTTCCATGTGCACTTGAGAAGAATGTGTATCCTGTTGCTTTTGGGTGTAGAATGTCTGTTAGGTCCATCTGTTCTAGTGTGTTGTTCAGTGCCTCTGTGTCTTTACTTATTTTGTGTCTGGTTGATCTGTCCTTTGGAGTGAGTAGTGTGTTGAAGTCTCCTAAAATGAATGCATTGCTTTCTGTTTCCTCCTTTCATTCTGTTAGTATTTGTTTCACATATGCTGGCACTCCTGTGTTGGGTGCATATTTATTTATAATGGTTATATACTGTTGTTGGACTGACCCCTTTATCAATATGTAATGTCCTTTTTTATCTCTTGCTACTTTCTTCATTTTGAAGTCTATTTTGTCTGATACAAGTACTGCAACACCTGCTTTTTTCTCCTTGTTGTTTGCATGAAATATCTTTTTCCATCCCTAACTTTTAGTCTGTGTATATCTTTGGGTTTGAAGTGAGTCTCTTGTAGGCAGCATATAGATGGTTCTTTTTTTTTTTTTTATAAATTCAGTGACTCTATGTCTTTTGATTGGTGCATTAGTCTGTTTACATTTAGGGTGATTATCGATAGATATGTACTTATTGCCATTGCTGACTTTAGATTCGTGGTTGCCAAAGGTTCAAGGGTTGCTTCTTTACTATCTAACAATCTAATTTAACTTTCTTGTTAAGTTATTGTAAACACTGTCTGATGTTTCTTTATTTCTCTCCCTTCTTATTCTTCCTCCTCCATTCTTTATATACTAGGTGTTTTATTCTTTGCCTTTCGTTAGTATTTGGATGGTCTGTTTTCTTTGCTATGATTTTATTTTCTCTGGTGACATTTTTTTAGCCTTAGGAATGCTTCCCTGTAGAGCAGTCCATTTAAGATAGCCTATAGACGTGGTTTATGAGAGGCAAACTCTCTCAACTTTCACTTGTCTGGAAATTGTTTAATCCCTCCGTCATATTTAAATGGTAATCATGCTGGATACAATATTCTTGGTTCGAGGCCCTTCTATTTCATTACGTTAAATATATCATGCTATTCTCTTCTGGCCTGTAAGGTTTATGTTGAGAAGTCTGATGATAGTCTGATGGGTTTTCCTTTGTAGGTGATCTTTTTTCTCTCTCTAGCTGCCTTTAATACTCTGTGTTTATCTTTCATCTTTGCCATTTTAATTAGTATGTGTCTTGGTGTTGTCTTCCTTGGGTCCCTTGTGTTGGGAGATCTGTGGGCTTCCGTGGACTGTGAGACTCTTTCCTTCCCCAGCATGAGAAAGTTTTCAGCAATTATTTCTTCAAGGACACTTTCTATCCCTTTTTCTCTCTCTTCTTTCTCTGGTACTCCTATAAGGCGAATATTGTTCCGTTTGGATTGGTCACAGTTCTCTTAATTTTCTTTCATTCCTAGAGATCCTTTTATCTCTCTCTGCCTCAGCTTCTCTGTATTCCTGTTCTGTGATTTCTATTCCATTAACAGTCTCTTACATCTCGTCCAGTCTGCTCTAAGCCCGTTGATTGCTTGTCTCATTTCTGCATTGTCTTTCCTCACTTCCCTCACTTCCTCCCTCAGCTCTTGGATATTTCTCTGTAGATCCATCAGTATGATTATGACTTTTGTTCTGAATTCTTTTTCAGGAAGGTTGTGCATTTCCATCCCTTCAGGTTCCCTCTCTGGTGTTGTCTGGTCTGGGTGAGTTTTGTTTGTACCATGTTCCTCTGCCTTTTCATGGCAATAGAAGTGGTCGCTGGTAGGTACCACATATGTCAGCTGGGCTCTTTAAGACTTTTAAAAAGAAAGAAAAATAAATTAAAAAAGGAATAAAAGAAAGAAAAGAAAAAAAAGAAAGAAAACAAAGAAGAAAAAAACGTCTGCCAGGAGTAGATTCTGTGGGGATGCTGTAGGTGGCACTGTTGTTTCACTATTCCGCAGCTGCAGCCGCGCTGCTCCACAGGGCCCTTTGTAGCTCTGGCCGTGGCGGGAACGAATGGGAGGCTGCTGATCTCTGTGGGAAGTCTGAGGGCGGCTACTCTTTCCCTTTCACCAGCCAAGGGGTCCAAAATTCCCCAGGACTCCCAGCCCGCTGGGCTGAGTATGCTGGGATGATCCTGGGCTCTTGTCTCTTTATAAAGTGCTGCCTCGTGGGGTGCCGAGTCCTCTCAGGTGTAGATGCAGGCTTAGTACTGTCCTGTATCTTCTGGTCTCTTTTTTAGGAGTAGTTGTGTTTGTTGTATTTTCATAAATACGTATGGTTTTGGGAGATTTCCGCCGCCCTGCTCACACCGCGATCTTCCCAGAAGTCTCCCATATTAGCATTTTTAAAAAAGGGACTCAGCATATTTTAAATAACATTTGTTTATATGGAAGTTGAAGCAGAGATCACAGAGTTTTTTTGTCAGAGTCTGTTGTTTTGAATGCAGTGGTGGTTTTGAAATTTTTATTCAATATATTAGAAAGCCTGGGAATTTAGGGCAAACATTTTTTTTTAACTTCATTTGAAGTTAAATTAGGAGTATAGTGTGGATGTCTGCTTCTAGTTATAACTAAGTAACTGGACAAAGGTAGACCATTTCCATATATAGGCAACCATAAAACTAGTCTAAATATCTGAAGCACATGTTTTCACATGTTGCATAACCTAGCAGTAAAAAACTTTGATCCTGAAAGAAGGAAAACAGGTGAGATGAGCTCGATGATTACCCTGGATTTTCTGCTGGAAGAATTTTCTAGACTGTGGGGCAAATAAATGGAGATCAAGTAGAGCACAATGATATCACTGCAATGAAAACAGAGATTGGAATTTGGGGCTATTGCAATGGTGCAGTTTTTGTGCAGGGTATGAGAAAGATGTGAACTAGACAGAGATAAGTGGTCTAGATTTCTAATCTTTGAATGCTGTGGTACATATGAACAGAGAAAAGAAGCTGCAAGGCCGTGGCATACCAAGGAGGAAGTAGTGGGATGTATCAACCTCAAGTGCAAGGAATAGGGGGAATATATGTTTTTAGAAAAATTTAAAAGAGCAGTAAAACAGACTAAAAAGCATTCTGTGCCAGCAATTCTAAGCAGTGTGAGGGATAAATACTACTTTCTATTGTCACTTCTCCATTTGGCATGCCACAGTACAGTCCTGGCAAAAAACGGTTACTGGGGAATTGTGAGATGAATTGAGATTTCAGAGGCCACATGGTGCTGGAATAAGGAATGCTGACCAGCTAGAGCAGAAAGACCTTTCTGAACACCTTGGCATTCAGTCAACACTTAGAAAGGACACAATTTAAGAACAGAACTACTCTAGCCCTAAAGTAAGAGCTACTCTGGATCCACTTAATAATCCAATTGAGCATTGTATTAACAATACTTAAATATTAAGTCTCAAAAATATTGAAGTTAATGATTTAAAGTCAGAGATGCACATATAACAAGGGAACAGATTGGGAATGTCAGCAGAGACATGGTAACTATTAAAAAAAAGGAACTGAAAGAAAAATCTAGAACTGAAACAATACAGATCAGAAATTAAAAATTCAGTAGATAGGATTTAAGTAGATTGAACCCTACAGAACAAGGTCATTGAATTTGGAGATAGGACAATAAAAACTATCCAGAATGAAGCATATAGGGTAAAAGGATAAAAAGGACTGAGTCTCAGGAACCTGTAAGACAGGACTAAGCAGACTTAACATACATAATTGGAACCCTAGAAGAGAAAGAAATATTCTAAGAACTATGGCTCCAAATTTTCCAATTTTGATTAAAAATTTTCAAGCCACAGATCCAAGAAGTTCAATGAATGTCAAGCAGGATAAGTTCAAATCACACATAAGTATATCATAGTCAAATTTTTGAAAACCAAAGTAAGGAGAAAATAAAGCAGCCAGAGAAAAAGGCCCTTTTCTTACAGGGGAAACAATTACAATTACCATTGCTTTTCATCAGAAATAATGAAAGCCAAATACAACAGAAGGGGATGGGGCAGGAGAGCATGACTCTCAACCTAAAATTGTGTATCTAGCAAAAATACACTCCAAAAATGAGGACAAAATGAAGACGTTGCCAAGTAACAAACTGACGATTTTGTCATTAGTAGAAGGAAAGAAGAAAATAAAAAATTACCATTAGGTCAACAGTGCAGTAATAATTGCTGGAGACAAGATCAGTTCATGGCTGCTAAAATTAGTGGGTGAAAGTTTGAGGAGAAAAAGGATATTCACATGGTCTCCAAGTCCATTTTCTAAAATGCTGTTTATAAGGGAAAATAATAACTTTACAGTGGAGAACCTGGAAGATACCATTAACTAAAGTTAACGTCACCAGTTATAAGATGTATGACATTGTGAACCTCCTTGATGCGATGGCACTGAGAAGGATGCAACATGATTTCTGTGGCATTATTGTGAAAAATGTATAACTTCTAATGAGAAAAATTCAGACAAACCCAAATTGACAGACATACTACAAAATAACTAGTACTCTTCAAAAGTATCATGGTCATGAAAAATAAGGAAAGAGTGAAGAACTGTCATAGATTAGAGTTGACTAAGGAGAAATAATATATGCAAAGTGGGATGCCGGATCAAATCCTGAATACAAAAAGTACATTATGGGGAAATTGCTGAAATTTAAAATAGGCTGCAGTTTTGTTAATACTATTGAACCAATGTTTATTTCTTGATTTTAATATTTATAACATGGTTATGTAAGATACAGCATGAGAAGTATATGGGAACTCTGGTATTTTTATAACTTCTCTAACTGATTCAAAATAAGGTTAAAATTTTTTATAAATGAAAATACATTATGAGGTTTATAAGTTGTTTAGAAGGAAAATAGATAATAGTGAAAAGAAGGGGAGAGGAGTAAATAAATTATTCCATTCACTAACAAGTGGTATAATATTAGTTCTTGCTGGACTCTTAAGGTTGCATATTGTAATTTCTAGAGTAACAACAACAAAAAAGGAGATAGAGCTAAAGAACAAATGGGGGAGAAATACTCAATCTGAAAGTAGGAAAGAAGAGAAAAAAAGGGACGAATAGAAAACAAATGGCAAGATGGTAGAGTTAAATCCAACTATATCAATAATTACATTATTTTTAGATAGATTAAACATTCCAGTTAAAAGGAAGACTTTGTCAGGCTGGACGTAAAAAGCACAAGCCACCCAAGTATATACTAATGTGTCTACTAGAAAGCCAAAGCCACTTTAAATGTAAAGATCCTGATAGGTTACAGTAAAAAATGGAAAAATGTGTATGCAAGCACATCAGATGAAAGATGGCATGGCTATCTTAACATCAGTTAAATAGATTCTAGGGCAAAGGATATTATAGGGGTAAAGAGGAACATTTCATAATGATGAAGAGCTCATCAAGAAGGCTGAACAGTCTTGAGTCTGCACCTACTAGCAGAGCTTCCAAATTCATGAAGTAGAAACTAACAAATAAAGGAAGAAATAGGTAAATCTACAATTAGAATTGGAGATTCCAACAATCTTCTCTTAGGAATTAATAAAATAAATAGACAAAAAAAACTGTAAGATATAGAGGATTTGAACACTATTAACGAGCTTAACCTATTGACATTTATATAATACTACTCCCTACAACTGTGGAAACTATGTTCTCTCTTTAAATGCACATGGAACATTTACTAAGATATGCCAAATGCTAGGCCATAAAACAAGTCTCTGCAAATTTCAAAGGATTGAAATTGTGAATTCCTGAAGGTAGCAGAACTCAATTAGGTATCCATAAAAATACCTAAAAAGTCCTCAAGTATTTGGAAATTACCTCTAAGTAACTCAGAAATCAAAAATAAAATAACAGGTAGTATTTGAAAATGTTTTGACTGAATTAAAGTGAAAACCTTATCAGAATTTGTAAGGTTAACATAGGGATTAGAAGAAATATTACAGGAGAACAAGTTTTAAAAGCAGTGACCTAACCTTGTAATACAAGAAGCTAGAGAAAGAAGAAAATTAAACTCAAAGTAAGTAGAAGTAAGGAAACAATAAGGATGAAAATGGACATTAATGAAATAGAAAATAAAGTTGATACCAATGGCTGATTCTTTGAAAAGATCTATGAATTGATAAATCCCTAGCAACACTGATTAAGAAAAAAAAGGAGAGGGACACAACTATGAGGAATGAAAGGGGGCATCTCTACAGAGCCTGCAGATACTAAGAAGCTACTAAAGGAATATTTTTATTTTTTAATAATTTATTTTGGTATTATTAATCTACAATTACATGTGCAATATTATGGTTATTAAACTACCCCCTTCATCAGGTCCCCCCCACCAGCCGCATTACAGTCACTGTCTATCAGCGTAGTGAGATGCTATAGAATCACTACTTGTCTTCTCTGAGTTGTACAGCCCTCCCTGTGCCCCCCCAACATTACATCTGCTAATCGTAATGCCCCTTTTCCCCCCTTATCCCTCCCTTCCCACCCATCTTCCCCAGTCCCTTTCCCTTTGGTAACTATTAGTCCATTTTTGGGTTCTGTGAGTCTGCTGCTGTTTTGTTCCTTCAGTTTTTTTCTTTGTTCTTGTACTCCACATATGAGTGAAATCATTTGATACTTGTCTTTTTCGGCTTGGATTATTTCACTGAGCATAATACCCTCTAGCTCCATCCACGTTGTTGCAAATGGTAGGATTTGTTTTCTTCTTATGGCTGAATAATATTCCATTGTGTATATGAACCACATCTTCTTTATCCACTCACCTACTGATGGACACTTAGGTTGCTTCCATTTCTTGACTATTGTAAATAGTGCTGCGATAAACATAGGGGTGCATATGTCTTTTTTGAACTAGGCTGCTGCGTTCTGAGGGTAAATTCCTAGGAGTGTAATTCCTGGGTCAAATGGTATTTCTATTTTGAGTTTTTTGAGGAACCTCCATACTGCTTTCACAATGGTTGAACTAATTTACATTCCCACCAGCACTATAGGAGGGTTCCCTTTTCTCCACATCCTTGCCAACATTTGTTGTTGTTTGTGTTTTGGATGTTGGCCATACTCACTGGTGTGAGGTGATATCTCATTGTGGTTTTAATCTGCATTTCTCTGATTAGTGATGTGGAGCATCTTTTCATGTGCCTGTTGGCCATCTGAATTTCTTCTTTGGAGAAGTGTCTATTCATGCCCTCTGCCCATTTCTTAATTGGATTATTTGCTTTTTGTTTGTTAAGGTGCATGAGTTCTTTATATATTTTGGATGTGAACCCCTTATCGGATACGTCATTTATGAATATATTCTCCCATACCGTGGGATGTCTTTTTGTTCTACTGATGGTGTCCTTTGCTGTACAGAAGCTTCTCAGCTCGATATAGTCCCACTTGTTCATTTTTGCTTTTGTTTCCCTTGCCTGGGGAGATATGTTCATGAAGAAGTCACTCATGTTTATGTCCAAGAGATTTTTGCCTATGTTTTTTTCTAAGAGTTTTATGGTTTCATGACTTACATTCAGGTCTTTGATCCAGCTTGAGTTTACCTTTGTGTATGGGGTTAGACAGTAGTCCAGTTTCATTCTCTTACATATAGCTGTCCAGTTTTTCCAACACCAGCTGCTGAAGAGGCTGTCATCTCCCCATTGTATATCCAAGGCTCCTTTATCAAATATTAATTGACTGTATATATTTGGGTTAATGTTTGGATTTTCTATTCTGTTGCACTGGTCTGTGGGTCTGTTTTTGTGCCAGTACCAAATTGTCTTGATTACTGTGGCTTTGTAGTAGAGCTTGAAGTCAGGGAGCGTAATTCCCCCTGTTTTATTCCTCCTTCTCAGGATTGCTTTGGCGATGCGGGGCCTTTTGTGGTTCCATATGAATTTTAGAATTATTTGTTCCAGTTCATTGAAGAAAGCTGTTGGTAGTTTGTTAGGGATTGCATTGAATCTGTAGATTGCTTTAGGTAGTATAGCCATTTTGACAATATTTATTCTTCCTAGCCAAGAGCATGGGATGCATTTCCATTTGTTAGTGTCCTCTTTAATTTCTCTTAGGAGTGTCTTGTAGTTTTCAGAGTACAGGTCTTTCACTTCCTTCGTTAGGTTTATTCCTAGGTATTTTATTCTTTTTGATGCAATTGTGAATGGAATTGTTTTTCTGATTTCTCTTTCTGTTAGTTCATCGTTAGTGTATAGGAAAGCAACAGATTTCTGTGTGTTAATTTTGTATCCTGCAACTTTGCTGAATTCAGATATTAGTTCTAGTAGTTTTGGAGTGGGGTCTTTAGGGTTTTTTATGTACAGTATCATGTCATCTGCAAATAGTGACAATTTGACTTCTTCTTTAGCAATCTGGATGCCTTGTATTTCTTTGTTTTGTCTGATTGCCGTGGCTAGGACCTCCAGTACTATGTTGAATAACAGTGGAAAGAGTGGGCATCCCTGTCTTGTTCCTGATCTTAGATGAAAAGCTTTCAGCTTCTCGCTGTTAAGTATGATGTTAGCTGTGGGTTTGTCATATACGGCCTTTATGATGTTGAGGTACTTGCCGTCTATACCCATTTTGTTGAGAGTTTTAATCAGGAATGGATGCTGAATTTTGTCAAATGCTTTCTCGGCATCTTTGGAGATGATAATGTGGTTTTTGTTCTTCTTTTTGTTGATGTGGTGGATGATGTTGATGGATCTTCGAATGTTGTACCATCCTTGCATCCCTGGGATGAATCCCACTTGATCATGGTGTATGATCCTCTTGATGTATTTTTGAATTCGGTTTGCTAATATTTTGTTGAGTATTTTTGCATCTACGTTCATCAGGGATATTGGTCTGGAATTTTCTTTTTTGGTGGGGTCTTTGCCTGATTTCGGTATTAGAGTGATGCTGGCTTCATAGAATGAGTTTGGAAGTATTCCCTCGTCTTCTGTTTTTTGAAAAACTTTAAGGAGTATGGGTGTTATTTCTTCTCTATATGTCTGGTAGAATTCAGAGGTGAATCCATCCGGTCCGGGGATTTTTTTCTGTGGTAGTTTTTTGATTACTGATTCAATTTCATTGCTGGTGATTGGTCTGTTTAGTTTTTCTGTTTCTTGCTTGGTCAGTCTTGGAAGGTTGTATTTTTCTAAGAAGTTGTCCGTTTCTTCTAGGTTATCCAGCTTGTTAGCATATAGATTCTCATAATATTCTCTTATTATTCTTGGTATTTCTGTGGGGTCCGTCATGATTTTTCCTTTCTCATTTCTGATTCTGTTTATGTGTGTAGATTCTCTTTTTCTCTTAATGAGTCTGGCTAGGGGTTTATCTATTTTGTTTATTTTTTCAAAGAACCAGCTCTTGGTTTCATTGATTTTTTCTGTTTTATTCTTCTCAATTTTATTTATTTCTTCTCTGATCTTTATTATGTCCTTCCTTCTGGTGACTTTGGGCCTCATTTGTTCTTCTTTTTCCAATTTCAGTAAATGTGTCTTTAGACTATTCATTTGGGAATGTTCTTCCTTCTTTAAATAGGCCTGGATTGCAATATACTTTCCTCTTGGAACTGCCTTTGCTGCGTCCCACAGAAGTTGTGGCTTTGTGTTGTTGTTGTCATTTGTCTCCATATATTCTTTGATTTCTGTTTTGATTTGGTTGTTAACCCATTGATTAATTAGGAGAATGTTGTTAAGTCTCCATGTATTTGTGAGCCTTTTTGATTTCTTTCTAAAATTTATTTCTATTTTCATACCTTTGTGATCTGAGAAGTTGGTTGGTAGGATTTCAATATTTTTGACTTTACTGAGGTTCTTTTTGTGGCCTAGTATGTTGTCTATTCTGGGAAATGTTCCATGTGCACTTGAGAAGAATATGTATCCTGTTGCTTTTGGGTTTAGAGTTCTGTAGATGTCTGTTAGGTCCACCTCTTCTAGTGTGTTGTTCAGTGCCTCTGTGTCTTTATTTATTTTCTGTCTGGTTGATCTGTCCTTTGGAGTGAGTAGTGTGTTGAAGTCTCCTAAAATGAATGCATTGCTTTCTGTTTCCTCCTTTAATTCTGTTAGTATTTGTTTCACATATGCTGGCACTCCTGTGTTGGGTGCATATATATTTATAATGGTTATATCTTCTTGTTGGACTGCCCCTTTATCATTATGTAATGTCCTTCTTTATCTCTTGCTACTTTCTTCATTTTGAAGTCTATTTTGTTTGATACAAGTACTGCAATACCTGCTTTTTTCTCGTTGTTTGCGTGAAATATCTTTTTCCATCCCTTCACTTTTAGTCTGTGTATGTGTTTGGGTTTAAAGTGAGTCTCTTGAAGGCAGCATATAGATGGGTCTTGTCTTTTTATCCATTCAGTGACTCTATGTCTTTTGACTGGTGCATTCAGTCCATTTACATTTAGGGTGATTATGGATAGGTATGTACTTATTGGCATTGCTGGTATTGGGGATTGCAGGGGAGTGGTATTGGTGTCTCTGGGGAGAAAAGGGCTCTTTCCTGGTTACTGGCTGCTATGCCTGTCTCCACTGCCTGAATCAGTGGGTTGAGCACACAGGTATAAGCCTCTGTGCTTTGCGTTTTTAGTTCCTATAGACAGATCTTCCCTCTGGCTGGCCTAACACCAGGGAAGGATTTCCTGGTTTGCAAGCCCAGTGGGGCTGGTCAGGAGAAAGGCACACTCGTCTGCCTGTCACAGAAGGGGTTCTTGGAGCTGTGTAGGCAGCCAGGGAGCTGGAGCACCTGAAGATCATGAACGCTCCCAACCTGCTGGGCAGAGTACACCCAGACAATTTTGTCTGCCTGTCCTTTCTCCTGAGCAGTAAGCTCTGTGCAATCCTTGCCCCTTTAGCAGCCCTTTGTTAGGAAGTCTCTCAGAGTGCCCGCCTTTCTATTGTCCCCTAGCAGCTGGGTATGGATCCCTGCTTTCACAAACAGCTGGAATCTTAGTCTCTCCACTAATTCTGCCTGTCTTAGCTTTCCAAACCCCTAATTACAAGAGTGTCATGCAAGCATCATGAAATGTAGGTTTGTGCTCCCAGAGCAGGTCTCCAGAGTTAGGTGTTCAGCAGTCCTAGGTCTCCACTCCCTCTTTTGTGCTCCCAGAGCAGATCTCCAGAGTTAGGTGTTCAGCAGTCCCAGGTCTCCACTCCCTCTCTGCTGTGTTCCTGTTCCTCCTGCTAGTGAGCTGGGGTGGGGGAAGGGCTTGGATCCCTCAGGACCACAGCTTTAGTAAGTTACCCTTTTCCATGAGGGCTGTTCTTGTCTCTAGGTGTATGCAGTTTGTTGCCGTCCTCTTTCCCGTTGCTCTTTCAAGAGTAGTTGTAGTAGGTTTATTTTCAAAGTATATGCAGTTTTAGGAGGAAGCCTGTGTCTCACCTCTCACGCCACCGTCTTTTCTACTAAAGGAATATTATGAACAACATTATGCCAATGAATTTGACAACTCAGATGAAATTCACATATCCCTTGAAGCATGTTACAAAATAGACACAAGAAGAAACAATCTCTGATTAATCCTATATCTAAGAATTTTTGGATTTGTAAGTAAAATTCTTACTACCATGAAAAATCTAGAAGTGAGTGACTTCAGTAGTGAATTCTATCAAACATATAAGGAAGAAATGATACCTATCTTACACAAACTCCTTCAGGAAATAGAGGAGGAGACCACCTGAGTTCATTTTAAGAAACCAGCAAACACTGATTGCCTAAATCAATAGTGACATTGTTTGAAAAAAATAGAGACCTACTATCCCTCATGAATGTAAAAATAAATCCTCAATAAAAAATGAGGCTATGAAGAGTGGGGAAAAGATGGTGGAATAAAAAGGCAAGGTGGAAACGTCCTCCCATATACAGAACCAAGGAAGTAAGTGCCGCAAATACAACTAATCCTGAAAATGACTTGAAGACTGCAGAACAGACCATCTATAACTGGTAAAGAAGGGAAGACCATATAGGGAAGGGTAAAGTGGCAGAGCTGCAATTGATCAGGACCCAAGCCCTCCCTCCATCCCAGCCCACAAGCTGGAGGGAGAGGAATGGAGCAGAGGAGATAAGCACACAGGAATCCTGTATACCTGACCTTGGAGATTTGCTCTGGGAACACAAGCTCACATTGTACTGGGTTCTGGTGATTAACAGGGCTGGACACCAGGGAGAGTTGGAGCACTCTGGGAGGCTGAGACTCCTGTAGCTGTGGAGGACAGGCATACTCCACCAGTCCCACTGAGACCCAATACAGAGGCAGCAGTTTGAAAGATATACCAGCAGCAGGAAGTGTGCCTGAGGGCTGGGGGTTGGAGGGAGCTCTACAGAGGAGAAAGGGCAGGTGGGCAACACTTCCTAAACCCTCCCTCAGCCCAATTGGTTGGGTGCTTGTGGGAGTCAGCTACAAACGCTCCATCTCTCTTGCTGGTGGTTCAGCTCTGTGGTGTGCTTCCCTACACAACAGCCTGCTCAGCCCAGCAGCAGTCAGACTTTGCTGCCTATCATGCAGAGGGAGACTGCTCCCTGGCAGGCAGAGGCATTCCCAGCTTTCCCGGCCCTTTCTCAGCCCAACTGGAGAGGCACCCACAGTAGCCAGCTCCAAATGCTCTTTCCCCATTGTTAGTGATTTAGCCCCTTGTCACACTCCCCTATGCACCTGCCCCACCTGCTCTGCTGGCCCATCAGTGCCACTGTTGCTGTGCAGCATGCAGAGCACAGCCCCGCCCACAATGATCCCCACAGAAGTGCCTCACAGCAGGCAAAGGGCTAGCTGAGGTGAGCTGCCAGCTGTAGCAGCCTGAGATCAGCCACTGCTGGCAGACAGGCAGAAAGGCAGCCGCATTCAAAGCCCACCACCACCAACTGCAGCTTCTGTTGATAAGAACCAAGCACTGGTGAACAAAGCATCTTGAGCTTCTGGGCACCACAGGATGCGTTCGTCATAAAGCTACTACTTTCTAGACCAGGAGGCATAGCTCATCTGTCTATACAAAAGAGGAACACAGAAACCTAGACAAAATGAGGGAGCAGAGGAATATGTTCCAAGCAAACGAACAGGATAAGAGGGCTAAACAAAATGGAGATTACCAATCCTCTTGATAAAATTCCAAAGTAACAGTCATAAAGATGCTCACTGATCTGTTGTAAAGAATTGATCTCAGTGAAGACTTGAATAGAGATAGATTTGAATAAGAGCCACTCAGAGCTGAAGAATACAGTAACTGAGATGAAAAATACAATGGAGGGAATGAATAATAGATTGCTATAAGTAGAGGAGACAATCAGATGGCAAACACAGAACAGGAAAACAATGAGGAAAAAAAGATAAAGAATTTCTAAAAATGATACAATGCTAGGAGTTCTGTGTGACAACTCCAAATAAAACAATATTTGCATAATAAGAGTAATCAGAAGGAGAAGAGAGAGACAAAGGAGTAGAAAGTCTCTTGACAAAATAATACCTGAAAACTTGCCTAATCTGGGGAAGGAAATAGACACCCAGGTCCCAGAACTACAGAGAGCCCTTACCAAAAGGAACCTCAGGAAGACAACACCAAGACATAAAGCAATTTAAATGGCAACGATTAAAAATAAAGAGGGAATTTTTAAAGAAATGAGAGAGGCAGACATTTACCTATAAGGGAAACTCCATAAGACTATCAGCATATTTCTCAGCAGAAACTCTACAGGCCAGAAGGGAGTGACATGAAATATTCAAAGTGTTGAAAGGGAAGACACGACAACCCAGAATCCTCTACCCAGCAAGGTTATCATTCAGAATTGAAGGAAGGATTAAAAGTTTGTCAGATAAATGAAAGTTAAAAGAATTCATCACTACTAAACTGGCCTTACATGAAATGTTAAAGGGACTTCTGTAGATGGAAATGTTCTTAAGTCTAAATATTTTTTTTCAGTGAAAATAAACCTACAACAAAGGTAGTAGGCCAATTACTAAGCAAGTATGAAGTTTTAAAAAGTAAAATAAACTATACATAAAATCAGTTAAGGGATACACAAAAAATGTACACTATGACATCTTATACAAAGTGTGGAGGAAGAAGAAAAAAATAATACGTTTGAAATAGAGTGACTATCAACTAAATATAGATTGCTATATATTTAGGAAACTATCTATGAACCTTATGGTAACCACAAACCAAAAGCCTATAATAGATACACAAGAAATTTTTAAAAAGTTCAAGCATAAACACTAAAGAACATTAGATAACAAGAGTATAAGAGAGGCAGAAAAGAACAGAGAGGAACTACAAAAACAACCAGAAAACAATTAATAAAATGGCACTCAGTACATACCTTTCAATAACTACCTTAAATGTAAATGGACTGAATGCACAAGTCAACAGACACAGGGTAGCAAAATGGATAAAGAAACAAGACCCATCTATATGCTGCCTGCCAGGTACTCATTTCCGACCTAAAGACATATATAGACTGAAAGTGAAGGGATGGAGAAAGATATTTCATGCAAATAAAAGGGAGAAAAAAGCAGGAGTGGCAGTACTTAGAGTAGGCTTCAAAACAAAGTAACATTGCATTACATTACAAAGAAGAATGACATTACATAATAACAAAGGGATCCATCCAACAGGAGTATAACAATTATAAATATCTGTGTACCCAACATAGGAGCACTGTGTATATAAATATGTAAAACAAACACTAACAGAACTAAAGGGGGAAATAGCAGCACAATCATATTAAGAAATTTAACACTCCACTTACATCAGTGGATAGATGATCCAGGCAGAAAATAAACAAGGAAATAGGCACTGAACAGCACACTAGATCAGATGGACTTAACAGATATCTACAGAACATTCCACCCAAAAGCAGCAGTATGCACATTTTTCTCAAGTGCACATGGAATGTTCTCCAGAATAGATCAACTTATTAGGTCCCAAAACAGCTGCAATAAATTCAAAGAGATTGAAATTGTATCAAGCATTTTCATCAGATCATAATGGTATGAAACTAGAAATAAATTACATGAAGAAAACAAAACCACAGACACATGGAGCTAAATAACATGCTTCTAAATAATAAATGGATCAGTGAACAAATCAAAACAAATCAGGCAATGCATGGAGACAAATGAAAACAAAAATACAACAGTTCAAAATATGTGGGATGCTGCAAAGTGGTACTAAGAGGGACGTACATAGCAATGCAGGCCTACCTCAAGAAAAAAGAACAATCCCCCAAGAAACAGTCTAAACTCACAAATAAAGAAAGTAGAAAAAGAAGAACAAATGAAACCCAAAGTTAGAAGGAGGGACATAATTAAAGATCAGAACAGAAATAAATAAAAGAGAAGAATAAAACAATAGAAAAATCAGTAAAACCAAGGTTCCTTTGAGAAGTTAAACGAAATGGACAAACCCCTAGCCAGACAAATCAAGTAAAAAGGGGACACAAATAAACAAAATCAGGAACAAAAAAAGGAAAAGTTACAACTGACACTACAGAAATATAAAGATTTTTTAGAGAATTCTATGAAAAATTATATGCCAATAAATTGGACAACCTAGAAGAAATGGACGAATTCCTAGAAGCATACAATCTTTCAACACTGTCCCTGGAAGAAACAAAATTTGAACAGACCGATTCTAGTAATGAAATTGAACTAGTAATTTAAAACTCCTAACAAACAAAAGTCCATAACCAGATGGCTTCATGGGTGAATTCTACCAAACATTTAATGAGCTGATACCTATCCTTCAAGTGTTCCAAAAAACAGGAGAGGAGGAAATACTTCCAAACTCATTCTTTGAGGTTAGTATTACTCTAATACCAAAATTAGACAAAGACATTACCAAAAAAGGAAACTATAGACCAATATCCCTGATGAACATAGATGCAAAAATCCTCAACAAAATATTAGCAAATCTAAATAAACAATAAATCAAAAGCATTATCTATCACAACCAAGTGGGATTTATTCCAGGGATGCAGGGATGGTACAATACCAACAAATCAATCAATATGATATTCTAAATTAACAAAAGGAAGGATAAAAGTCATATGATCATCTCTATAGATGCTGAAAAAATATTTGACAATCTTCACATCCATTCCTGATAAAAACTCAACAAAGTGAGCCTAGAGGGTACCTACCTCAACATGATAAAGGCCATATACAACAAACCCACAACCAACATCATACTTAATGGCAGAAAGCTGAAAGCTATTCATCTAAGATGAAGAACAACACAAGGATGCCCATGCTAGTTGCTTTTACTCAACGTAGTACTGAAAGTCCTAGCCATGGAAATTAGACAAAAAAAGAGAGAAAAAGCATCCAAATTGGCAAGGAAGAAGGGAAACTGTCACTCTGCAGATTGGACATGATAGTATATAGAGAAAACCCTAAGGACTCCATCAAAAAAACGATTAGAACTAATAAACGGATTTAGCAAAGTTGCAGGATATAAAATCAATATACAGAAATCTGTTGCATTCTTGTGCACTACCAACAAACTAGCAGAAAGAGAAACCAGGAAAACAATCCCATTATAATTGCATCAAAATGAATAAAGTACCTAGGAATAAAACTAACCAAGGAGGTGAAAGACCTGTACTCTGAAAAATATAAGACACCGATGAAAGAAACATGAAGACACCAATAAATGGAAATCTGTCTTATACTCATGGATCGGAAGCATTAATATTGCCCAAATGGCCATCCTTCCCAAAGCAATTGACAGATTCACTGCAATCCCTATCAAAATACCAATGACATTTTTCAGTGAACTAAAGCAAAGAATCCTAAAATATATACAGAACCATAAAAGGCTCCAAATAGCCAAAGCAATCTTGAGAAAGAACAAAGCTGGGATATCATGCTTCCTGACTTCAAGCTATACTACAAAGCTACAGTGATTAAAGCAGTATGGTACTGGCATAAGAACAGATCCATAATCAATGAAACAGAATAGAGAGCCCAGAAATAAACCCACTCATATATGTTCAATTACTATATGACAAAGGAGGCAATAATATATTATGGGGAATAGACAGTCTCTTCAATAAATTGTGTTGGGAAAACTGGACAGCTATATGCAAGAGAATGAAACTGTATTACTTGTCTAGCTCCATACACAAAAGTATACTCAAAATGGATAAGACCTAAATATAAGACATGAAACCATAAAACTCCTAGAAGAAAACAGGCAAAAATCTCTTGAACATAGCATGAGCAGTTTTTTCTGGACACATCTTCCTGGTCAAGGGAAACAACATAAAAAATGAACACGTTGCACTACAGCAAACTAAAAAGCTTCTGTACAGCAAAGAATATCAACAGAACAAGAACGCAACCTACAGTATGGAAGAATATATTTGTAAATGATTTGTCTGATAAGGGGATCCAAACTATATAAAGAACTCACATGTCTGAACACCAAAAAAGCATAACCTAATTAAAAAATGGGCAGATCTAATAGGAAAAGACAATTGATGCAAGAAGAAAGTGAATTGCTGGAGTGATGTACTTGAGAAGGCCAAAGGGGATATGTTTCAGAGCAAATACGTAGGATTTGGCTTTTGCTAGATCATGTCTGTGTCAGGGATCACCAAGACTAATTCCAGGCTCGATGATCCTCGAGGAGGCTTTATAGGACTCAGTATATGTAGTTGTATTCATGGTTTTGATTTATTACAGTGAAAGTATACAGAACAAAAATCAGCAAAGAGAAAAGGTGCATGGGTGAAGTCTGGAGGAAACCAGGTGCAGGCTCTCAAAAGTCCTCTTTCTGGGGAGTCACACTGGATGCATTTAATTCCTATAGCAGTGAATTTTGACATGTATAAAGTATTGTCTATGAGAGAAGCTCATAAGAGACACAGTGCCCAAGGTTTTATTGGGATCTGCTCATGTAGACACGCTGTGCCTAGTATGTACCAAAATCCTAACCAGAAGGACAGCAGGTATTCTGCATAAACTAAATTGTTTGCAAAGCAGTTTCAGCACAATGAGCCATGCCTATTTAGGAAACGATAGCAACACTCCCCAGACGTAAGGTCTCAGACTGCTACCCATTGCCAACGTTATATGTAGTTCATTCTAAAGATAGCAGTCTCAGGCCTACTATCTTCACTCCTCTGCACAAGGTCCAGTTTATTCATAGTAACAGAAGAGAAAGCATAGATGAAGGATCAGTGTGGAGGGTGATGAGCAAAAGTTTGGTAGTGGAACTGAAGATACTCTGTAGAGATAGAAAAAAAAACAACATTTATTTAAAAAATAAAATGTATTTTTCACTGAATAAATGTGATGGAATGATGTTTTTTAAAAAAAATACAGATATACAATAAAGAAATAATTTGATGAGATAAGTAAAATACATCAATATGATAAAGTAGTATATTGCTATGGAACCATAATTGTTCTGGCTTTTTGGTGATACTTCCAATTTCACATAAATGACCTGACCTCTTATTTCCTATAAATTTAATGTTCTGGTATGTAGCAAATATAATTACACCTCTTACATCCAATATAACAAATTGTGAACCATGATTTCCTAGATCAAGCGCTCTTACTTTGGTTCAGAAAACCAAAGCATAGCTGCTAAAATATTTGGCAGAACACAAAATAGTTATGTATACACTAATTACAAGTGTATGAGAATGTATTTCTGTATCTTATGATGGGAGGTTATCTAAGTAGTTTACTTTTCCTTTTTCTATAAAATTGCTTAAATGTAGATATGAATATTTAGTGTCTTTATTATGATACTAACTAAGCCTTAATTATGACTTGTTTTTTTAATAGGGTCAAGAATTTGCTCCAAAAAGTGTGGCAATAATTGGTCATTCTATGGGTGGCCTTGTTGCAAGAGCATTGCTTACACTGAAAAGTTTTAAACAAGATCTGATAAATCTTCTTATTACACAAGCCACACCTCACGTTGCTCCTGTGATGCCATTAGATCGCTTCATTACAGGTGAGTACTATTAATAAACACTGACCTCCCCATTGTTTAGGACTAAAATCCTTGAGGCTACTGCCTTTATAGTATGCTACAGATTTTACCCACTTGTGAAGCAGTTTCAAGCCAGCTCCTCGAATTCTGAGCATGTCTTTTTGCGACTTTCAACTTAGGTTTATAATTGAAACTGCTGTTAGTTTTCTTCGTCCTTAACATCTTCACATGGAGAGCATGTGTCTTACAATTCCTAGGTACTTGGGCTTCAGTTCCATTATTCTTGAGGATGACTCCCTGTGTCTTAAAGTGTGTTTAAGAGAGTTAAACTTCCTATATTTCGTTAACTCTATTGTACTATGTGTACTCTATTCAAAATAAGCATATATTTAAGTAAAATAGAAACACCCTGTTTTTAAATAAATAGGTCTGCTAACACTTTATATGCTGAGGTAGAATTGCCAATATTTATAGAGCTCTTACTATATTTGGGGTGTTACGTTAAGAGCTTTACATACATGATATATTATTATGTCACTTGACTGTTACAGCAATCCTTTGAGGTAGGTATCATTATCCTCATGTTTATAGATATAAAAAAGATGCAAAGATAAAGTTCTTGCCCCAAGTCACATGGCAAGAAAATTAGTGGAGCCAGTATTTGACCCTGGGAAACTTGTTCCTGGGTCTGTGCTCTTAACCTTTGCATGCTAATCTTTGCATCTGCTCTTCCTAATTAGCCTCTTACTGAGGTACATTACTATAACAGGAAATAACATTGTAGATGATACTGTAACATATGGAATTTTGAATGAACAGTAGGAATTTATGACACAGAATAAGAATTAAACATCTGCTATCAACTTTTATGAAAGAAAGTCAAGTATTAGCTTCACTGCTTATTGGAATATTGTATGACTAGAAGAAGATCTTAGGAAGAAAGAATTCTTTTTCCTGATCAGAAAAATTTACACAACTTCTTACTTGATCAAAATTTGCATTCTTAATTGTGATGAAATTTTGTTTAAAGTTAAATGAGAAATATACCCTAGTGACTCCAAATCAAAGTTTTCCAAAGCATCCGTCTTAAAGTAACATTCCCAAGGAGTAATTTCTTTGCTGAAGTATATGGTGCAACAGTACTTAAAGTTTGTTTTTTTTCCTTATTACATTTAAAACTGCCTGTAGAAACCTTTTAATAAAAATTTTTAGTTTTATTATTGAAGTTGCTTAAATCTGTTTTACTAATTCTAATAATTATAAATGAACTATAGATTTAGAAAAAATATCAAAGGTATAGACAAGTCATAATACTTGTCCTCACAATTGAGAACTGTTTCTCTTATTACGTTTTGTATGGTATATGTAGATGAGCCATATGCATTAGAATAGAATTACTCAAAATACATTAAAAAAACTTTGAGTAAAGAACTGTCTAAAGAGTCAGGTTTTATTATTTTTGAAGGATAGTCATGGGTCTGTCTCTAAAAGGCTCAAACTGAAAGTGATTCTTAGGTTCAGGGTGCCTTTTTGGTAATTAGCAAGCTTCTTTCCAGTTTATTCTGTGCTTAATTTTCATTTCATTAAGCCAGAATTAGAATGAAAAAACAAAAGTTCACGGAGTGGTGGATTTTAGGTTTTTAGGAGACCCATATAACCTCTAGGAGTAGATTCCCTGTTTTTCCTGGGTGGAAGTACTGCCCTTAAGTAGGGGAAAGGAAGCCCTGCAATGCACTCTGGCCCTGCCATTCCCGTGGGTTGAGGAGGAGTGTACAGGCCAGCCAGCCTCTGCACTTGGAGGCTATGCCTTTACTTATAGGCTATGATGCAGATAACCAAGCCTTTAGACTTTTCTTGCCTGTATACCCTAAGCCCACCTCCAGGACCTGTGTGGGCCTCTTACCTGGATCTGTCAGTCATGAGGGCAGGTGTGTACAACCCTAAGCATGAGTTGTAGCCAGATTGTGGATTTGCATGAGGTACAGGCAGAGCTTTGATATGTACTTGAGGCCCTTGTGATGCAGGATGAAATTGGGTTGGGAAGAGGAGGAGGAGCACAGTGATGGGCCAGAGTTTTGCTTTTCCTATGCTACCATAATACAGTGTCTAAGTCGAGGTTGTTCTAGAACTCTTAATTTGAGCCTGGCCTTCCAAGTTACTTTGATGGTATATTTGTCAAGGTAGGCAGTGAAATATATTTAATGGTTTGTTAGCTGGGATTTTGACTTTTAAATACTTAGACATATGGCATATATACCCCATGGATATTCTTGTCCCAGGCCCTGCAGATGTTAGGAATGAGTCTGCTTTGTGGTGACCTAAGTAAATATTGCTGAGATCTTTAATGGGAGTATGTTGCTGTTCCAAAATGCTTGAAGCCCTCAATAGGATCAAATGCCATGATAAAAATGCATTCAGTTTTGATAAGCAGAAAAGGAAATGAGATCTCCCTTCCCTGGCCTCAGGTCTGTGACACTAAATTTTTCTCATCTTCTTTTGGTAAAGTGGAAAAATTGTCTGCAGGTTCTTCTCTTTGAACTACTTGTTATGCTAAATGGGTAGAACCTTCTTAACCCTCAGGTTTTCCACAGCAGCATAGAATCCAAAGACTAATGTGGATGTCATTGTCTTGACAGATGGTATTTGAAGAACTTAATGGGACTTTGTGTGGTGGTGGTTCACCGCATAGAGAGCTACTAAGCCCTCATAAACAGGGACACTACCATGATTAGGAAGAGCTACAACTCTAGCACAGTAAATTCCTATCTGTGGAAGAATTTTAAGGGTTTCTTCTTGTTGTACTGTGTGCCTCATGAACAGGCAGCATCCTTATGGAATATAAAGACCTGTCTGCCAATAGACTTGTCAAAGCCAAAAAAATTAGGTGTCTTTTTCTTTATTTATACTGTTAGTAACCCTTAATTGTATTCTGATTTAATGGGGAAAGCAGCATATGTATATAAAGATATTGATTTTATTCAAAATAGAGAAATGTGAATAACATTCTTTAGCTGATTCAGATGGCTAAACAGAAATTAAGTTTAATATTAGTATTACCGATATCTTATTGTTGGAAGGAATGACTGATTTTTAATGTGTGTCTTTTTTATTTCCTTTCAGATTTTTATATGACTGTAAACAACTATTGGATTCTAAATGCTAGACATATAAATTTAACCACACTTTCTGTAGCTGGAGGATTCCGGGATTACCAAGTTCGTTCAGGACTGACTTTTCTACCAAAATTAAGCCATCATACCAGTGCCTTATCTGTTGTGGTAATCTTTTTTTTAAAGATTCTACTAAAATAGTAACATGATAGACACAATGGGGCATGAAAGGAGAAGTAATGCATAGCTGCTTGAAAATGACTGCCAAGTTGGTTTAGTACTGTTTTGTGTGCCTGCTTGTGGTGTGTCTGCGTGAGAGAGAAAAAGAATATGAAAGAATGAATGTAAATATGTTGGGAAGGCAGAGGCATTGGTGCTTATATCCATAGAAGGTGAAAAAATCTTAGAAATTTTGTGAAAATTACTTTTATTATTTATGAGGAATAACTGTTTCTTATTCAAAATAAGTGCTGAAAATTGGGACTGAAAATGAAAACTAAGGTCCCTTTGTTTTTATCTGACTGGTATGTTATATGTAATAGTAATAATGGAACATCAAACTTATCACATACTCTAGAATGCTAAACTTGAATGAAGGTTCATTGATCAAAAAATTTTTTAATTAGCTTTGATAGTGTAAACAGAAACCTGCTTAATCGCTAATTATTTTCCCCTGCTAGGACATCAAGTATTTGGGTTTTACATAGCTTCTGGAAAATGAGTTCAGATTTCCTTTTACAACTTATATTTTTTCTTATATTTTTAACCTTGAAGTCTTTGGTTAAGATCTTAACTTTTAAACTCAATATATGCTTCTTCTCCAAATATAACCTAATTTCTAAAAGGGAAAATCCAGAGTTCCTTTTGCATTTTAGAAGCTACTGCTTTGTTTCATGGTTGCTCAGCTCCTCTGCTGTCGCCCTGCCCTAGATTGCTATTCATTCATTATACAGGTTAGTACTGAAATCTTGCCATACACAGAGCAAGAATTAGTGAGCTATTCTTTTACCTGCCATTTTTTTAAAACTGGAGTAGTTGTGGTAAAGACATAATAGCTCTGGAACTAAACTGGTAAATCTCTCAGTACTCATTATTGCTGTGAATCTTATTATTTGATGTTGAATATTTGGGGCACATTTTGCTGGAAATCCTCAAAATACTAAATAACAACTCGTTAGTAAACCTGGATGTCAGTCATCTAAAATTAAATATAGTTTATTTCCTAAACTTGGTCTGAGGCATGATACTATACTGATAACAGTTCCTGCAGCTTATCTTTTAATTGGTCCTTTTCATCTCATGCGTATTTTCCTGTTTTCTAATCCATTTGATAATGTATTGCTTTTAAGGCAATTTGTATTTCTGTATCTCTGGTGAAAATATTTTGCTTCTTATGGGAGTTTCTCAAAGCTGGTTATTGCATTATCTGAATTTTATTTAGTTTTTAGCACCCAAATAGTCAACAGTCTTTCATGTATCTAGATGTATGTTTACTTAAAAAAACAGTTATTAAGAAGTAACAATTTTTTAATGATTACGTCAAGAACACTTAAATGACATTTACGTCCTTGAGATTAGAATAATTAAGTTAGAGACCTCAGTTGTATTAGTAGAGTAGGCTAACCTGCCGTGATATACATACACACAGGTAATAGCACTTAAACACAATAAAAGTTTACATTTACTTATACAACTGCCCTAGCTAGGTATTCAAGTTGGTGGGTGGTTTTTGAAGGACTCCCATTAAGGGACCTAGGCTCACAGTAGGCACCCTTTTCTTGAATACTTTACTTCCAAAGTTGCTCTAATCAATCCCTATTTCAAACCAGTGGAAGAGGGAAAGTGCATGGAGGAGGCCTGGAAATGGCACACATCACTTCTGCTCACATACCATTAGAAAAAGCTTAGTCATGTCTGAAAGTAAGAGAGCTAAAAGATGTAGTCTAGCCAACTGTGCAAGAAAGGAGGAATGGATTTGGGTGGATATTCAGTTTTTACCGCAAAGATCATGAGCAACTACCTTTATTATTTGTATTGCCTTTCCCTTTTTCAACACTAGCACAGATTAATTCATGAGACTGAATCAAAGTAAATCAGTTTTAAGCTCTTGATAATGGTCAATGCTGTCTATTGTGAGTTCCTTCTCTACTGAGCATCTAACATAATCTTAGAACTACAGTGAACTCTGGTTGTCTCAATTTTTTAAGTAATCTTCTAGCAGTAGTTCCTAAATAACATATCTAATGTTTATAAGTTCAACAAGTAAAGCTATAGATTCCTCCCACTTTAGATCCTTGGCAGGTACACCCAAGTACAAATTGTTATTTTCAGAGTACAAGGGTAACAATGATTCCGTAGAACTTACAAATGTTTTTTTTAGTTACAAATATCTATTTTTTTTAATTAAAGAGGCATTTTAGGCCTCTAAATTCCCTTGCATCGGTGCTCTTAGTTTCCTGTTTTCATTTTGTTTTGACAGTTCTGGTGAGGGTAGCTTATTGTATTTTTGACAGTGCAAGGAGAGATACTGTGAAAAATAATACTGGATTTACTTAATGTTCCCCCATTGCATCCAAGGTGCTGTTCAGAAGCAGGTTATTACCTGGTATGAAAAGGAGCCTCTAGTTATTGAAAAGTGTTATGCTGTTATTTGGAAGCTACATTTTTTAGGAGGCTTTTGCCCTGTGGCTGTAAACAGTAATATATATCCTAATCATGTAGGGATTTTTTTTTCAAAATAAGTAAACCTGGACCCCACTTCTAATAATCTGATTTGGTGGCCTTGGAATTGTGATTAGGCATATTTATTTGAAAAATATCCACAGGCTGGGTATTTTTCGGGACCCCTGATTAAGAAGTAACATAGAATTTATCAAGTAGTAGTCTAATCAGAACTAAAATTACTAAAGTAATTGATTTGTTAAAGAATCATAAATTCATCCTCTTATTAGAGTATCGAAGAGTTAGACATTAAACTTCAGTAAGAAATCTGTGAATGCTTTAATAATTTTTTAAAGGGTAATTTAAGCTTGAGTAAGCAGTAATGACAAAGAATTATTTTATGCAGGAATATCTTAATATTTTTGGATCACTGTTTATAAGAATGAATAATTAAAAAATGTCTATGCATCACAAAATAGTGAAACTAATATTATATGTTTCTAAATATTAGCTTATAAGAATTTCAAACCTTTTGGAAAATAACAAATATGCTTTTCTTAAGTCTGGGATTTTTTTTCTTTCCTTCTAGAGTTCAGCAGTGCCTAAGACCTGGGTTTCAACAGACCACCTCTCCATTGTATGGTAAGTTAATGTAACTTATTTTGGTGATTTGTGATGGTCCTCTTTTCTCATCACTGCATTAATTGGTTTGTTGGCTTTCTTAGAGCTTTATCCATAAATAAACAAGGATTTGGGAGAAAGATTAACTTAGGGACATAGAACTCTAACCTTGGTTTTTATTTCAGTTTGACCCAGGTTCCCTTAGAACCTGTAAAATCATCTCCCAAAGAATTAATAGTGTCAGTCTCAGGTGAAACTAGTGTCAAATATGAAGTTTTTAGAGTTTACCACAGTTGGGCAGAATCAAAGGCACTTGTGGAAGGACTTGCTGAGTTCTTGGCCAATCACCAAACTCAGGGACTTGATTAATGCAGCCTATGGTATAACATAAAAAAACAAGGAGGAATTAGATTTACCCTTAATAGAAATAAGTATATTAAATATGGATCTAGAAGTACATATAGACCTTAGTATCTTATTTCTGTATGTTTTGGCTTAAAAATTCTCTTCTCACCTTCTGCTCGCTGTACAATCAGTGGTGCATGCAAGAACCACAGTAGTTCAGGTATATAAAGATGAGGCAGACAGTATAATGCCTGGGGTAGAAGACAGTTTTAGGGAAGATTGAGGAACCCTCACATTTCTACAATTAAGCATCCAGGAAGATTTCATTTGCTTTATTTTTCAACTTTAAGGTACATGCTTAATAATAATGGTTTGTTAAATAATTTTAGAGTTTACAGCATTAAAGGAAACTCAAATATTCCATTAAATAGTAGAATTGTGCATGTTTATATCAAAAGTATACTTTTTAACAAAGTTTCATTCTAACGCTTATTTTATATTTTAGGTGTAAACAATTGCAACTGACTACTGTTCGAGCATTCTTTGATCTTATTGATGCTGATACCAAACAAGTATGTGTTTTTAAATGAAAAATTATTTCAGTAAAGTAGAAAGTTTTTGTTACACCAGTGATGGATTTAATACGTTTTTTTTACTTTGATGAAAATAGAAGCCTACACTTTATAGCAACTGTAATTGCTTTCAAAATGGAAATATCTTTTATCTGATAATACTTTGACTACTATTAATAATTAATAGGATGCATGAAAATGAAAAAGTGAAAGGATACCTTAAATCTTTCTCTTCACTGTTTAAGATTTGATATACATCTTCCTACTTTTTTAACTTAAGGGAAATACTTATTAAAAGCTATTTTATCATTTTTTTCTTAGTAATACATTGTAGACCTCATGAACTATCTTATTAGACATTTTTGTTAAAAAATTTTTTTAAAGAGCATCTTTACCTTTCTGATAGGATCAAATATTTACATTAATTGAATAACCCAAGCTTACCAGAACTTAAATTATGTACTTCTAGAAGATGAATCTTTTCTGAGATTTCATATATAAGCTCTCCAAATTAGTGATTTTCCAAGTTGTTCAGTTATAAATTACAGTGTTTTTTTATAGAACATCATATTACTCTTATCACTTTCTTGTCTGCAAACATAAATAATAAGGGGCACCAAGGATTTCAGCAAAATTCAGACAATCCTATTCATTAACTTAAATTTTTTTTTATGAATTGGGAACACATTGCCATTATTCATCTTAAGCACCCTTTCACCTCAGGTCATCTTGCAGTGCATCACTGTTGCATAGAAGTATGTTTTGAGAACTATGGCTCTGGCTTCTCTTTGTGGAGAGAAAGTTCCCTATGTGTAATGTAACTTTTTTCAGTATAGCAAAGTATTGCAGCCCAGGTACTTTGAATTGTTTCTCCTGAAGGCTCTAATTATTTGAGAGACAAGTATATGTGGCTTCTTTCTCAACAGATATTTAGGTAATGGTTTCTTTATCATTGTATCTGAGAACTTTCCTCCTGTAGCATTCTCTCTTAGGGTAATGTCTGCATTTTTTTTTCCTTAATTCTTTAGAAAGCTGCATAACTATTAGACAGAATCACAGATACTTGGCTTTCCCTGAAACAATAAAAGAGAAACCCAAACTGTTGTGTTTTACCACATTTTAAACCACAAGATACCATATTTAATTTAGTATATTTATTAAAGTAAATCAGCTTCATAGACTTAGCACTGTGAATTGGTCATGGAATACAAACATTTTTCAGTTTCTCAATCTTGTTTTAATTGTGAATCTTAACTATGGCAAAAATTATGGTTTATTTGAGAGAGTGCAACTAGGTACAGTAAAAGATTAATTAAAAATTTAAGACCAAGTTGTATTTGAAAGGATATTTGATAGTTTTAGGAAAAAATTACATTTCAACCAATTAAGAACAGGAATGTCTCAGAAAGGTGTATTCTTTAAAAATTGTGCTAATTCTAGTAAATCAAATCTTGTTTTCCATTAAATCTGAACATGATTTTATCTTGAAAGATGATGATTTTCTCCTGAAAACTCTGATACTAATGTTTGATAAATTATAGTTTTGAATGATAAGTATTTTAAAGACATTTTAAGAGAAAATTGAGAAGTTTTTGCTAATACTGGTAAGAATCAAAATATTATGAAATAGTTCTGTTTCATAAATTCACGATACGTATAATGGATGGACTAAATTGGACAATAAAAAGTTGGGATATGATTCCTACCTTCAAGAAGCATATAGTTCAGGAGGAGAAACAAACATATATATACATGGAAACCATTAACTCTAAGCATAATTGCTCCCAAACATGTGGTACCAAGGAATCAGAATTAGAGAATAATTTTTGATGGTTATCAGCATAAAAGTCATAGAAGAAAACTTGTGAGTGGATGGATTCCTAGTATAAGTAAGGATGGGAGCATCCTGACTTAATTGAAATTGTAGTAGAAAGACCTATAGCTTTTAATTGATTACAAACAGATGTAGCTGCTTAAAAACAATCAAAGCTAATTTCATATTAGGCTGAGTTGATTCAAATATAGAGTTTGCATCAATGAAGATGAAATTCTACTGTCTCTACTTACACAATATCTAGAGAATTATAATTTGCATATCATCTTTAAAGGGGGACATCAACAAACTTGAGTTTATCCAGGGGGGCAGTCAGGGCGGTGAAGTCTGAAACAGTTCTGTGAAAAACATGTTTTTGAAATTGTTTAATCCATAGAAGAAATGTTTATGTTGGACGGGGAATATAACAGTCCTCAATTTTTTGAAGGGCTGGCCCCAGCCTAATACATCAAAATAACAGGGAGTCAGATATTTGCTCTAAATAGGCAGAACATGCCCCTCATAAGAACTGTTAAAATTGGAATGTACTGTCTTGCAAAGCAGTAAGTTAGACATATTCAAGGAAATGCTGAGTGACTTTCTAAGGAATTAAAAGATTTAGTACACCTAGGTCCCCACTCTCATTTCTCTCTTATCTCACTACGTTGTTGGGAAACGTTTACCTGTCAGAGCCTCAGTGCTTAAACCAGAGAACTGAATAATGGTAGATGCTAAATGGATTTTATACCCAAGTACATTTTTTTTTAATGGAGCCACTAATGTAAGGTTGCCAGCGTTTATTGTGCTAGGATATTTTAAAACAGACAATAGGAAAATCCTATTGTCTGCTCTCATTTTTATTTCAAGAAAGAAAATATATTTTGACACCAAGTTAAGTAGGACAGAGTAAAGGAAAGTTTCCAAGGACAGGCAGTTGGCAAATTTGTATTTTCTCTAAATGACCAGTGAATTCTTTGTTTTGGGATTGGCACTGGTCTGAATTTGCAAACTGGTGTATTGGATTCACTACACCAGAGGATCTCTTAAGTTCTCTTCTGATTCTATATATATTTATATGTTTTATTCTTACCTGTTACTTGAGAGGAACTATTGCATAATGATTAAAAGCATGGGCTTTGGAGCCAAACTGCCTGGCTTTGAATCCTGGCCTAAATATATAATAGGAGTCTAACCTTGGGCATGCTTCTTAATTTCTTTGTGCTTTAGTTTCTTCATATTTAAAATGCAGATAAAAGGGCTTTTATCTCCTAGAGTTCTTGTGGTGATTAAATGAGTTAATAACATGTTAAGTACTTACAATGGTGCCTGGCCCAAAGTAAGTAACTGTTGGCTTTTATCATTTTTACTTGAAGCAAAGTTTCATTGAACTATCACAGTAGATATAAAAGGATACAGAATGTATCATTGTTCTTTTCTAGATAACTCAAAATCCCAAGAAGAAATTGTCTGTTTTGAATCACCACTTTATAAGACACCCAGCAAAACACTTTGAGGAAAATCCAGCAATAATTTCTGACTTAACAGGTTGGTGGTAGTAATATGTTTTAGTTTTAAGTAGAGTTTTGATTATTTTTTAAATTTATTATTAGCAGACAAAATCTTTCAAACTGTGATACTTCAGGCAGTATAATCCTATTATATTTTATTAGTTTTTCTATGATTTCTTACAAGGTTCTTGGAAAGACTAGAAAAGCAGTTTGTAAGAAATTGATAAAAATTTTGTCCTGAAAATAATGTGACAAGTAGAAAAATGAAAGAGTTAAATATCTCTATTTTCCTGAAAGTTACATAACATAAATGCTGTAATTATTCTTGATTTAGTTTCTCAGTATCAGCTATTCTTTAGTTTTCTTTTGGATCAAGCTGGGAAGTTCTGTTTTCAAGTATAATACCTGTCATACTCTACTTAGTTTGGAAAGTGAAATATTTATTTCCTTTTATAGATATTCCTTAGAGTTAAATACACCAAGTAGACTTAAAACGTTTTACTTGCTGTTACTGCTAGTTGGTGATGAGCATATAGAAAACATCTCAGTAGATTGTCTATTTTAAAATAGCCAATACTCAGAGAACTTGTTTTTCAAAACCTGTTAGGATTGAGAAACATTTCACCAGCATTCAATAAAAGAAATTGTTTAATATATTTAAAAAAACAAAAAAACAAAAGAACAAGCCAAACTAATTAATTTCCTTTACTTTAGGGACATCTATGTGGGTTCCAGTAAAAGTGTCCAAATGGACCTATGTGGCTTACAATGTAAGTAAACAACCAACGGATTTTTTCCTTTTCTTTGAAAATAATTTAGTATTTATCTTTAAAAATTAAAGACTCTTAAAAAAGATAACCACATGTTATTTCCCATATTAAAACAATTTAATATTAATTCCATAATAATAAATATATGGTCAGTTTTTCAGTTTTATCATAACTCAAATTTTTCGTTCTTTTTCAATTTATTTAAATCAGAATATAAACGGGGTCTACCTACTGTTATTTATTGATATGTCTTTTATCCTCTTTTAATCTGTAATACTTCCCCCAGTTTATTTGTTGAGAAAACAACTCATTTGTTCTACAGTCTCATACAGTCTTGATCGTGCTGATTGCATTCCTGTAGTATCATTCAGCATACTCCTTTGCCTACTCCTTCCCTCTGACTTAGTAGTTGGCATCTAGGTGCTTGATCAGATTCGGGTTTTCTGTTTTTGTTTTTGCCACACTGTCTTTTTGTGATGCTAACAACTATTGATGAAGAATGTCTAGTCATTAATTCATGTAGGGGGATGCAAAAATGATGATACTTGTAATCTGATTATTCCTTCTTCATTTATTAATGAACACAATGAAAAACTCCTCATCTTCTAAATTTATCAAAAGTGGGACAAATCATAAAAGGAAAAAAGATAATTGCTGTATCTTTGAATCTTATATTTACTGGTTTTCAGAATAATGAGTTGGCTCACAAACATCCTGTAGCAGTGACCATAGTTTTTGGGTTTTTTTGCTCCAGTATTATGAACTCATGGATTTAAACATATGTTTCTGTCTAAAGTAAAATAGTAAATTGTTCTATCTTTGACACTAAAATTGTTGTATCTTTGACCAGTGGAAGCCATTTCAAGTTAGGCTCCTGGATCTTGTTGATATGGCTGCCCTTTAGTTGTCTTTGGTAGTTCCTTCTCTATCCAGTAGAGAAGATATTTCAGCTAATTTTGTACATTTTCTACCCTAGACCTTTAATCAGCTTTTTCCTCTAAGGAGCTAGCTCTTCCTATTATTTGAGAAGTGGTATCTAGAAACCATCATTTGGGCACTAGAGATGTTTATGGTCAGTGCGTTAGCATTTTCTAGGCCCAAGAAACATACTTTATCTTGATGATAAGGCCAAAAACCAAACCCAAACAAAAAAAGCATGCATTCATATCAAGTCTTCCAAGACAAATTCGGGACTACAGGGCTTGTACCTGATCTTTATCTTACATCTGTGTCTTCTTCTCACTCCTAGAATATTAGGTCTCAACAAATCTAAGAATGATAGAATAATTACTCATTGCTTTATCTGGATATTTGAGTGATGTTTTCCACTGTCATGGTTTTATTGTATTTTTCCCTCTTTTTTTTAGGAATCTGATAAGATATATTTCACATTTCCTCTTGCAAATCATAGAAAAATTTACACTCATGTCTATTGTCAGAGCACCATGCTGGTAAGATAATTGGCATATTTTATGTAAATTTAAAAGGCTAACTATTGTTTATTTTTAAGGTTCAACTGATATCTAGTAGATCTCATCTTTAGCCATGAGCTATTATGAAATCTAATTAGTTGAAAAATATTTGTCTGCCACAGAGTTTTTATTGAAAATAATTCATCAAAATGTTTGTTACTAATATTATATTAAGTTGTACCTTTGGCGCTAGTTTAGCTCTTTCCACCCTGTCTTTCTACCTAAGTTTCGGTGTGTTTAGGATGAAGGAATTCAATTAAAACTCCTTTAATTCTAAAATTCTATTAGTACTTTAAAGAATAAATATATTTAAGCAAAGCTATTCTGTAGGAATTTTATAAAGTAAAGCCTGTTTTTCTTTTGGCTTCCATACTATAAAGTTTGCAAATACTGTCTAAAATAGTATAGTATTTTTGTCACAGTGTCATCTAGAGTTATAGTATCAGAGTAATGATTTTATGTATTTCTTTTTAATGAGTACTTACTAAGCTAGGTTATTGTTAAAAAAAAGCTATAGCACGCTTCTGTTATATTTGGAATGTTTAAATAATAATAATTTGCCAGCATTTCTTGCTTTCAGGAGTTTGTTTCCCAATTTGTGTTCTTTTCCCTCTCTTCTGATTTTTTTTTGGCATGTTCTAGGATATATGTCACTTTATACTTGAATCTTTCATACTTTAAGTTCCCTCTTCTCCGTTTTATTGGTATTTTTTAGAACTAGGGTCTAATATACCACTTAGTTAGTAGATACTGCCATTTGATATATAGAAAAGTCTTTATAGAAAAGGTAGATGGGCATTGTGGGCAAGGTATTAGCACTAATTTTAGTGGGATTATCAGAGTTTTGCATCTTTTATATAGAAACTAGCATCTCTCAGCCTAAAATCTGGATGGACAGTTTATCCCAAGAGAATCTGGCTCCAAGAATGATGGTTTAAAGTATTCACTCCCATAGTACTAAATTCTAAATCAGAGCATCAGGATTAATATTGAGACAAATCCTTGCAAAAGTGCAAATTATCTATTTGACTTATTGGGGTATCCCTTTTAGTAATCAAGGCCGACGGGTATTAATTAACATAAGGTCATGTGAATTTTTAAAAATCTTTTTAATTTTTTTAAATAGAATTTTTCAAACATGTAACAGTAGAGAGAGAATATGATAATGAATTCTTGTATAATTGTCACCCAGCTTTAATGGTTATCAGCACTGGCATTCCTACTTCATTTATTCCTTTCTCACATTTTTAAAACAATTTCTAGGCATTTTATCATTTCATCCATAAAAACATAAATATGTTTTTCTAACAGATAAAAATTTTGCACATTACCAAACCATTATTTCATCCAACAAAATTAATTACTAATTCTTTAATATCATATGGTATACAGTCCATGTTCAATTTTCCTCTGTTCGATTAAGTGGATTTATTTGAATTTTAAGTGGATTTATTTGAATCAGAGTCCAAAAAGTACATACATTGCATTTGATTCATGGATCTTAAGTCTCATTTATAAAATAGCCTACCCCCCAAGAAAGGGAGTTTTATTTTCTACAGAATTTCCCACATTCTGGGTTTAACTGACTGTATTCTTATGATATCTTTTAACATGTATTTCTGTTCTTTTAAGTTTTCTGCAATCTGGTAGTTAGATCTAGAATCTTCACTAGAGTCAGATTAGTTTTTGTGGTAAGAATATTTTATAAGTAAAGCTGTATATTCACATCAGAAAGTATCTGATATCTGGTTGCTCTACTTTTAGTGACAGAGTGACTTATCAGTGGACTCAGGTGGTATTAACATGACTCACATCTTATAAAAAGTTCCTAACCTTAGGATTTTACCTAATGATTTAGCAGCCATTGAGGGTATCATTTTTTAGCATAGATAGGTTTTCTTTAAGGTCTATGAATTTCATGATCAAGCAGTATTTTCTTTTCTGTATACTTCAGACATTAGTCAACAATTTCTGAGTGACTTTTTCTAAGATTTCCAGTACTATTTTTGTAACTTGTTGAGTTAAGGATATTTACTAGATGATTTGAAATTGTTCTTTTGACACTTTTAGGTTATATCAACATGGTGTTTTAGGGTAGGCTTAAATAATATTGTATTCAATCTGTTCATGAATGAGTCAGAATTCCCTGTACACTAAAGTGCAAATAGCGTGGAATATTGGTAATATTCATAAGGGCTGTCTTTGAGGATAGGTTCCCTTAGTAACTACAAGAACCCATTTCAAAAGTGGGTTGGGTCTTGAGCATTTGCCAGTTTGTTCTGGTGCCTTGCTTTATAATGCCATGTTATTGTTCTGAGAAGCACAGGTAACTGATACAGAAGTCACATGAGTATTTTGCCAGCAGTGGAGAGCAGAGATACATCACATTGTTTTTTATTTGTTTCTTTTCAGCTCTGTTTTTGTATTCTTAAAAAATGTCTTAAAATTTTATTTAAGCTCCATGAGGATAGATACTATGCCTGATTCATCATTTTCTTTGAGGGCTTAGCATAATACCTTGGCCCTAAAGTAGATTTTATAAATATAGTTAACAAAAGGATTGATTTTATTCATTGTCCTGTTTGTATCCTAAGGAAAAATTTATGTAACTATCTGAGCTATTTATGTAGCTTCTCATTATCTTATGCTCTGGTAGAATTTCAGTAGTTGGATCATCATATCTTGGAACATTGCTCTTACTACTTCCTTAAAAGTTGAAGTAAAGATCTGAGGTCATACAGCTCCTATATGACTGAAGCTAAATACATAATGTTAAAATATCATTCCCACCTTTGTAGCATTCTTATGCTGTGCTGAAAAAGTAATGACTAGCTTCAGTCTTAAGCCCCTGGAATTCTGCATCAGTCAAAACACATTCTCAGTTGCGTAGAAGTTATCTGCCTGGTAATCAACTGAGAACTCAAATGGCAAACTAAAAAGCCATACTTAGATTTAAAAAATAATAATTTTTTATATTGAGGTACATATAATAAAAGCACAAATCTTAGTGTACTGCTTAATGAATTTTGGTATGTGTATACACTCATGTAACTATTGCCCAAATCAAGATATCAAACATTCTCACTTTTTTTTCTTCACCTAATTCACCTATTTCCTCACCTTCCCCTATGGTAACCTGTTCTCTGTGTTTATGAGTTTATTTTAGTTTTGTTCATTTGTTCTTTAGATTCCACATAAAAATGAAATCATGTGGTATTTTATCTTTCTCTGCCTGACTTATTTCACTTAGCGTAATTACTTGCTAGGTCCAGCCATGTTGTTTCAATTGGCAAGATTTCATTCTTTTTTATGGCTGAGTAATATTCCACTTTGTATATATGTGCAGCATCTTTTGTGTCTATTCTTCTGTCAGTGGACATTGAGATTGTTCATCTTTTGGCTATTATAAATAATGCTTCTGTAAACATAAGAGTGCATGTATCTTTTCAGATTAGTGATTTGTTTTTCTACAATTGGAATTTGCTGGGTCATATGGCATTTCTATTTTTAGTTTTTTGAGAAACCTCTATACTCCTTTCCATAATGGCTGTACCAATTTGCAATTCCACCAGCAAGGCACAAGTGTTCCCTTTTCTCTACATCCTGCCAACATTTGTTATTTCTTATCTTGTTGATATTAGCCCCTCTGGTGTGAGATTTCATTGTGGTTTTGATTTGCATTTCCCTGATGATTAGTGATGTTGATAATCTTTTCATGTGTCTGTTGGCCATCTGTTTGTCTTCTTTGGAAAAATATCTATCTGAATAGACAGGTGCGCTGCCCATTTTTTATTCAGCCCATTTGTTTTTTTAGTGTTGAGTTATATGAGTTCTTTATATATTTTGCATATTAGTCTCTAACCAGATATTTGCAAATATATTCTTTCATGCAGTAGGTTGCCTTTTCATTTTTTTGATTGTTTCCTTTGCCATGCAGAGCTCTTTAGTTTGATGTAGTCTCACTTGTTTATTTTTGCTTTTGTTTCCTTTGCCTGGGGAGACTTATCCAGAAAAGAATTGCAAATGGTGATGTTCAGGAATTTACTGCCTATGTTTTCTTCTAGGGGTTTTGTGGTTTCAGGTTTTATGTTTAGGTCTTCAATCCTTTTTAAATTTATTTTTGTGAATGGCATAAGACAGTGATCCACTTTCATTCTTTTGCATGTAGCTGTCCAATTTTCCCAACATCATTTATTGAATAGATTCTTTTTCCCATTGTGTATTCTTGCCTCCTTGATCATATATTAATTGTAGATTGTTATTTTCAATTACTTGCCTCTGAATATTGTTTCTGTTTGTATAAAAGTCCACCTGTACTTGTTCATTATTCTACTTTTGTTAAAATGTAGGTTACTTAATATTTAACTACCTAATTAGAGTATAGGCATACCTCGTTTTATTGCACTTCACAGATAATGTGATTTTTTACAAATTGAAGGTTTGCAGCAACCCTGTGTTGAGCAAGTCTGTTGGAACCATTTTTCCAAAAGCATTTGCTTATGTGTCTCTGTGTCATGTTTTGGTATTCTTGCAATATTTCAAACTTTTCCATTATTATGATGATATTTATTATGGTGATCTGTGATTAGTGATTTTTGATGTTGTTACTGTTATTGTTTTGAGGCTCCATGAACTGCCCTCCTATAGAATGGTGAACTTAATTGATACATGTTGTGTGTATTCTTATTGTTGATACTGAGAATGGTTTAGTTGTCTAGATAGATCAACTAGCCACAGCATTCCGTTAAGCCAAAACCTAACCAAGAGCAAGACCCTAACTCTCTTTAATTCTGTGAAGGCTGAGAGAGGTGAAGTTGCAGAAGGGAAGTTGGAAGCTAGCAGAGGTGGGTTCATGAGGTTTAAGGAAAGCCATCTCGATAACATTAAAAACACAAGGTGAGGCATTAAATGCTGATGTAGAAGCTGCAGCAAGTTATCCAGAGATCTAGCTCAGATAATTAATGAAGGTAGCTACACTAAATGACATATTTTCAGCATAGATGAAAAAAACATTTTACTGGGAGAGGGTGCTATGTAGGACTTTCATAGTCAGAGAGGATAAATCAATGCCTGGCTTCAAAGTTCAAGGTCAGGCTGACTCTCTTGTTAGGAGCTAACGCAACCGATGACTTTAAGTTTAAACCAGTACTCACTGACCATTCTGAAAATCCTAGGGCCCTTCCTTAAGAATCATGCTAAATCTATTCTGCCTGTGTTCTAAATATGGAATAACAAAGCCTAGATGACAGCACATCTATTTATAACTTACTGAATATATTAAGCCCATTTTTGAAACTTACTGCTCAGAAAAGATTCCTTTCAAAATATTATCGCTCTTTGATAATGCACCTACCTGTTCACTCAAGAGCTCTGATAGAGATATACAATGAGTAATGTTGTTTTCATACCTGCTAACACAACATCTGTTCTGCAGCTCAGGGATCAAGGACTGATTTCAACTTGTAAGTCTTATTATTGAAGAAATACATTTTGTAAGGCTATAGCTGCTAGAGATAGTAGTTCCTCTCATGGAAATGGGCAAAGTAGTGTGAAAACCTTCTGGAAGAGATTCACCTTTCTGGATGTCATTAAGAATATCCGTGATTTGTAGGAAGAGGTCAAAATAGCAACATTTACAAGAGTTTGGAAGAAGTTGATTCCAACACTTATGTTGACTTTGAGGGGTTCGAGACTTCAGTGGAGGAAATAACTGCAGATATGGTGGAAATAGCAAGAAAACTGGAATTAGAAATGGAGCCTCAAGATGTAAGTGAATTGCTGCAATCTCATGATCAAACTGGAATGGATGAGGAAAGAATGTGGTTTCTTGAGGTGGAATCTACTGTTGGTGAAGATGCTGTAAAGATTGTTGAAATGACAACAAGGGATTTAGAATATTATTGATATTGTTGATAAAACAGCAGCAGGGTTTACAGGGGTTGACTCCCAATTTTCAAAGAAGTTCTACTGTGGATAAAATGCTGTCAAACAGTATCACATGCTACAGAGAAATCTCTTGTAAAAAGGAAGAGCCAATCGATGTAGCAGACTTCATTGTTGTTTGATTTTAAGAAATTGCCGCTACCACCACAGCCTTTAGCAACTAGCACCCTGATCAGTCAGCAGCCATTAACATTGAGGCAAGACACTCCAATGGCAACAAAGATTATGATTCACTGAAAGCTCAGATGATGGTAGCAGCATTTTTAGCAATAAAGTTGTTCAAGGTATGTATCTCGTTTTTTAAGACATAATGCTATAACACACTTAATAGACTATAGTATAATGTAAACTTAACTTTTATGTGCACAGGGAAACCAAAAATTCATTTGACTTGCTTTATTGCAGTGGTCTGGAATTGAATGTGCAATATCTCTGAGGTATGCCTGTATGGACATGGCCAAACTTGGCAAGTATTGGTTCAAAAATTAGAATTGCTTAGGCAATATGCTGTGGAGAGGTACCCATCAGGGCATGCTTTCTCATACTGCTGCTCTAGCTTACTGGCTCACTTATATCGACATTAGACTTCTTTGCCAACCCTTGAGCTATTTGACTTTTGAGAACATCTTGGATGTGTTTCTAAATAACAGGTTGTTATTTTGTTTCCATTGTGCCTACTGACCTATCATATAACAGTAAAATGTTGAAGATGCCTATTTTATATAATTATTTGCTATAATATTTAGTGTGCTTTGTTTTGTTATTAATCAATAGGATACAAATAGTTGGATTTATGGCTGCATTAACAGCACTTCTATGTGGTAAGTCTTTTGAATCTGAGACAAATGAACCACTGGTAATTTTTTTGAAAAAAACAATACTCATAAATCATATTTTTAGAATGGCTTCATACATTATTAAGCTCATTTTTCTGCTGTAGTAAATTACAGTATTGATTTTAAAATGAAAAAGGAGATTAACATAGCAGTAATTTTTGCAAACATTGAAATCATTGCTAGGAAAAATAGTTTTTTTGTTCCAAAGGGACTGTGTGGAAAGGGTATGTTGAATTAGACTCATTATACTTCAGTTCATTAAAACTCTCTCTTATGGGTCTGTAGATGGTTCCTTTTTATTCTGAAGTTTGTTTACAATTTATAATGCTTTAATGTATTTGTCCTTTAATTATATTTTATATTTATTTTAAAGCCGGCAAGGGGTTGATTTATCATGGAAAGCTGAACTACTGCCAACAATTAAGGTAAATTATTATTTTAGAATTTTAATGTCTGGGTAAAATACATGAGCCTAGAATATGTTCTTTTATTCATCCAGGTATTAAACTTGAGGTTTGTTAACATACATTTTAGAAATATTTTCTCTAGAAATACATTTAATGGAGACTAACATGTAGTTTTCTTTTTTCTAGCTTTCAGAGGTAAATTCTATAAATTAAAAATCATCTAAATATAAAATCTATATGTTGAAGAATCATATCAAGAGCTAAAGTTTTTAATTCAATTTGAGAGTATGGAATAATCTATCTTAAAGTGTAAGCCCTGAGTAGTATACTCAGAATTTATTTTGGAAGAGGACCTACTGTAGGGAAGCGAGCATCTTAAGGAGACACAAAGTAATTTTGCATATCAACCTCAACATCACTTTGTGGTCAGGCACTTGGATAACTATCTACTTTATCTAGTACTCCATGGGATTTAATAATTTTTAATTATTTCCTTAAGGAACTCTGGTTGGTCAGCAAGTCTTTTTTACAAAGGCTAAGTTGTATAATCTCAAAATCTATTGTTGAGAAAATATAACACTCTAAAACTTGATGAAAGTATCTAATTTCCAAATTATATTTATTATAACTGATAATCTTATGCCAGAATTGATAGTTTTTAGTCTTCAAGTAAATCTGTACTTTAAAAGGAAAATATATTTTCATAATGAATATTAGACTCATAGACTTGAAAGTGAAGTCATCTGGTTGGTCCCAGTTATCTCCCACTCCAATTCTGTTAGTTACTTGTGCTCATGGGTGTTTATATTTATCTGTATACATAGTCAACTTTGTACTGTACCAACACTTTTGGCATCTCTGAAGACTGAAACTGTTGATAAGTAGATGGAAGACTCCAGCAAAGCACAAATTCAATTTTTAAATACCAGTCACATGAAACTTTTCTGTCATGGGTACATTGAAGAAGTTTCTAAAGACACACACACATGGCATGGCATGCCAAGAATTTGGTAAATCCAAATGGAATTATTGCTGAAAAGAAATTTAAAAATTAACTTTCAAAAGAAATCTAAATTATATGAGGAAAAATTACCTAGTCACTGTTTCATCTGAATCGTACTTTAGCACCACAGCTTTGTTCCTACATAGAGCAGCAGAACTTGAATGGTTTCTGATATCTAATGCTGGTGTTTGATTTCCTGTGTGTGTTGCCTCAGCAGTAAGGACATTTTACCCTTAAAATACTAAAAAATTACCAAACTTCGTATTAACCTTACCTGTCAATGTAATATCTCATGAATATTATTATACTGTCAAATTCCTATTGACATTATAACTATATGGGAACTTAACTTTATATCGGAATGGATTTTGGCATTGATTTTTTTTAAGTATTCTGATGGTAAAAAAACTTCTTAAAAATATTATTCTTGAGAATAAATAACAAAAACTATTAGAGTAGATATCTATATAGAGTAACTGTGGTTCTTTCAAATTAATTTATCTTTCATACTGTCTACTGTCTGGTTGGTCTTAGCTGCCACAGCTATGGTTTGTGTGGCCCTTTAATTTACATTAAAACATAAAAGCTTGTTGCAGAGACTTCTCCTAATAAATTGAGGTGGGCCCAGGAGTTTAACAAGCACTCCCAGGTAAATCTGGTCAGGTTGTTAAAGGGCCATTCATTGACAGTTCTTTAACTTCAGCATCTCTGTTCCACTTGGTCACATAGCTGATTCTGAAAAACAGTGAAGAAAATTAAGTGTCTACAGAAATTTCTTAACGCTTACAAATTGTTACAACATATAGCTACTCTCACCCCCATATCTACTTCCAGGAAAAAGTGAGCTTTAAGAACTATATTTGGTGGCTTGATTTTTCACTAAACAGACCAGTCTCCTATTTATTCATTCTTCAAAATATGGACTGTAGGATCTGGTCTTAATTTTGAGAAGAAAATAGATGTTCATTTGGTTAGGTGCATTATTAGCCTTATTATGTCTTCATGTCCTTTATTGAGTAAGTTCCTGGGGATGATACTCATATACATCATTAGCCAGCAACTCCTTGTTACTTGAGCTATAGCAGAATCATTTGAGATTAAGTCGCAACTATTGTCATACACTAACAAAATAAATGGAAAAGTCATACTGTAACATTATACAAAACAAATAGAAAAAGTATAGAAGACACAAAACCTGGAAATAATTAGGTAAAATAATTTAGTGTTAAATATCACTTGTTCTAATTAAAGGGATACAGTTCAAGGAATATTTTTGGCAGTCTGTATTTACATAATTATTAGGAGTTTGACTTTCAGCAGGATTATTAACCAGAAAATGTAAACATGGGTATTTTGTGAAGTACTGAATGTAGAGTTTGAAATCAGTTTTTTTATAACTTATTAAGTATGAAATGTTTGTAATTTATCTTTCTTATAACATGCTTTAAGATCTGTATACTCTAAGAAATAAAATCAGCTTTTTATTTTCATCTTTTTTTAGTCTCTGACGTTAAGACTTCAGGACTATCCATCTTTGTCTCATCTTGTTGTTTATGTGCCATCTATTCATGGAAGTAAGGTAATGAATGGATTAAGGTTGTTATCAGAATGTTTTGGGACTACAAATGCTAATATTTTTTGATGAATTCTTCAGCATGGAGGGCTTTTCTAAACTAATGGCCAGTCTGGTGATCCATGTGATACTGTTAAATCACTAGGATCATCTCTGCTCTAACTTGAACTAAGCAGAATAAACTCAAGTCTCTTTATTCCAAGTGGGATCTAGGTCTACTTTATCAGTTTTTCAAAATTTATTAATTACTGAATACCCATTTATGTGCAAGTCTGTCCCAGGACTTATAGGAGTCACACATGAGGAAGACATAGACCCATTCTCAAAATCTACATACTGTAGGGTAGAGGGAGAGAAATATTTGGAAGTTGAGAGAAGAGTGAGAATAAAAGAGGTACCTTAAAATATATAGTACAAATCAGAATACAGCAAATACATGAAAAGTGTAAAAAGGGGAAGATATTACTGATTAGTGGGAATTAAGAAAGGCTTTATTATGAGGTGATATTTAAAACTGACTCAAAGGATACAGTTTTTATAGGTAGAATGAATGTTCTTGACCTGTGCTATCCAATATGGGAGCCACCAGCACATGTGCCAATTTAAATTTAAATTAATTTAAAATTTAAAATTTAAAATTCAGTCTCTTAGTTGTACTAGCCACATTCCAGAAGCTCAGTAGTAACATCATTGCAGAAAGTTATAATGAACAGAGTACTGTTAAGACAAAGAAACAGTGAAAGTCCAAGCATGGAAGTGTGAAAGTACACGGTATATTTGGAAAACAGTGAATAAGTGAATAGTATTTACAAATGACAACCATGGGTAGAAGAGTAGTGGAAGAAAATTCTGGAAAAGTAGTTCATGTCCATGTTGTGGAGGGCCTTGCTTGGAAGATTCAGGACTTTATTGAACTCAGGAGTATGTAGGGATCCAAGAGATTTTTTACCATAGTAGTAATGGGGTCAAGTTATTTATTTTGGAAGATGAATCTATTTATGGTGTAGGATGAATCAGAAACAAAAGACTAGGCACCTCTTAAGGGGTTATAAGGGCTTGTACTAGGGAAGTGGGAGGAGAAATAAAAGGATGGTTATTTTTGAGAGACGCAGGAGGGAAAGAAGAGGATTAAAGTAAAAGACCCTCTACTACTTCTCTTTCAACATTTCACCCAACAAACTCATCCTTGGATATTTAGACAAGGTATCCCTTAATTTTCCTTTTCTGGACTCCTCTGGTAACCTCTTACTCCATGATATTTTGTTTATAACAACTTTGAGAAATTTATTACAGTGAATTATAATTTCTGTATGTCCATATTGCCATCACCATATTGTGAATTCTTTTAGAGTAAGAACCAAAGTATTCTACTTTACACACCCAAGTTTTAGTGTTACCACAGAAGTACCAAAAAAATGTTTCTTGAATGAGAAAGTTGATGATACTTTGGGCCAAAATTACTAACAAAATTTAAAAGAAAAAGGAAAAGGGAGTGTGGTTAGGAGTCATCTTAAAGATTGAGTCTCACAAGTACCTTATAAAGGATTCATTGTTTTGTTTTGCTTAGCTCAAGTAAGAGGTAATTCAACATCTTCAATTCTAAAAGCTCTCTTTAAGGGTTTTTCTGTTAGGTAAGTTGGTTTTGAATGAATTAAACATTCTTCCAAAACTTGGAAGGTCTTCTCTGCTTATTCCAAGAAATCAATGAGCCTTCGCATTATAGGGGTACCAGAAGAAAAAGAGAGAGAAAAAGGGATAGAAAGTGTCTTTGAGGAGGTAATTGCTGAAAACATCCCCAATCTGGGGGAGGAGATAGTCTTTCAGGCCATGGAAGTGCACAGATCTCCGAACACAAGGGACCCAAGGAAGACAACACCAAGACATATAGTAATTAAAATGGCAAAGATCAAGAATAAGGACAGACTATTAAAAGCAGCCAGAGAGAGAAATAAGATCACATACAAAGGAAAGCCCATCAGGCTATCATCAGACTTCTCAGCAGAAACCTTACAGGCCAGAAGGGAGTGGCATGATGTATTTAATGCAATGAAGCAGAAGGGCCTCAAACCAAGAATACTTTATCAGGCAATGTTATCATTTAAATTTGAAGTAGGGATTAAACAATTTCCAGATAAGCAAAAGCTGAGAGAATTGACCTCCCACAAACCATCTCTACAGTGTATTTTGGAGGGACTGCTATAGATGGAAGTATTCCTGAGGTTCAATAGCTGTCACCAGAGGTAATAAACCACACTAAATAAAGTAGAACAGTTAATTACTAAGCAAATGCAAAAGTAAATCAACTATCCCCAAAGCCAATCAAGGGATAGAAAAGAATATAGAATATGATACCTAATATATAAAGAATGGAGGAGGAGAGAAAAACAACCTTTAGACTGTGTTTGTAATAGCATATTAAGTGAGTTAAGTTAAACTCTTAGATAGTAAGGAAGTTAACCTTGAACCTTTGGTAACCACGAATCTAAAGCCTGCAATGACAATAAGTACATACCTATCAATAATCACCCTAAATGTAATTGGTCTGAATGCACTAATCAAAAGACATAGAGTCACTGAATGGATAATATAGTCCCATCTATATGCTGCCTACAAGTGACTCACTTCAAACCCAAAGACATACACAGACTAAAAGTGAAGGGATGGAAAAAGATATTTCATGCAGCTAATAGGAAGAAAAAAGGAGTTGCAGTACTTGTATCAGACAAAATAAACGTCAAAACAAAGAAAGTCACAAGAGACAAAGAAGGACATTACGTAATGATAAAAAGGGTCAATCCAACAAGAAGATATAACCATTATAAATATCTATATGCCCAACACAGGAGCACCTACATATGTGAGACAAATGCTAACAGAATTAAAAGGGGAAATAGATTGCAATGCATTCATTCTAGAAGAATTCAACACTCCACTCACTCCAAAGGACAGATCAACCAGACGGAAAAAGTAAGGAGACAGAGGCACGGAACAACATATTAGAACAGATGGACCTAACAGACATCTACAGAACTCTACACACAAAAGCAGCAGAATACACATTCTTCTCAAGTGCACATGGAACATTTTCAAGAATAGATCATATCCTAGGCCACAAAAAGAGCCTCAGTAAACGCAAAAAGATAGAAATTGTGCCAACCAGTTTCTCAGACCACAAAGGTATGAAACTACAAATAAATTATGCAAAGAAAATGAAAAATCCCACAAACATTGAGGCATCACAACATGCTCCTAGATAACCAATGGATCAATGACCAAATAAAAACAGAGATCAAGCAATATATGGAGACAAATGACAACAATAATTCAACACCACAAAATCTATGGGATGCAGCAAAGGCCGTGCTAAGAGGAAAGTATATTGCAATACAGGACCACCTCAGGAAAGAAGAACAATCCCATATGAACAGTCCTAACTCACAATTAATGAAACTAGAAAAAGAAGAATAAATGAGGCCCAAAGTTGGTAGAAGGAGGGACATATAAAGATAAGAGCAGAAATAAATAAAATTGAGAAGAATAAAACAATAGAATCAATGAAAGCAGGAGCTGGTTCTTCAAGAAAAAAACCAAAATAGATAAACCCCAAGCCAGACTTATCAAGAAAAAAAGAGAGTCTACACACATAAACAGAATCAGAAATGAAGAAGGACAAGTCACTACGGACACCACAGAAATACAAAGAATTATTAGAGAATACTATGAAAAATTATGTGCTAACAAACTGGATAACCTAGAAGAAATGGACAGTTTTTTTAGAAAAATACAACCTTCCAAGGCTGACCCAGAAAGAAACAGAAAATCTCAACAATTACCAGCAACAAAATTGAATTGGTAATCAAAAAACTACCTAAAAACAAAACTGTGGAACCAGATGGCTTTACCGCTGAATTTTATCAAACATTTAGTGAAGACCTTATACCCATCCTCCTTAAAGTTTTCCAAAGAGTAGTAGAAGAGGGAATACTTCCAAACTCATTCTATGAGGCCAGCATCACTCTAATACCAAAACCAGGCAAAGACACCACAAAAAAGAAAATTACAGACCAATATCCCTGATGAACATAGATGAAAAAATAGTCAACTAAATTTTAGCAAACTGAATTCAAAAATACATCAAAAAGATCATCATGATCAAGTAGGATTTATTCCAGGGATGCAAGGATGGTACAACATTTGAAAATCCATCAACATCATATACCACATCAACAAAAAGGACAAAAACCACATGATCATCTCCATAGATGCTGAAAAAGCATTAGACAAAATTCAACACCCATTCATGATAAAAACTCTCAACAAAATTGGTATAGAGGGCAAGTACCTCAACATAATAAAGGCTGTATATGACAAACCCACAACCAACATTATACTTAACAGTGAGAAGTTGAAAGCTTTTCCTTTATGATCAGGAATAAGACAAGGATGCCCACTCTCCCACTTCTATTCAACATAGTTCTGGAGGTCCTAGCCATGGCATTCAAACAACAAAAAGAAATAAAAGGCATCCAGATTGGCAAGGAAGAAGTTAAACTGTCCCTGTTTGCAGATGACATGATATGGTACATAAAAAACCCTAAAGAATCCACTCCAAAACTACTAGATCTAATATCTGAATTCAGCAAAGTTGCAGATACAAAATTAATACGCAGAAATCTGTGGCATTCCTATATACTAACAATGAACTAGCAGAAAGAGAAATCAGGAAAACAATTCCATTCACAATTGCATCCAAAAGAATAAAATACCTAGAAATAAACCTAACCAAGGAAGTGAAAGATCTATACTCGGAAAACTACAAGACACTAATGAGAGAAATTAAAGAAGATACCAATAAATGGAAACACATCCCGTGCTCATTGATTGGAAGAATTAATACTGTGAAAATAGCCATTCTGCCTAAAGCAATCTACAGATTTAATTCAATTCCTATCAAAATACCAACAGCATTCTTCAGTAAACTAGAGCAAATTGTTCTAAAATTCATATGGAACCACAAAAGACCCCAAATAGCCAAAGCAATCCTGAGAAGGAAGAATAAAGCTGGGGGGATTACACTCCCAACTTCAAGCTCTACTACAAAGCCACAGTAATCAAGACAATTTGGTACTGGCACCAGAACAGAACCGTAGATCAATGGAACAGACTAGAAACCCTGATATAAACCCAATCATATATGGTCAATTAATATACCATAAAGAAGCAATGGACATACAATGGGGAAATGACAGCCTCTTCAACAATTGGTGTTGACAAGACTGTACAGCTACATGCAAGAGAATGAAACTAGATTATTGTTTAACCCCATACACAAAAGTAAACTCGAAATGGATCAAGAACCTGAATGTAAGTCATGAACCATAAAACCCTTAGAAGACAACATAGGCAAAATCTCCTGAATATGAGCATGAGCAACTTCTTGAACGCATCTCCTCAAGCAAGGGAAACAAAAGTAAAAATGAACACATTGGACTACATCAAACTAAAAAGCTTCTGTGTGGCAAAGGACACCATCAACAGAACAAAAAGGCATCCTACAGTATGGGAGAATATAATTGTAAATGACATACCCGACAGGGGGTTAACATCCAAAATATATTAAGAACTCATGCACCTCAACACCCAAAAAGCAAATAACCTGATTAAAAAATGGGCAGAGGACATGAAGAGACAGTTCTCCAAAGAAGAAATTCAGATGGCCAACAGACACATGAAAAGATGTTCCATATCACTAATCATCAGGGAAATGCAGATTAAAACCACAATGAGCTATCACTTCACACGAGTAAGGATGGCCACCTTCCAAAAGACTAAGAACATCAAATGCTGGCGAGGATGTGGAGAAAGGGGAACCCTCTTATACTGCTAGTGGGAATGTAAGCTTGTTCAGCCATCGTGGAAAGCAATATGGAGGTCCCTCAAAAAACTAAAAATAGAAATACCATTTTACCCAATGAATACAACTTCTCAGATTAAAAAGACATATGCACCCTTATGTTTATTGAAGCACTATTTACAATAGCCAAGATATGGAAGCAACCTAAGTGTTCATCAGTAGATGAATGGATAAAGAAGAGGTGGTACATATACACAATGGAATACTATCCAGCCATAAGAAAGAAACAAATCCTACCATTTGCAGCAGCATGGATGGTGCTGGAGGATATTGTGCTCAGTAAAATAAGCCAGGTGGAGAAAGACAAGTACCAAATGATTTCCCTCATTTGTAGAGTATAACAACGCAGCAAAATTGAAGGAACAAAATAGCAGCAGACTCACAGAGTCCAAGAAGGAACTAGTGGTTACCAAAGGGGAGGGGTGTGGGAAGGCGGGTGGGGAAGGAGGGAGAAGGGGATTGAGGGATATTATGTTTAGTAGGCATGGTGTGGGGGGGTCACGCGGAAAACATTGTAGAACAGAGAAGGCAAATGGTGAACCTGTGGCATCTTACTACACTGATGGACAGTGACTGCATTGGGGTATGGGTGGGGACTTGATCATATGGGTATAAGTAGCCACCACATTGTTTTTTCATGTGAAACCTTCATAAGAGTGTATTATCAACAATACCTGAATAAAAAATAAAAAAAAAAAGAAATCAATGCATCTTTCACAAGTAACCAGTTTTAGCAGCCTAATACATATGTTATATGTCTTAATGCTCTTTGGACAGTTACACTGCCTGACTCTACTGTTGTACATCCAGTCTCACAAGGATGTTAACTTAGGCCTTTCAGAATTTCTACATGCCTATTATAAACCACCATCAGAAGGATATTTTTAAATAGGCTGTTTTGAAATGTTTTTGAATCAACTGATAATATAATTTTTAAAATGCAAATGTGCAATTATCTGCGTTTTTTGATGATAGAAAAATAATTGTGCCCTAGAAATTTGCTTACCTTGGATATTTCAGAGAGAACCTTGAGTTCTTTCTTTTTGCATAAATGTTTATTCTATGAAAAAAATAATAACCAAAATTTTAAGTCAATTGTATTCTTTTAAATAACTATACAAAATGATTTGAAATTGCTTCTCTGTCTCAATGTCTCATCCAAAACACTTTGTAAAATATAATAAATAATCCTGCCCAGTAAATGATTTCTTTAATCTTGTAACAGCTGCTTTTTCTAATGAAAACATCTGATAGTGTCCTTTTGCCTTGTAAGTAAAGAGGGAAAAATAAAAGTAAAACCTCTTAATTAAGTTTTCCCTTTTATTCCATCTTGTGTATACTGTAGTCTAAAAGCCTTTTGCTGCATCTGTTTTCACTTTCATAAACAATAAAAAATCCCCCCAAAAGGCAAACAAAGTAACACTGCTTCAAACAAATCCAAGGTGTAGTTATTGGAAAGGCCTAGAATAGACTCCAATGGCTTTCCACTTTCTGCAGACAGCAAACTACTTGGTAGCCACAGTTAGGTATCAGAATTATTCCTTTTTCAGCTCCTTTAAGTCACAGTAACTTTGTTGCATTATGCCGATTATTTTCATGAAACTGTTCTTATTACAGGCAACTGAGAGCAAAGTTTCGTATGATGTTGTAGAAATGTTATTAGAAAACAAGTGTCATTACAAAAAATTGTACTGATGCAGATGTCACATTTTAGGCTTTTTTGAGATAGCATTTCTTTCTCGTGCTTCATACCTAGTAAACTTTTTTTCCCCATTCACTAGAATTATTGTTTAGCCTGAAAAAATCTTATGCAAATAACATTAGCCATCTGTAGATGAGTGACAAAATGTCTGTTTCCAAAAGGCTTTTGTAGTCTAATTAGACTTTGGATATGTAATAAATATGGTATTTAATAAAGGATGTAACAAAATCACATTTCCTTTGGACTCTGAAAGTATTCAGAGATCTATTATCTAAGTCCCTAACTAATCTTGAGTTGACTTTGGCTTTTAATGCTTTGATCTATTCTTTAAGGTCCTTTTTCTACAAACACCTAAAACTAACTGGAAGAAATGCTGTACATCTCTTGTTATAGAAATGACCCTCTAATAATTTATCTGTTAAGTTAAGTTAAACTTGTTCATTAAGTTAGCTTAGCTTAGATCTCTCTTTGCAGAATTCTTGTCATCTAAGTATAGCCAGAGTTATAGTGTGTATAGCTAATGCCTTCTCTAAAGCTGAAGTTAGACTTCAGCTTTTTAAAACTTTTATATTCCACTCAAAAGTCAAATGAAGATGTATACTATAAATTCAATTATATTTTGTCCTAATAAATCAATGTTTTATATTTTAGTTTGTTGTAGATTGTGAATTCTTTAAAAAAGAGACAAGATCCATACAGCTTCCTGTAACTCATCTTTTTTCCTTTGGTAAGTACTTCAGTTTGGGGAATTTTTAAGAACTGCCTTTATTTTTAACACAATGCTGACTCATTTTGCCAGTTGAAGTAAAGCAGAACCTTGTAACATTAAATGTTATTGTGTATTTCAAATGTAGTTCTTAGAATAACCATATGATGTGGTTCAGTGGTTTGATTCATATTTAATACTGAACTAGCAGTCATCTTCTGAGACATGAACTTTAAAAGAAATTTCTCCATGATCACATATATTTGAAGGTAACTGTGTGTTCATGTTTGTCTGTTCTCACATGAATTTATACTACACTTTGGCCCTTTTTTATAAAAAGTTTATTATAAGGTATAAATTGCTCTCTGCCCTTTGAAAGTTTCAAGATTTCTCTAAATATTTCCCCTCTTTTTTATTGTGATAAAATACATATAGCTAACTATTCTTTTAAATTTTATTTTGAAATAATTTTAGAATTGCAGAAAAGTTACAAGAGTACAGAGTTTCCATATAACCTACACTCACCTCAACATAAACAATACAATTGTTGAAACTCTTAAGAAATTAGCATTGGTACCATATTAATTAAACTACAGGCTCTATCTGCAGGTTTCATGAGTTTTTCCACCAGTGTTTATCTCCAGGCTCCCACCTTGCATTTAGTTGTCATCTCCTTAGTCTAATCTTCAGCAGTTCTTCAGTCTTCCCTTGTCTTTTATAACTTGGACACCTTTGAAGAAAACTGGTCAGTTATTTTGTAGTGTATCCCTCTGTGTGGATTTGTCTAATGTTTTCTTATGATAAAATCGAAGTTATGCATTTTGAGTAATCACATAAATAATGTGTACTTCTTTGTATTTTATCCAAGGACATGTGATATCACTGTGTGTAATTACTAGTGATGTTAATCTTGATCACTTGGTTACAGTGGTGTCTGCTTGATGTCCCCACTGTAAAGCTACTACTTTCCTTTTTGTAATTAATAACTATCTTGGGGGAGATACTTGGGAATATGAAAGTATCCTGTTTTCCTTGAAGTAACCCACTAATTTAGCATCCATTGCTTCATTTTAGTCTGAAACAGTTGTTACTGGTATTCTATATTTATTGGAATTCTTCCTAAGGGAAAGTTGTCCTTTCTTTCCCATTTACTTATTTGTTCAGTTTTTATTTATGTCGATGTGTACTCACGGATATTTATTTTATTCACTTGGTTATAATCCAATACTATCATTACATTTTTTGCTTAAGTTGTTCCAGTTTTGGATATTGGCAGCTCTTTTTTTTTGTTCCTTTTTTTTAATTAAGGTATTATTGATATAAACTCTTATGAAGGTTTCACATGAAAAAACAATGTGGTTACTACATTTACCCATATTATCAAGTCCCCACCCATACCCCAATGCAGACACTGTCCATCAGTGTAGTAAGATGCCCCAGATTCACTGTTTGCCTTCTCTGTGCTACACTGTTTTCCCCGTGACCCCCCACACCATCTGTACTAAACATAATACCCCACAATCCCCTTCTCCCACCCTTCCCACACCCCTCCCCTTTGGTAACCACTAGTTCCTTCTTGGACTCTGTGAGTCTGCTGCTATTTTGTTCCTTCAGTTTTGCTTCATTGTTATACTCCACAAATGAGGGAAATCATTTGGCATTTGTCTTTCTCTGCCTGGCTTATTTCACTGAGCATAATATCCTCCAGCTCCATCCATGTTGTTGCAAATACTAGGATTTGTTTCCTTCTTATGGCTGAAAAGGATTCCATTGTGTATATGTACCACATCTTCTTTATCCATTCATCTACTGATGGACACTTAGGTTGCTTCCATATCTTGGCTATTGTAAAAAGTGCTGCAATAAACATAGGGGTGCATAACTCTTTTTGAATCTGAGAAGTTGTATTCTTTGGGTAAATTCCAAGGAGTGGGATTCCCAGGTCAAATGGTATTTGTATTTTTAGTTTTCTGAGGAACCTCCATATTGCTTTCCACAATGGTTGAACTAGCTTACATTCCCACCAGCAGTGTAGGAGGGTTCCCCTTTCTCCACATTCCCACCAGCATTTGTTGTTCTTAGTCTTTCGGATGCTGGCCATCCTTACTGGTGTGAGGTGATATCTCATTGTGGTTTTTATTTGCATTTCCCTGATGATTAGTGATGTGGAGCATCTTTTCATGTGTCTGTTGGCCATCGGAATTTCTTCTTTGGAGAACTCTCTCTTCATATCCTATGCCCATTTTTTTTAAAGTTTATTTTGATATCATTAATCTACAATTAAATGAGCAATATTATGGTGATTACACTACCCCCTTCATCAGGTCCCCCCCACCAACCCCATTACAGTCACTGTCCATCAGCCTAGTGAGATGCTATAGAGTCACTACTTGTCTTCTCTGGGTTGTACAGCCCTCCCCGTGCCCCCCTAACGTTACATCTGCTAATCGTAATGCCCCTTTTTCCCCCTTGTCCCTCCCTTCCCACCCGTCCTCCCCAATCCCTTTCCGTTTGGTAACTATTAGTCCGTTCTTGGGTTCTGTGAGTCTGCTGGCAGCTCTTTTTATGTGGCTCCTGTGCTCTTTTGGCGTGCCCCATCCTTTAAATATTTTTAAAATTTATATTTCATTTACACAAGAACCTGTAATACTCAGAACAATACAGAAATTACAACTCTGAACCACTTATCTCATTAAAGATAGCAAGATTAAAAGAGATATACCAAGAAAGCTTACCTTTTTGAAGTTGGAAATATTTGCTTGATTTTTTAAAACACATGCATGTGATTGAAAGTGATTGGTATATTTTGTCCAGAGTTTATTAGAGGAGGATCAGATTTTTAGGAGTTTATTCCTCCATACCAGAAGTGAAAACCGGTAAACTCTTTTTTAATATTAAAAATTTGTTGGCTTTATTTAAACACTGTTCAAGCAATCAATAGTTTTTTTTTATTGTTTGGTATTATAAGCAATAACAGTACTTTTAATTCAACAGGATTATCTTCAAGGAAAGTGATATTAAATACAAGTGGCTTGTTCTATAATATAGAGCTCCTGAACTTTGGACAGGTAATTATCCTGACAAGGATTTTATTTTATCTAACTGTGTAGTTAAACAAACAAATAAAAATTTTTTTGTTTTGTTTTTGTGGTCAAATTCTGTTAGATATATCAAGCTTTTAAAATCAACGTAGTAAGCAAGTGCTCAGGAGTCAAAGGTAAGTGTATTTTCTGGAAAAATAGTATTGTCATTTGAAGAATTATTAGGTCTTCTGTTGAATTTTCTGTAATATGTATTCTTCCATATATTTATATAAATTAAAATTAAATATATGGTAAAAGAAAACCTGTTTATACTTCAAACATTTATTATAGACCCTTTCTTAATAGTAAGCATTTTCATGTGTTTTAGTTTAAATATCCACATTTAAAAAATACTGTTTATCTTGTTTATTATAGTAGTAATTAGCTGTTTAATGTTTTTCCAGTTTCTTAGTACTTTCCATATGCTTTAATATATGTGTGAGTCTAATTAAACATTTTTATTTAATAATTCTCCATAATTTCTTATTATATGATATAATTCTTACTGATTATTTTTTATGAAATGGGTAATTGTGTAACTGGGTATTATAATACCTTATATAACATTTAGTGTAACATTAGGTTAGTAATACATATTTCCTTTATGTTTTCACAGAAGAAATAACTAGTATCTATAAACTTCATATTCCTTGGTCTTATGAAGATTCACTAACCATTGCACAGTAAGTATATGGAATTTACCTTTAACTTTTTGGTATATATTCTTTTGAATAATATATTCTACTTAGTTTCTTTAAATCACAGCTAAATTTTGGTGAAGTTATTGAAGTCCCTCATAGTAAAATGCAGACATCCTTTATGCAGCATTGTGCCCATAAGGTAATATAATAACATAGTGTATAGTATTCTTATTTTATGACTTGGAATTTGAACCTTATTTGTTTGAAACATGAACTCCTTTCCATCCTCTTACCCAACTCCTGTACCCTAGAGGGAGCATCCAAACAACTATGATATGACTGTAAAAGTGTCCATCCATAACAGCATGTCTGGCATCTAGCTTTTTTTGCATTATTTCATTGTGTATGTTGAGGATTAACTTAACTATGGTTGTTTAACAGTATTTTATATTTGAGAATGGATGTTTATTTTTTCAGGGTTCCATCTTCTACAGAAATTTCTCTGAAACTCCATATTGCTCAACCAGAAAATGATAGCCATGTAGCATTATTAAAAATGTACACATCATCAGACTGTCAGTATGAGGTAAGTTGTATGTTTGCTTAATTTTTAAAATTTAGTTATAGAATAATCTGGAAATATATTTTCATATTAGCCTCAGATACATGGTGATGTGGAAGGCTATAAATATAAAAAATAGACATTTATGATACTTTGAATATTCTCCATTTTGCCTGTTAGCATCACGTTAGTATTTCCTTAGCTGGACTATTGACAATATATATCTTTAATAAGTAATACCAAATAAAATAAAAATTAAGACTGTAGATTAACCTTCTGTATTTGGAAGTCCAAAGTCCAGAATCCTGAATAAGCTGAAGAACATTGTGAAATCAGCTGACATGGCTTTATTACAGTAATTGAAATGATGTATATTGGTTTCCAGCTCTACTGGATAAGCTTAAGAAACTTGTTTCCTTTTCGCTAGTTATTTTAAGTTCTATTAGTCATTTATATATGCAGTGTAGAGCCTATTGTGTTTGTTTTACAGTCACAGATCTCCTTGCCGCTAAGAGAAGGGAAATAGACTCAAGAATGACATTTTATTTACTTATGGATTCATGAACTAAAAGAATCTCTTTGTATCAAAATATGCCAGGTTCTAAGGATTCCACATTTGAGTAGTTAAAGTATACATTTCAATGGTGGTTTCTGGTTCATATGAAATGTCTTTTTTCTACTCAGTGCTTTAAACCAAGCTTAACTATTTGGATAGAACTAACTTTCTTAGAGTCAACTAGGATTGGCAGTCCAAATGATTAGAATGTGTTCCTACAGCAAAGTTTCAGTTGGAACTATATTATGAGATACTTTAGATTTCATGGAATTTATTAATGTTGTAATTGTTTGCTTTTAGTTTCTAACATTGGAGGATTTTGTAGGGCTGTAACTTTTTAATTTGTGCCTTCAATTCTAATATTACAGAGATAGTAAGAATTGCATTAATAATTTGGCTCCAAATACTGTATGCTCTCAAAATGTCCAGTTTCTTACAAATACTTTATACTTCCAAAAAGTCCATATTTTGACAAAATGTAGTCATTTTATAACTTCCTGTAAAAGATTTCTGTCTTTTTCCCAGACTTCCTAATATCAAACCAGGTGTATTTATGATAGAGATAATTAGTGATGAGTTTCTTTTTAAAATACTGCTTTGCCTTAAATTTTACTAAATGTGGTCTTTGTTCCTTGTCTTATATCATATGAAAACTGTCTTTATTAAATTTACTTAGAAGTGGTTTAGCTTAACTATATTTAGTGCTATACAATTGTACGTTTGAGATCTTAAAATAGGAGGTTTTTAGTAGGTTGATTAATTTATGCTTAATTTTTCAGCAAACATATGTAAAGCTTCTAGACTCAGTTGTTCAGTAAGTTCATTATCTGCATGATGTGGTAAAATGATATTCTGGCTAATTAAATATTCTAGTTAGTAAAAGGTTACCACATGTACCATAACATTCATCCAGTTATCAAAGAATTAGAATATGGGAAAAAGAGTAAAAAAAGTAAAACCACACTTAATACAAATTAAATGTTGATGGTTCTGAGGATTCTTTTAAGATTTTGAGTGCCTTTATGTTGACCGTTTAAAAATTAGTGATTGTGTTTAGAAATGTATGGAAGTGCTCAATTTAATAAAATGTGAACCTTTTAAAGGAGTTTAGGGAAAATAACCTGTTTTTAATGATTGTTTCAAATTAGGTGACAGTTAAGACTTCCTTTTCACAAATACTTGGACAGGTAAGAGACTCTTGGTTGATTATTTATTGCCTTATGAAGAGATACAGTAGCAAAAATTTTCTGTAAACAGCCAGATAATAAATATTTTAGCAGACCACATATAGTCTCTTCGTGCTGCTGCCATTATTGCAGCTGCTGCTTTCTTCTTTGTTTTCCTTTTTTCTCCTTTCTTCCACTTTAATAAAACCTAAAAGCCATTTTTGGCACGCAGGCCATAGTTGGCCACCACTGACTTTAAGGTGATGCTTTCATGTTTGATACTTCTTAGAAATGAGAGCTGATTCCTAATTCTCAAACAAATTAATATTTTTGGTTAAATGAATGTCATGTTCAGATTTCATGTTGCTCATGCTACACTATAATTTCTAGTCCAGTAAATTGCTATGGACTGTCACATGTGTTGTCATGTTCAAAGAACTCTTTATGTTTTGCATGCTTAGTTTATGAGAGATAAAAGGAAAATTATATTAAAAATAAACAAGTTGAAACAGTTTAAATTCATTTGGTGAGTATTTTTCTATAATTGTTATGCAAATAGTGTTACAGAAATAATTTGTCAGGTAGTAGAACTACTATATTTTATTGCCTTTCAACATCATTAAAATTTGCAGAATGTACAACCTGAACATAATTAATGTTGAATTGTCAAATCAATTATATAGTTTTAAAATTCACTAAAATTTTTATTGTGTCTTTAATTACTTTCACTTTATTTTTTGATCTGTTGTGTTTTGCAATCCTGGCATAGCAGAATTTTTAAAATTTAAGTCATTTGATTCTGTAATTTTAATAAAACTCACAAATGAATATTAAATCAGAAACTTTAAAAATGTGTGTTATCTTATTGATCCTCACAACAGAGTGGTGAGAGCTCGATTGTGATTATTAAATTTGTGAACATTAGAAAATTCTAAGTTAATGTGTAAAAATTTTATGCTATATTAGAAAGAGAAGATTAAATATTACTCAAGTTGGAAAATAGCATCATGAATACTTAGATACTCTAAAATGATAAGGGACCAATTATTAAGAAAAATTATCTCTTGAAATATAGGGAAAGAATTCATGCCATTGTATTTTTAGTATGTCTAAAAATGGACATACTGGAGGGGGCTCAAAATGGCGGTGTGAGCAGGGTGGCAGAAATCTCCTCCCAAAACAATATATATTTTTGAAAATACAACAAATACAACTATTCCTAAAAGAGAGACCAGAAGATACAGTACAACAACCAGGCTACATCTACATCTGCGAGAACTCAGCACCTCATGAAGGGGGTAAGATACAAAACCGTGACCTGGTGGGATCTGAGCAGTCCCCCACCCCAGCTCACCGGTGGGAGGAAAAGAATCAGAGTGGGGAGGTAGTGGAAGCACAGGACTGCTAAATGACCAGCCATGGTGATCTGCACCAGGAGCACAGACACACATCGCATGGTGTACTGGATATTAGAGAAACGGAAGGGCAGGATCCAAGTCAGAGACTGTGAACGGGTCCCCACAGCTGGCTCCCCGGGACAAAAGAAAAGCAGGCGGTTTTTTTAAAGTCTTAAAGAGACAAGGGCCGAACAGCTGAACAAAATTGTCCCAGCACACTGAGCCCAGCAGGCTGGGAATCTTGAGGAATTTCGGGCCCCCTAATGGCCTGCCGGTAAAACAGCCATGCCAAAGCCCCTCATGGGGATAAGCAGACTGCCACTCATTCCCCCCGGCTGGTGCTGCAATGGACTGGCTGCCCACCACAGCTGCGGAGCAGCCGGAGAGCAGCCCCGCCCACAGCAACCACACAGAATCTCCTCCCGGCGAGCGTGCAGCTAACCGGGATGGGCTGCGGAAGCCAGAGCAAGGTCCGGAAGGCACGAAGGGGCACCGGAATTGCTGCAGAACGCACCTGGTATGGCTGCAACTCCCCGCAGTGCTCTAGGCTAGCCCGAGGCCAGCCTTGCCCACAGCAGCTCAGGATTATCACAGAGACTGCCTCCCGGTGTGCGGGTAACCTGCACAGGCTGCGGAAGCCAGAGCAAGGTTCAGAAGGTGCAAAGGGGCCCATCCTTGCCGTAGAATGCACCCGGCATGGGTGCAACCCCCAGCAGTGCTCTAGGCTAGCCTGAAGGCGGCCCTGCCCATGGCAGCTCAGCAGATTATCCCAGAGACTGCTTCCTGGTATGCGGGTAATCAGCACAGGCTGTGGAGAGGGGCAAGGCGAACAACAAGCAGGAAGGTACTTTGTTCTCCCAGCTGACACACATGTCACCTGCCTACGACCACTTCTATCGCCATGAAAAGACAGAAGAATCTGGTCCAGTCAAAAATCACTCAGCCTACTCCAGAGAGAGGCCCTGGTTGGATAGAATTAAACAATCTTCCTGAAAAATAATTCAAAATTAAAGTCATAACCATGCTGATGGACCTACAGAGAAATATGTAAGAGCTAAGGGATGAAGTCAAGAGGGAGATTACATAAATGAAACAATTGACTGATGGGCATAAAAGCAGACTGGTTGAGGTACAAGAGATTGTTAATGGAATAGAAATCAGAGAAGAGGAATACAGAGAAGCTAAGGCAGAGAAAGATAAAAGGATCTCTAGGAGTGAAAGAATATTAAGAGAACTGTGTAACCAATTGAAACGGAACAATATTCGCATTATAGGGGTACCAGAAGAAGAAGAAGAGAGAAAAAGAGATAGAAAGTGTCTTTGAAGACATAATTGCTGAAAATTCTCCAGGCTGGTAAGGAAATAGTTTCTCAGACCATGGAAGCCCACAGATCTGCCAACAGAAGGGAACCAAGGAAGACAACACCAAGACATATAATAATTAAAATGACAAAGATCAAGACAAGGACAGAGTATTAAAGGCAGCTAGAGAGAGAAAAAAGATCACCTACAAAGGAAAACCCATCAGACTTCTCAACAGAAACTTTACAGGGCAGAAGAGAATGGCATGATACATTTAATGCAATGAAACAGAAGGGCCTTGAACCAAGAATACTGTATCCAGCACGTTTATCATTTAAATTTGAGGGAGGGAGTAAACAATTCAACCAAAAGTTGAGGGAATTTGCCTCCCACAAACCACCTCTACAGGATATTTTAAAGAAACTGCTCTAGATGGAAGCACTCCTAAGGCTAAGATGTCACCAGAGAAAATAAAATCATAGCAAAGAAAGCAGACCATCCAAATACTAACTAAAGGCAAAAAATAAAATCCAACTATCCACAAAAGCAGTCAAAGGACACACAAAAGAGTACAGAATAAAACACCTAAGATATAAAGAAAGGAGGAGGAAGAATAAGAAGAGAGAGAAATAAAGAATCATCAGACTGTGTTTATAATAGCTTAACAAGAGATTTAAGTTAGACTGTTAGATAGTAAAGAAGCTACCCTTGAACCTTTGGTAACCACGAATCTAAAGCCTGCAATGGCAATAAGTACATATCTATTGATAATCACCCTAAATGTAAATGGACTGAATGCACCAATCAAAAGATACAGAGTAATAGAATGGATAAAAAAGCAAGACCCATCCATATGCTGCTTACAAGAAACTCACCTCAAACCCAAAGATATACACAGACTAAAACTGAAGGGATGGAAAAAGATATTTCATGCAAACAACAAGGAGAAAAAAGCAGGTGTTGCATTACTTGTGTAAGACAAAATAGACTTCAAAATGAAGAAAGTAGCAAGAGATAAAGAAGGACATTACATAATGATGAAGAGGTCAGTCCAACAAGAGGATATAACCATTATAAATATGTGCACTCAACACAGGAGCACCGACATATGTGAAACAAATACTAACAGAATTAAAGGAGGAAATAAAAAGCAATGCATTCGTTTTAGGAGACTTGAACACACCACTTACTCCAAAGGACAGATCAACCAGACAGAAAATAAGTAAAGACACAGAGGCACTGAACAACACACTAGAACAGATGGACCTAACAGACATCTAAAGAACACTCCACCCAAAAGCAACAGGCTACACATTCTTCTCAAATGCACATGGAATATTTTCCAGAATAGACCACATACTAGGCCACAAAAAGAACCTTAGTAAATGCAAAAATATTGAAATTCTACCAACCAACTTCTCAGATCACAAAGGTATAAAACTAGAAATAAATTGTGCAAAGAAAACAAAAAGGCTCACAAACACATGGAGGTTTAACAACATGCTCCTAAATAATCAATGGATCAGCGACCAAATTAAAACAGAGATCAAACAATAAATGGAGACAAATGACAAAAAAACCCACAAAGCCACAACTTCGGTGGGACGCAGCAAAGGCAGTTCTAAGAGGAAAGTATATTGCAGTCCAGGCCTATTTAAAGAAGGAAGAACAATCCCAAATGAATAGTCTAAAGACACAATTATTGAAATTGGAGAAAGAACAACTGAGGCCCAAAGTCACCAGATGGAGGGACATAATAAAGATCAGAGAAGAAATAAATAAAATTGAGAAGAGTAAAACAATAGAAAAAAATTAATGAAACCAAGAGCTGGTTCTTTGAAAAAATAAACAAAATAGATAACCCCCCAGCCAGACTCATTAAGAGAAAAAGAGAATCTACACACATAAACAGAATCAGAAATGAGAAAGGAAAAATAATGACAGACCCCACAGAAATACAAAGAATTATAAGAGAATATTATGAGAATCTATATGCTAACAAGCTGGAAAACCTAGAAGAAAAGGACAACTTCTTAGAAAAATACAACCTTCCAAGACTGACCAAGCAAGAAACAGAAAAACTAAACAGACCAATCACCAGCAACGAAATTGAATCAGTAATAAAAAAACTACCTAAGAACAAAACCCCCGGACCAGATGGATTCACCTCTGAATTCTACCAGACATATAGAGAAGAAATAACACCCATTCTCCTTAAACTGTCACTATTTGCAGATGACATGATATTGTACATAAAAAACCCTAAAGACACCACTCTGAAACTACTAGAACTAATATCTGAATTCAGCAAAGTTGCAGGATACAAAACTAACACACAGAAATCTTGTGCTTTCCTATATGCTAATGATAAGCTAACAGAAAGAGAAATCAGGAAAACAATTCCATTCACAATTCCATCCAAAAGAATAAAATACCTCGGAATAAATGTAACCAAGAAAGTGAAAGACCTATACCCTGAAAACTACAAGACACTTCTAAGAGAAATTAAAGAGGACCATCACAAATGGAAATTCATGCCGTGCTCTTGGTTAGGAAGAATAAATATTGTCAAAATGGCTATACTACCTATAGCAATCTACAGATACAATGCAATCCCTATCATAACACCAACAGCATTCTTCAACAAACCGGAACAAATAGTTCTAAAATTCATATGGAATCACAAAAGACCCCGAATCTACTACAAAGCCACATTAATCAAGACAATTTGGTACTGGCACAAAGCAGACCACAGACCAGTGGAACAGAATAGAGAGTCCAGATATTAACCCAAACATGTATGGTCAATTAATATACGATAAAGGAGCCATGGATGTACAATGGGGAAATGACAGCCTCTTCAACAGCTGATGTTGGCAAAACTGGGCAGCTACATGTAAGAGAATGAAACTGGACTACTGTCTAACCCCATACACAAAGGTCAACTCAAGCTGGAACAAAGATCTGAATGTAAGTCATGAAACCATAAAACTTAGAAAAAAACATATGCAAAAATCTCTTGGACATAAACATGAGCCACTTCTTCTGGAACATATCTCCCCAGGCAAGGGAAATAACACCAAAAGTGAACAAGTGGAACTATATCAAGCTGAAAAGCTTCTGTACAGCAAAGGACACCATCAGTAGAACAAAAAGACATCCTACAGTATGGGAGAATATATTCATAAATGACATATCCGATAAGGGGTTGACATCGAAAATATATAAAGAGGTCATGCACCTCAACAACAAAAAGCAAATAATCCAATTAAAAAATGGGCAGAGGATCTGAACAGACACTTCTCCGAAGAAGAAATTCAGATGGCCAACAGGGACATGAAAAGATGCTCCACATGGCTAATCATCAGAGAAATGCAAATTAAAACCACAATGAGATATCACCTCACACCAGATAGGATGGCCAACATCCAAAACACAAACAACAACAAATTTTGGCCAGGATGTGGAGAAAGGGGAACGCTCCTACACTGCTAGTGGGAATGCAAATTAGTTCAACCGTTGTGGAAAGCACTATGGTGGTTCCTCAAAAAACTCAAAATAGAAATACCATTTGAGAGTCTGGGGAAGATGGCGGTGTGAGCAGGGCGGCAGAAATCTCCTCCCAAAACTATATAAATCAAGAAAACACAGCAAATACAACTATTCCTAAAAGAGAAATCGGAGCACACAGGAAAGTGCACAGCATGCAGCCACACCTGGGAGGACTCAGCACAACGCCAGGCGGGTAAGATACGGAGCCGTGACCCGGCGGCACCTGAACACTCACCCAGCCCAGCGCGCCGGCGGGAGGAGAGTATTCGGAGCCAGGAGGCAGTGGAAGAGCAGGTCCGCGAAATAACCAGCCCTGGTGGTCTGTGCCGGAGCACCAGGAGCGCTGACACACATCGCGCGGTGCATCAGACATCGGAGAGGCAGAAGGTGCAGGTTTTGAGCCGGGAAGGTGCCAGGACCGTGCAGCCAGCGCCCAGGAACAAGAGAAAAGTGCGCGCCATTTGTAGCGGTCTCGGAGAGGTGGGGGGCCCAGTGAGGGAACACCATTGCCCTGGCGGGCTCAGCCCTGCAGGTTGGAAGTCCTGGGGAACTTCTGTCCCCTTCGCTAGTGCAGCCATCACCCAGGGACAAGAGAAAAGCGTGCGCCATTTGTAGCGGTCTCGGAGAGGCGGGATGCCCAGCGAGGGAACACCATCGCCCCGGTGGGCTCAGCCCTGCAGGCTGGAAGTCCTGGGGAACTTCGGTCCCCTTCGCTAGTGACAGAGAGAAGGGAGCAACCACGCTGGAACTTTCTACAGAAAACAAAAGCGTCCCATTCATTCCTACCTACAAAAAAAGCGGCATGGCTGCAGCTGCAAATTAGTGGAGCAACAGCAACACCTACAGCACGCGTAGAGAATCCACTCGAGGTGGGCTTTTTTTTTTTTTCTCGTCTGTTTTATTTCTTGCCCTTTTTTTTTCCCTTTTTTCACCTTCCTTTTTCTTTCATTTCATTCTTTCTTCTTTCTCTCTTTTCTTTCTCTTCCTTCTTTTTTGTGGCTTGCTTGTTTTTTTTTGGTGGTGGTTTTTTTTTCTTTTTTTTTTTTTCGCTTTTCTTTTTAAACTTTAAAGAGCTGAGCTGACATACGTGGCACCTATCAGTGACCACTCCTCTCAACATGACAAGACAGAAGAATATGATACAGACAAAAATCACCAAGATTCAGAGCCCCTCTGAGAAGGAATCTGAAGGGATGGAAATGTAGCATCTTCCTGAAAAAGAATTCAGAATAAAAGTCATAACCATGCTGATGGATCTACAGAGAAATATGCAAGAGCTAAGGGAGAAAGTGAGGGAAGTGAGGAAAGATAATGAAGAAATGAGACAAGCCATCGACGGGCTCAGCAGCAGACTGGACGAGATGCAAGAGACTGTTAATGCAATAGAAATCAGAGAACAGGAATACAGAGCAGCTGAGGCAGAGAGAGATAAAAGGATCTCTAGGAATGAAAGAATATTAAGAGAACTGTGTGACCAACCCAAAAGGAACAATATTCGCATTATAGGAGTACCAGAGGAAGAAGAGAGAGAAAAAGGGATAGAAAGTGTCTTTGAAGAAATAATTGCTGAAAACGTCCCCATGCTGGGGAAGGAAATAGTCTCGCAGTCCATGGAAGCCCACAGATCTCCTAACACAAGGGACCCCAGGAAGACAACACCAAGACACATAATAATTAAAATGGCAAAGATCAAAGATAAAGACAGGGTATTAAAGGCAGCTAGAGAGAGAAAAAAGATCACCTACAAAGGGAAACCCATCAGACTAACATCAGACTTCTCAACAGAAACTTACAGGCTAGAAGAAAATGGCATGATATATTTTATGCAATGAACAGAGGGGCCTCTAACCAAGGATACTGTATCCAGCACGATTATCATTTAAATATGACGGAGGGATTAAACAATTTCCAGACAAGCAAAAGCTGAGAGAATTTGCCTCCCATAAACCACCTCTACAGGACATCTTAAAGGAACTGCGCTAGAAGGAAGCACTCCTAAGGCTAAAAAGCTGTCACCAGAGAAAATAAAATCATAGCAAAGAAAGCAGACCATCCAAAACTAACTAAAGGCAAAGAATAAAACACCTAGTATATAAAGAATGGAGGAGGAAGAATAAGAAGGGAGAAAAATAATGAAACATCAGACTGTGTTTACAATAACTTAACAAGAAAGTTAAGTTAGATTGTTAGATAGTAAAGGAGCAACCCTTGAACCTTTGATAACCACGAATCTAAAGCCAGCAATGGCAATAAGTACATATCTTTCGATAATCACCCTAAACGTAAATGGACTGAATGCACCAATCAAAAGACACAGAGTAACAGAATGGATATTAAAACAAGACCCATCTATATGCTGCCTACAAGAAACTCACCTCAAACACAAAGATATCTCCAGATTAAAAGTGAAGGGATGGAAAAAGATATTTCATGCAAATAACAAGGAGAAAAAAGCAGGTGTTGCAGTACTTGTATCAGACAAAATAGACTTCAAAATGAAGAAAGTAGCAAGAGATAAAGAAGGACATTACATAATGATAAAGGGGTCAATCCCACAAGAAGATATAACCATTTTAAATATATATGCACCCAACACAGGGGCGCTGGCATTTGTGAAACAAATACTAACAGAATTAAAGGAGTAAATAGACAGCAATGCATTCATCTTAGGTGACTTCAACACACCACTCACTCCAAGGGACAGATCAACCAGACAGAAAATAAGTAAAGACACAGAGGCACTGAACAACACACTAGAACAGATGGACCTAACAGACATCTACAGAACTCTACACACAAAAGCAACAGGATACACATTCTTCTCAAGTGCACATGGAACATTTTCCAGAATAGACCACATACTAGGCCACAAAAAGAACCTCAGTAAAATCGAAAATACTGACATTCTACCAACCAACTTCTCGGATCATAAAGGTATTAAACTAGAATTAAACTTTAGAAAGAAAACAAAAAGGCTCACAAATACATGGAAACTTAACAACATTCTCCTAATTAATCAATGGGTCAATGACCAAATCAAAACAGAAATCAAAGAATATATGGAGACAAATGACAACAAGAACACAAAGCCACAGCTTCTGTGGGACGCAGCAAAGGCAGTTCTAAGAGGAAAGTATTGCAATCCAGGCTTATCTAAAGAAACAAGAACATTCCCAAACGAATAGTCTAAAGACACAATTACTGAAATTGGAAAAAGAAGAACAAATGAGACCCAAAGTCACCAGAAGGAGGGACATAATAAAGATCAGAGAAGAAATAAATAAAATTGAGAAGAACAAAACAATAGAAAAAATCAATGAAACCAAGAGCTGGTTCTTTGAAAAAATAAACAAAATAGATAAACCCCTAGCCAGACTCATTAAGAGAAAAAGAGAATCTACACACATAAACAGAATCAGAAATGAGAAAGGAAAAATCACGATGGATCCCACAGAAATACAAAGAATTATAAGAGAATATTATGAGAATCTATATGCTAACAAGCTGGAAAATCTAGAAGAAATGGACAACTTTTTAGAAAAATACAACCTTCCAAGACTGACCAAACAAGAAACAGAAAAACTAAACAGACCAATCACCAGCAACGAAATAGAAGCGGTAATCAAAAAACTACCCAAGAACAAAACCCGCGGACCAGATGGATTCACTTCTGAGTTCTACCAGACATATAGAGACGAAATAACACCCATTCTCCTTAAAGTTTTCCAAAAAATAGAAGAGGAGGGAATACTTCCAAACTCATTCTATGAAGCCAGCATCACTCTAATACCAAAATCGGGCAAAGACCTCACCAAAAAAGAAAACTATGGACCAATATCCCTGATGAACGTGGATACAAAAATACTCAACAAAATATTAGCAAACCGAATTCAAAAATACATCAAGAGGATCATACACCATGATCAAGTGGGATTCATCCCAGGGATGCAAGGATGGTACAACATTCGAAAATCCATCAACATCATCCACCACATCAACAAAAAGAAGAACAAAAACCACATGATCATCTCCATAGATGCTGAAAAAGCATTTGACAAAATTAAGCATCCATTCCTGATTAAAACTCTCAACAAAATGGGTATAGACGGCAAGTACCTCAACATCATAAAGGCCATATATGACAAACCCATAGCTAACATCATACTTAGCAGCGAGAAGCTGAAAGCTTTTCATCTAAGATCGGGAACAAGACAGGGATGCCCACTCTCTCCACTGTTATTCAACATAGTACTGGAGGTCCTAGCCACAGCAATCAGACAAAACAAAGACATACAAGGCATCCAGATTGCTAAAGAAGTCAAATTGTCACTATTTGCAGATGACATGATATTGTCCATAAAAAACCCTAAAGACCCCACTCCAAAACTACTAGAACTAATATCTGAATTCAGCAAAGTTGCAGGATACAACATTAAAACACAGAAATCTGTTGCTTTCCTATACACTAACGATGAACTATCAGAAAGAGAAATCAGAAAAACAATTCCATTCACAATTGCATCAAAAAGAATAAAATACCTGGGAATAAACCTAATGAAGGAAGTGAAAGACCTGTACCCTGAAAACTACAAGACATTCCTAAGAGAAATTAAAGAGGACACTAACAAATGGAAATGCATCCCATGCTCTTGGCTAGGAAGAATAAATATTGTCAAAATGGCTATACTACACAAAGTAATCTACAGATTCAACGCAATCCCTATCAAACTACCAACAGCTTTCTTCAATGAACTCGAACAAATAATTCTAAAATTCATATGGCACCATAAAAGACCCCGAATAGCCAAAGCAATCCTGAGAAGGAGGAATAAAACAGGGGGAATTACGCTCGCTGACTTCAAGCTCTACTACAAAGCCACAGTAATCAAGACAATTTGGTATTGGCACAAAAACAGACCCACAGATCAGTGAAATAGAATAGAAAATTCAAACATCAACCCAAACACATACAGTCAATTAATATTTGATAAGGGAGCCTTGAATATACATTGGGGAGATGACAGCCTCTTCAGCAGCTGGTGTTGGAAAAACTGGGCAGCTACATGTAAGAGAATGAAATTATACTACTGTCTAACCCCTTACACAAAGGTAAACTCAAGGTGGATCAAAGACCTCAATGTAAGTCATGAAACTGTAAAACTCTTACAAAAAAATATAGGCCAAAAGCTCTTGGACATAAACATGAGCGATTTCTTCATGAACATATCTTCCCGACCAAGGGAAACAAAAGCAAAAATGAACAAGTGGGATTATGTGAAGCTGAAAAGCTTCTGTACAGCAAAGGACACCATCAGTAGAACAAAAAGACTTCCTACAGTATTGGAAAATATATTCATAAATGACGTATCCGATAAGGGGTTGACATCCAAAATATATATAGAACTCACGCACCTCAATAAACAAAAAGCAAATAATCCAATTAAGAAATGGGCAGAGGCCCTGAACCACGCTCCGCTTCAGCTACCGGATCTGCCCGCGGCTGCCATGCTCTCCGTTCGCGTCCCGCTCGCCACCATCATAGACCCGCAGCATCAGCAGCAGGTTCACGTGTCGCCTCTGAAGGGGCTGAGCCTGGCGGACAAGGAGAACACGCCCCCGGCCCTCAGCGGCACCCGCGTGCTGGCCAGCAAGACCGCCAGGAGGATCTTCCAGGACTCCCCCGAGCCGCAGGAAACTAAGATACTTGCCCCAGCGTGGAGGATGAACCACTACTGAGAGAAAACCCTCGCCGTTTTGTCATCTTTCCGATCGAATACCATGATACTTGGCAGATGTATAAGAAAGCAGAGGCTTCCTTTTGGACAGCTGAGGAGGTGGATCTTTCTAAGGACATTCAGCACTGGGAAGCCCTAAAGTCTGAGGAGAGATATTTTATATCTCATGTTCTGGCTTTCTTTGCAGCAAGTGATGGCATAGTAAATGAAAACTTGGTGGAGCGGTTCAGCCAAGAAGTTCAGATTACAGAAGGTCGCTGTTTCTATGGCTTCCAAATTGCCATGGAAAACATACATTCTGAAATGTATAGTCTCCTCATTGACACTTACATTCAGGACGCCAAAGAAAGGGAATTTCTCTTCAATGCCATTGAGACGATGCCTTGTGTAAAGAAGAAGGCGGATTAGGCCTTGTGTTGGATTGGCAACAAAGAGGCTACCTATGGAGAAGGTGTGGTAGCCTTTGCCGCAGTGGAAGGAATCTTCTTTTCTGGTTCTTTTGCATCGATATTCTGGCTCAAGAGACGATGACTCATGCCTGGTCTCACATTTTCCAATGAATTTATTAGCAGAGATGAGGGTTTACATTGTGACTTTGCCTGCCTGATGTTCAAACACCTGCTACACAAACTTTCGGAGCAGAGAGTGAAAGAAATCATCATCAATGCTGTTAGGATAGAACAGGTGTTCCTCACAGAGGCCTTGCCAGTAAAGCTCATTGGGATGAATTGTACCTTAATGAAGCAGTACATTGAATTCGTGGCAGACAGACTTATGCTGGAGCTGGGTTTTAGCAAGGTTTTCAGAGTAGAAAATCCGTTTGACTTTATGGAGAATATCTCACTGGAAGGGAAGACTAACTTCTTTGAGAAGAGAGTAGGCGAGTATCAGAGGATGGGAGTGATGTCGAGCCCAACAGAGAATTCTTTTACCTTGGATGCTGACTTCTAAGTGAACTGAAGATGCGCTCTTTGCTGATTTTTTTTTTCCTTCTCATCAAAAGAAAAAAATCAGCGACTTGAAGTGTATCAACCAGCTACACCATGCATTGTCCCTCTGTTCATTAATGGCATCTTTAAGCTGTGTAGCTGCCTCAAAACCAATCTTGTTTATTAATGATGCTAGTGATCTTACCTAGAATGAAAGCATAGACAAAAGCTCCTGGGATTCCTGGGAAAGATCTTGTCTGTGCTTTGTTTTGGCAAACAGGCTGGCTGCACATGACTTCACCATGGCTCTTAGCGGCGGCAGTCTTTGTGTCAAAGTGGGGCGACTCAGTCTTGTCCAGCAGGATTAAACTGTCAGTTATTACCACAGGGCTGGTGGAGGACGTCAGCCTTGTTGTTCCAAAACAGCTATTAAATTTACTTCTAGATTTGTATATAAAACTGGCACTTTACACACAAATAAACGTAGTTTGTACTGTTAAAAAAAAAAAAGAAATGGGCAGAGGACATGAATAGACACTTCTCCAAAGAAGAAATTCAGATGGCCAACAGGCACATGAAAAGATGCTCCACATCACTAATCATCAGAGAAATGCAGATTAAAACCACAATGAGATATCACCTCACACCAGTGAGGATGGCCAACATCCAAAACAGAAACAAGAACAAATGTTGGCAAGGATGTGGAGAAAAGGGAACCCTCCTACACTGCTGGTGGGACTGCAAATTAGTCCAACCATTGTGGAAAGCAGTATGGAGGTTCCTCAAAAAACTCAAAATAGAAATACCATTTGACCCAGGAATTCCACTCCTAGGAATTTACCCTAAGAATGCAGCAGCCCAGTTTGAAAAAGGCAGATGCACCCCTATGTTTATCGCAGCACTATTTACAATAACCAAGAAATGGAAGCAACCTAAGTGTCCATCAGTAGGTGAGTGGATAAAGAAGATGTGGTACATATACACAATGGAATATTATTCAGACATAAGAAGAAAACAAATCCTACCATTTGCAACAACATGGATGGAGCTAGAGGGTATTATGCTCAGTGAAATAAGCCAAGCTGAAAAAGAGAAGTACCAAATGATTTCACTCATATGTGGAGTATAAGAACTAAGGAAAAAAAAAAACTGAAGGAACAAAACAGCAGGAGTCTCACAGAACCCAAGAACGGACTAATAGTTACCAATGGGAAAGGGACTGGGGAGGATGAGTGGGAAGGAAGGGGCAAGGGGGAAGAAGGGACATTATGATTAGCAGATGTAATGTTGGGGGGGCGCATAGGGAGGGCTGTACAACTCAGAGAGGACAAGTAGTGACTCTGTGGCATCTCACTACGCTGATGGACAGTGACTGTAATGGGGTTGGGGGGTGGGGGGACCTGATGAAGGGGGTAGTGTAATCACCATAATATTACTCATTTAATTGTAGATTAATGATATCAACATAAACTTATTAAAAAAAAAAGAAAATAAAAAACCTAAAAAAAAAAAAAGAAATACCATTTGACCCAGGAATTCCACTCCTAGGAATTTACCCTAAGAATGCAGGAGCCCAGTTCGAAAAAGACATATGCACCCCTATGTTTATCGCAGCACTATTTACAATAGCCAAGAAATAGAGGCAACCTAAGTGCATCAGTAGATGAATGGATAAAGAAGATGTGATACATATACACAATGGAATATTTATTCAGCCATAAGAAGAAAACAAATCATGCCATTTGCAACAACATGGATGGAGCTAGAGGGTATTATGCTCAGTGAAATCAGCCAGGTGGAAAAGAGAAGTACCAAATGATTTCACTCATATGTGGAGTATAAGAACAAAGAAAAAAACTGAAGGGATAAAACAGCAGCAGACTCACAGAACCCAAGAATGGACTAACAGTTACCAAAGGGAAAGGACTGGGGAGGGTGGGTGGGAAGGGATGGACAAGGGGGAAAAAGGGCCATTAGGATTAGCAGACATAATATAGGTTGGGGGCACGGGGAGGGCTTTACAACTCAGAGAAGACAAGTAGTGATTTTATAGCATCTCACTACACTGATGGACAGTCACTGTAATGGGGTGTGTGGGAGTGACTTGATGATGTGGGGAGTCTAGTAAACATAATGTTGAACATGTAATTGTAGATTAATGATACCAAAAAAAAATAGACATACTTTTTCAGTTTTCTAAAAAGTTCCTTGGGATGGAGAACAGGCTTTAATGTAGATTTCCTTTTAAAACTTTAACATTAAAAGGACTTAGTACTTTAATTTGTTATATGTATATTTCCACAAATTGTATCAACTCATAGAATAACTTGATAACCAGTATTACATAATGGTTATGAACTTATGCTCTAAGTTTCATCCCGTTCTACAAGGTCTCCAAAGATAGTAAAGGACATAAAAGCTTAATAATAGCAGCCAACATTTTCTGATAGTTTCTCATGTTCATTCAAGTGAGTATTCTAAAAGCTTTACACAAATGAACTTTTTTAATCCTTAAAATCATCCACAAGGTTAGTATTGTTATTGCCCCCATTTTAGTGATGAGGACGTAAAATGTGGCAAGGAACTTTCTTTTCTATTACGTTTTTAATTGTGCAAGTTACTTGGGTTCTCTGTGCCTAAATTGCTTCATCCGTAAAATAGGGATAAGAATTATCTCAAAGAATGTTTTGGGAGAAAGTGTGAGATAATGAATACATTTATTTTCTTATGTGCAACATATTAAATACTCAATAAATGTAAGTGGTTTATAGGATATGCTTGTCAATCATATATTCACTTCATTATCCCTTTGGTAAAAAAATTCAGATGAAATGTTTCTAATATGCTATATATTCTTAACATTTATTTAACTTAAGAGTTTTGTTACCAATTGCTGGAAATTCCTTTGTGACCATGTCAGAAAAGCTAGAAAGTGAAGAATGACATTTTTATTTCATGTGAAAGGTCATTCATTTCATTAACATGAATATTCACAAATTGATTTGCCTCTTTTCTAGGTAGTTAGATTTCATGGTGGAGCTCTTCCTGCTTATGTTATATCTAGTATCCTTCTTGCTTATGGAGGGCAGTTATACTCTCTTTTCTCAACAGGTAAGAATGTTTCTATTCCTTTCTCTTTCTCTCCCTCCCACTTTCCTCCCTGAATGTTTCATTTCTACTACTTTATCCCTAATGTAGCCAATGAAGATACATCAATTTCTTGAAAATTTATATCCCATCCCTCTCAGGTTTACAGGGGTTTGAGATCCTCTAAGTTTTAAGAGAATCCCTAAGGAAATTACTTACTTGTTCTCTCCATCTTATACTGTCGCGCCTCAAGTTCTTCCCTATATTTTGAGGACCTCGTAGGAGGTAGAGGCTCATTGACAGGGATCTTGTTGTCTGTTCTGTTAAAAATGTATCTAACATAGTGCCAAGCACATAGTAGGCACTCAGTGCAATATATAGGCTGTATCAGCTGAATCAGCTCCTGACACACTGAATGGAATAATTGAGTCTAATGAAGAGGCTATTTCAAAGGTACATGTAGGGTTAAGGGAATCCAATAAGAAATGAGAAAGTGCTAGCTTAGTAGTGGAGCCATCGGATACTTCTAGATACCAGGGAAAGGAGGGAACAAACCTGAAGAGCAATAGGAGAGGGCAATGTTCCTGCAGCTGCAGCCACTGTCAGCCTGCTGCTCAGCAGGGGAAAAGGCAGGGAAATACATACCTATTCCTCATCTTCCAGTGCCTCTCATTTACTGAACCTAACAAGAAACCAGTCCATAAAAGTCAGACTCCCAGAAATCAGAGCAAAAATAAAGGGTGGAAAATAGATCTGGAGAGGCAGACATAGAATATATAGCACATTGGGTGACTAGACTGAGGAGGAAAGCAGAGGTCAATCAGGTAGAGGTTTGCCTGCCTATTAAAAAAAAAAAAGAATATATAGCACACTGGACAAAACCTTCCCTAGAGTATAGCAGTAGAATAGTTTCCCAGGAGCCTAAATTTGTAAGACCCTCATACACTTGTTGGGCTTAGACAGTAGTCAAGGGAGGCAAGAGATGGGAAAAGAGAGTGGGGCCAAAATATATAAAAGCAGTCCAAGTCCCCTCCACCATTTCCATCTTGCCATATATCATATCCTTCCTCAGCTACTTATTCCCTTTCAGTGACATTTTACAATTTCACATCTGCCTTTAGTTTTCATTTTAACCCGAATTAATCTATATTCCAAGAAGAAAGAAGCAACATTCACTATGATCTGCCAAGATCCAACATTTTAATTAAGAGATTATTCTAGCAAAAGGACATTAACCATACTTGAATATAAATGTCTTTTTTGAAAGTTTGAAAGAGAGATCTCATTCTTCTAAGTTTCAAGTGACTTAATATTTAATTATCACATTTAGGGGATTTATATCTAGATAGTCCAAAGAGACCCAGGGATATATAATATTGGTTAATCTAGAGGATTTAAGTATGGGATTACATCTCAAACAAGTAGTTCTGAAACAAGGGTGCTTATGACCTGTGGGTCATACTCAGTAGGAAGACTATAATAAAAAAGATAATAATAGGTGTTACCAAGGATATGGAGAAATTGGAACCTTCATATGCTACTGGTGGGAATGTAAAATGGTTTCGCAGCTTTGGAAAGCAGTCTGGCAGTTCCTCAAATGGTTAAACAGTTACCATATGATTTAGCAACTGCACACCTAAGTATATACCCAAGAGAAATGAGAACATATACCCACTAAACTTGTACCTAAATGTTCACAGGAGTACCACTCATAATAGCCAAACACAGGAATCTCCAAATGTGCATCAACTGATGAATAGACAAATAAAATGTGGTGATGAATGCTATAACATGGATGAATCTTGGAAACATGCTAAGTGAAAGGAGCCAGTCACAAAGGATCACATGTTATATGACTCCACGTATATGAAATGTTCAGAAGAGGCCAGTCTACTGAAACAGAAAGTAGATTAGTGGTTACCTAGGAATGGGGAGGCATTTGAGGTGAAAGTGAAGGGTAACAGAGTTTCTTTTGGGGAGAAATAAGAATGTCCTAAGACTGATTTTGGCGATGGGTGTACAACTCTGTGACTGTATTAAAAAGGACTGAACTATATGCATTTTAAATGGATGAATTATATCGTATGAGAATTATATCTCTGTAAAGTTGTTTGAAAAATTACCTACAGAGCTTTGTGAAAATACAAATGGTGAAACCCCAGCTTTGGCTTCCTGAATTTGTTTCACAAGTGATTGAGTATGTAATCTTACATAAATATCTCTGTGATAGTAAAGGAGACCCTTGTTTTCTCTGACATACAATGTAGGGTGTAATATGTCTCATACTTAATTACTGTGAATCCCTACTTCATGTGGATTTTTTAATCACCAGGTCATTGCTTAGAATATGCTACAATGCTGGATAAAGAAGCTAAACCATACAAAGTTGATCCTTTTGTAATTATGATTAAGTTTCTGCTGGGGTAAGTTTTATTATCTGTGATAATGATTTTAATTTTCTTTTATACATAAAGCATGTTTGGCATATGAATGGAATATAAATTTTCATACAATTATGGACATTTATTTGTTTCATTAAATCAGATTTTTCTCTTAGGCAAAGGCCTAATAAGTATATCAACATTTACCTCAATAGTATAACTATTTCAGAAGTAATTATTGAACTTAGATATATATCTATGTAAATTGAAACTGTAAATATACCAGTCTTTAACATTTGGAAGATGTATATGGTCCATTATCTCTAAGGATCACATATTTTTAACACAAATCATGATAGGAAAACTGAAGAAACAGTGCCTCAAATCACTTTTTCTTATTTCTCATACAAAGTGTATTTAAAATTTCTCTACGCCACTTAACATTCCATTCTTAATTTGTTCATATTTTGTGTTTTTTAGTTAAGAATCATTACTTATCTCTTTTCTTGTCATTACAACTAGCTATTGGCTTTTTAGCTTTAAAAAAAAGACCACTTACCACTTCATTAAAAGGATCACTAGAGATCAGTTAAAAGCTGTGTTGAGACTCAGGACTCAGATCCTTGAAGATAAGTAGACTCACTTAGAAGATAAATGACTTGTTCCCTACAAGGAATTGAAATTCATTTTTTGGTATAATTGCAAATTAAGTATCATGGAACTTTGGGGACTCTAATGAATGGTCAAATACCTCAAATATTAAATCCTTTAATGTCATTTGTTTTTGTTTTGTTTTTTTGTTTTTATTATGTTTTCTTTTATCCACAGGTATAATTGGTTTAAAGAATTATGGGATGCACTGTTGTTACCAGAATTAGATGCCATTGTTTTAACTAGTCAGAGCATGTGTTTCCCCCTTGTATCCTTGATTCTCTTTCTATTTGGAACATGTATTGCCTACTGGGGTGGCCTACTCTCTTCTACATCTGTGAGACTCCTTTCTTCATTGTGGCTAGCTTTGAAAAGGTAAAGTATGAGTGACTAAAAGCTTTCTCATTGCTCTTAATTAAGAAAAACATATTCTGATAGGGAACCTTAAAATTAATTTGCTTCACTAAACTGTAATTTCTAAGGAAAGATGTATAACTAGCAAAATATGGGTTAACATTAAAAGGTATGTTTTTGTCAAAGATAATCATTTGCTGCAAGTTAAATGCTACATTTGATTTTGACCTTAATGTTCAAGAATTAATCAAAGTGGTTTGACAGATCATACAAGTACTTTTAAATTTCACTGTTAGTAATTCTTTCCAAGGAGGAAGTGTATCTCTGGCAATGCTTTTATATGCTGACTTTCAACCTAACCAGAGGACTAGACATTCCCAATGATATTTAGGATCAGATTAGATGAAATGTTTAAGATCTCGAAAAACATTGCTGAAAATTTTGTTATAGGGCCAAAGGCATAGTTTGACATTACTAGTAGGCTTTTCTGGTAAAACCACTCATTTAGTTTCCATTGCCACTCCTCCTCACCAGACATGTTTAAAATCACATCTGTGATTTATTGTCACAAAAGGGATTATGGTTTGGTGCTTCTTCATCCACCCTTCTAGGTGTTTCTGATACTAACATCATTACACATCTGGGTTATCTGAGACTTTAATAGAAAACCATTCTTCCTCTTATAAAGATCAAAAAATGTATGGTACAAAGCCTAAAATTAATGATTATCTTTAACAACATTTTTTATTTCTTAGTACAAATATCTGCTCTATCTAAATGGGAGTAGGGTTATCACAGTGTATTACAGAATTTATACTCAAATATATCACCCCTTTCCTTTATTAAAAAATACCTTATTGTTTACCTTATGGTACTTGTATATTAATAAGCAGGAAAGCCTGGCAGAGTATTGTTTTCTTCTTATATGTGGATGTATAAATAACTGTTAATATTCTTTTAAAAGCTTTATTCTTGTTTTTCCAGGCCCACTGAACTTCCTAAAGATATCAAGATGATATCACCAGACTTGCCCTTTTTGACAATTGTTCTGATCATAATTAGTTGGACAACTTGTGGAGCATTTGCCATACTTCTTACTTATCTTTACTATGTCTTTAAGGTATGTCAAATCAATAAAGTTAGAATGGTTGGGCTTTATATCAGGCAGGCATGGAATTCCCTATAGGTGCTGTTAACAAAAATTTTAATTACTGCTGCAGTAACCTTCTGTTATGTAACAGATTTTAGTATAAAACGTTTTCTAACTCTTTAGTTATTTAAAATACATAGTTAACTATAGAACTGAAATTATTAATCCGAGTTGTTAGTTTAAAAGAACAAAAGAGAGGATGAGGGTGGGGGCAAAAGATGGTGGAGAAGGAAGGCAAGGTGGAAACCTCCTCCCAAAAACACATAAAACATGAAAATATAGGAAATATAACTAAACTGAAAACAACCTGAAGACTGCAGAACAGACTACCTACATTTGGGGAAAAAGAGAAGGCCTCACAGAGAAGGGTGAAGTGGCAAAGCCAATCAAGTGGGACCCAATCCATCCCCCAATGCCAGCCCACAGGTGGGAGAAAGAGGAACAGAGTTGGGTGGAGGTAGGAGCCCAAGATTGCTGAACACCTGGCCCTGGAGATTTTCTTCAGGAGCATGAGCCTACATACATAGTGTTCTGGTGATTAGTGGGGCTGGACAACAAAGATAGGTAGAACACTCGGGAAGGCTGAGCTTCTAGCCTCTTGTGGAGAATAGGCAAGTTCCACTAGCCCCCCAGAGACAAAAGCAAGGCGGGCAGTTGGAAATACTTCCCAGCAGTGGGAGGGGTATCAGAGGGGTAAGTGTTGGATGGAGCTCTCTTCCCGGGGAAAAGAGCAAGTGGATGATACCTCCCCAGCCTGCCCTCGTCCCAGAAGTTCAGGAACTCTCAGGAGACCCATATACTCCATCCCCCTCACTGACAATGCAGTACCAAGGCTCCTCCCTGCTCATGCAGCTGGCAGACAAGCCACTTGGCCTGGCAGTAGTGTCAGACTTTGCTGCCAGGTAGGCAAAGGGAGACCCTTCCAGCTTTCTTGGCTCCATTTCACCTCAGCTTCCTCCCCACAGGCATCAGGTCTCATGCTATGGGCCTGGGCCGAGCTGCACATCAGCCCACCCACCCCATTTACCCTGCAGCCCCTACCACCACTGTGGGCAGGCAGGGGGTGGCCCCGACCACAGCAATTCCAGCAGAGACTTCTATGCTGATCACAAAGGTGTAGCTGAAGCAAACTGCCCGCCTAGAATCAGGCCATTATAAGCCAGACAGAAGGGCAGCCCTGCCTACTGCACACAAACAGCTCAGGTTCCTGCACTGGAAAGTAGTGGGTCTTGAGCTTCTGGGCACTGGAGGACTCCTCCTTCATAAAGCTATTACTCCATAAGAAGAAACACAGAAACCCTAACAAAATGAGGAGGCAGAGGAATATGTCCTAAACAAAACTACAAGACAAAAACCCAAGAGAGAGCTGAATGAAACAAATCACCAATCTTCTTGATAAAGACTTCAAAGTAAGTAATAAACATGCTCACAGATCTACAGAAAAATATTCAAGATCTCAGGGAGGACCTCAACAAAAAGATAGAGAAGACCTGCAAAAGAGCCACTCAGAGCTAAAGAACACAGTATCTGAAATGAAAAATACAGTGGATTTAATAGCACATTATTACATGTTGAAGAAGCTGTGAATGAAATGGAAATTAGGGAACAGGAAAACAATGAAGCCAAAAAACAAAAGATTTCTAGGAATGAAAGAATAAGGAGACCTGTGACCAATCCAAACAGAACAATATTTGCATAATAGGGGTACCAGAAGGAAAATAGAGAGACAAAGGAATAGAAAGTCTCTGAGGAAATAATTGTAGAAAGCATCCCCAATCTGGGGAATGAAATATACACTCAGGTCATGGAAGCACAGAGAGTCCCTAACAAAAGGAACCTCAGGAAGAAAACACCAAGATGTAATTAAAATGGCAAAGATCAAGGATAAGGAGAGAGTATTGAAAGCAGCCAGAGAGAGAAAAAAGATTACTTATAAGGGAAACCCCATCAGGCTATCAGCAGACTTCTCGGCAGAAACTTCACAGTCCAGAAGAGAGGAGCATGACATGTTTAATTTAATGAAACAGAAGGACCTTCAACCAAGAATCTTCTACCCAGCAAGATTATCATTTAAATTTGAAGCAGGGATTAATCAGTTTTCTGATAAACAAAAGTTGAAGGTTCACTACCACCATTGGGCCCACCATACAGGATATGTTAAAGGGACTGCTGTAAATGGAAATTACTGTAAGGCTAAATAGCACAGTGAAAGTAAACGCACAGTAAAGGTAGTGGATCAATGAATTACCAAGCAAGTACAAAATAAAAAAAAATAAAACCAACTATTTCCAAAATCAGTCAAGGAATACATATGCAAAAAGTGCAGATTTTGACATCTAATACATAAAGTGTGGAGGAGGAAGAAAAAAGGAGGAAAAAAAGTACCTTTAGATTGTGTTTGAAATACAGTAATCAGCAATTTAAGGTAGACTGTAGAATAGTAAGAAAGCCATCCTTAAACCTTTGGTAACCACAGAACTAAAGACCACAATAGATACTCAAAAAATAAAGAAAGAAAAATGCAACCACAACAGTGAAGAAATCCATCACATAACAGAAGAAGAGTATAAGAGGAAAAAAGGAACAGGCAGGAACCATAAAAACAACCAGAAAACAATAAAATGGCAATGGTAGATACCTATCAATAATTACCTTAAATGTAAATGGACTGAATGTACCAATCAAAAGATGTAGAGTGACAGAATGGATAAAAAAACAAGACCCATCTATATGCTGCTTAAAAGAGACTCATTTTAGACCCAAAGACATACACAGACTAAAAGTGAAGGGATAGAAACCGATAGTTCATGCAAATAATAGGGTGAAAAAAGCAGGAGTAGCAGTACTTATATCAGACAAAATAGATTTCAAAACAAAGTAACAAGAGTCAAAGATGACATTACATAATGAATGAGGGTTCAGTTGAAGAGAATATAACCATTATAAATACCTATGCACCCAACATAGGAGCACCTTAATATGTTAAACAAATACTAACAGAATTAATGGGAAAAGTAGACTGCAACACATTCATTTTAGGAGACTTTAACACAACACTCACATCAATAGATCAACCAGATAGAAAGTAAGTAAGGAAACATAGGCACTGAACAATAATTACAAAATCTGTGGGATACAGCAAAGGCAGTTCTAAGAGGAAAGTACATAGCAGTATAGGCTTACCTCAAGAAACAAGAAGAATCCCAAATAATAGTCTAAACTCAAAATTAAAAAAACTAGAAAAAGAAGAACAAATGAAGCCCAAAGTTAGTAGGAAAAGGGACATAATAAAGATCAGAGCAGAAATAAATAGAAATGAATAATAGAAAATATCAATGGAACCAGGAGGTGGTTCTTTGAGAAAATAAACAAAATAGATAAACCCCTAGCCAGACTTATCAAGAAAAAAAGAGAGTGTATGCACATAAAATCAGAAACAAAGAAGGAATAATCACAATGGACACCACAGAAATACAAAGAATTATTAGAGAATACCATGAACAATTATATGCCAATAAATTGGGCAACTTAGAAGAAATGGACAACTTTCTAGAAAAATGCAACCTTCCAGCACTGACCCAGGAAGAAACAGAAAATGAACAGACCAATTACCATCAATGAAATTGAATTTGTAATTTAAAAAACTACCTGAAAATGAAACTTCAGGACCAGATGGCTTCACGGATGAATTGATTTTCACTTTTTTTTTTTATTAAGGTATCATTGATATACACAATCCTATGAAGGTTTCACATGAGCAACATTGTGGTCACTACATTCCCCCCTATTATCAAGTCCCTACCACATACCCCATTAGTTTCTGTCCCTCAGCATAGTAATATGCTGTAGAGTCACTACTTGTCTTCTCTGTGCTAGATACTGCCTTCCCTGTGACACCCCTATATTATGTGTACTAATTGTAATACCCCTTAATCCCCTTCTCCCTCCCTGCCTGCCTGTGGTCCCCACCCCCTTTCCCTTTGGTAACCACTAGTCCCTTCTTGGAGTCTGTGAGTCTGCTGCTGTTTTGTTCCTTCAGTTTTGCTTTGTTGTTATACTCCACAGATGAGGGAAATCATTTGGTACGTGTCTTTCTCTGTCTGGCTTATTTTACTGAGCATAATACCCTCTAGCTCCATCCATGTTGTTGCAAATGGTAGGATTTGTTTTCTTCTTATGGCTGAACAATATTCCATTGTGTATATGTGCCACATCTTTATCTATTCATCTACTGATGAGCACTTAGGTTGCTTCCATGTCTTAGCTATTGTAAATAGTGCTGTGATAAACATAGGGGTGCACATGTCTCTTTGAATTGTGAATTTGCTTTCTTCGGGTAAATTCTTAGGAGTGGAATTCCCATGTCAAATGGTATTTCTATTTTTAGTTTTTTGAGGAACATCCACATTGCTTTCCACAATGGTTGAACTAGTTTATATTCCCACCAGCAGTGTAAGAGGGTTCCCCTTTCTCCACATCCTTGCCAGCTAATGAGTGTGAGGTGATATCTCATTGTGGTTTTAATTTGCATTTCCCTGATGATTAGCAATGTGGAGCATCTTTTCATGTGCACAGCTGAATTTTATCAAACATTTAAAGAAGAGGTAATACCCATCCTTCTTAAAGTATTCCAAAATGTAGAAGAGCAGGGAATACTTCTGAACTATTAAATGAGACCATCATCACTCTAACACCAAAACAAAAGACACCACAAAAAAAGGAAATTGTAGACCAATATCCCTTGTAAACTTAGATGCAGAAATCCTCCATAAAATATTAGCAAACCAAATCCAAAAATACATCTAAAAGATCATCCATCATGACCAAGTGGGATTTATTCCAGACATGCAAGGATGGTACAGTATTCATAAATCAATATCATTAACAAAAAGGGCAAAAATATCATCTCAATAGACACTGAAAAAGCATCTGACAAAATTCAACATCCATTCATGATAAAAACTCAACAAAATAGGTATAGAGGGTACATACGTCAACATAATAAAGGCCATATATGACAAACACACAGCCAACATCATACTCTGTAATAAAAAGCTGAAAACTTTTCCTCTAATATCAGGAACAAGACAAGGATGCCCACTTGAACCACTTTTATTCAATATAGTACCAGAGGTCCTAGCCATGGCAATGAGACAACACAAAGAGAAGGCATCCAAATTGGTAAGGAAGAAATTAAACTGTCACTATTTGCAGATGACATATTATACATAGAAAACCCTAAAGACTCCACCAAAAAACTATTAGAACTAATAACTGAATTCAGCAAAGTTGCAGGATACAAAATTAATAACACAGAAATCTGTTGCATTTCTATATACTAACAATGAACTAACAGAAAGAAGAATCAGGAAAACAACTCCATTTAAAATTACATCAAAAAGAATAAACTAACTAGGAATTAACCTAAAGGAAGTGAAAGGCCTTTACTCTGAAAACTATAAGGTACTCATGAGAGAAAGAAGACACCAATAAATGGAAATATATCCCATGCTCATGCATAGGAAGAATTAGTATTGTCAAAATGGCCATCTTGTCCAAAGCAATACGGATTCAATGCAATCCCTATAAAAATGCCAACAACATTCTTCAGTGAACTAGAGCAAATAGTTCTAAAATTCATATGGAACCACAAAAGACCCCGAATAGCCAAAGCAATCCTCAGAAGGAAGAATAAAGCTGAGGGGTTAGGCTCCCCAATTTCAAGCTCTACTACAGTAAAGCCACAGTAATCAAGACAATTTGGTACTCGTACAAGAACAGACCCATAGATCAGTGAAACAGAATAGAGAGCCCAGATATAAACCCACACATATACTTCCAAATAACATACAATAAAGCAGCCACGGATATACAGTGGGGAAAAGACAGCCTCTTTAACAACTGGTGTTGGCAAAACTGGACAGCTACATTATAAATGGAGCTACATGTAAGAGAATGAAACTGGATTATTATCTAACTCCATACACAAAAGTACACTTGAAATGGATCGAAGACCTGAATGTAACTCAGAAAACTCTTAGAAGAAAACTTAGGCAAAAATTTCTTGACTATAAGCATGAGCAACTTTTTCCTGGACACATCTCAGGCAAGAAAAACACAATAAAAAATGAACAAATAGGACTACATCAAACTGAAAAGCTTCTGTACAGCAAAGGACACCATCAGCAGAACAAAAGCACCCTACAGTATGGGAGGATATATTCATAAATGACTCATCTGATAAGGGTTTAACATCCAAAATATATAAAGAACTCATACAGCTCAACACTGAAAAAACAAATAACCTCTTTAAGAAATCGGCAGAGGTTCTGAACAGACACTTCTCCAAAGAAATGCAAATGGCCAACAGGCACATAAAAAGATGCTCCATATCACTAATCATCAGGGAAATGCAAATTAAAACCACAATTTGATATCACCTTACACTAGTTAGGATGGCCACTATCCAAAAGACAAGAAAAAATAAATGCTGGCAAGGATGTGAAGAAATGGGAACCCTCCTTCTACACTTGGTGGGAATGTAAATCGGTGCAGTCGTTGTGAAAGCAATATGAAGGTTCCTCAAAAAACAAAAAATAGAAATACCATTTGACCCAGTAATTTCACTTCTAGGAATTTACCTGAAAAAAACAAAATCCCTGATTTGAAAGACATATGCACACCTATGTTTATTGCTGCACTATTTGCAATAGCCAAGATAATGAAGCCACCTAAGTGTCTGTCAGTAGATGAATGGATAAAGATGATGTACATATACACAATGGAATATTCTTCAGCCATAAAAAGAAAAAAAAGCCTCTCATTTTTAACAACATAGATGGATTTAGAGGGTATTAATGCTCAGTGAATAAGCCAGGTGGAGAAAGCCAAATACCACATGATTTCACTTATTTGTGGTATATAGGAACAAAGCAAAACATAAAGAACAAAGCAGCAGTGAACTATAGACACAGAATTCACTGGTGGTTACCAAGGGGGAGTGTTTCGGGTGAGTTGTTGGGGAGGATGAAGCGGATTAAGGGGCACAATAATTCACAATCATAGTATAAGTTGGTCACGGGTACTGTAGGTAGTACAGCACAGAGACATCTTACTACACTGATAGTGACCACACGAGGGGGAGAGGATTTCATAATATGGGTAACTGTTGGACCACTGTGTTGTGTATTTGAAACAAACATAAGATTGTATATCAGTGATACTTTGAAAAAAGATTTAAAAATTTAAAGAACAAAAGGAGGGGAGAAGGTATAATCTGTTTTACATTGCTTCATGCTCTTAGAAGTAATGTTCTTAAAAAATATTTTACTAGAGCAGTTTTTATTCACACCTCCCTTTGAACGTGTAATAGACAAAGTTATATCAGTGGGATCAAGACATAAATCATGCTGATACCATAGAATGTTACAAATGTTGAAGAATCAGAAAACTGAAAATAATAAGGCCGATAATTTTACTGAGGAAGGAAAAAACACTTCCAAGAAAGCTGACAGCTTTTCAGGAAAATCTAGGTTATACACCACATACTTTCCACATGAGTCTTATGTAAAGAAGTTGATACTAGAATGGATAATAATTTTTTCTTCTTTAAATGAAAGTTTAGTTGCATCTGCTTTTAACACTAATACATGCACATTATAGATTGTTTTCAGTTTTCCAAAGGAAATTTATGTCCATCAGAAAAAACTTTAGAGCTACTTATAAATATATTTTTAGCTTTTTAAATTGGATATTTCAAACAACTGACACAATAAGCAGAACTTCCCTACCTAGCTTAAATAAACATAATAAATGAAACTTACAGACTTTCTCAAATTCTTGTAAACATTTCACTACCATATATAACTGAGTTGAGATTTTCAATGACTTAGAATATGTAAAACATGTTAAATTCCTTATACTATACTGAATATAATCAAATATTTTACAAGACACTTTAAGTTGCTATAGCAAGGTATCATTCAGACATAAGATCATGGAATTTAGAAGGTATAGCAATATATTCTGGCCACAGCATACTCTGGAAGTTTGCATTATTTTGTTTCGGCTTTTTAACCCATGATAGCAAATATATGGTATTTAATATATGGTAATTTATTATTACTACCTTTTCTGAAAGTATTTTTAAGTTTTTTAATGAATTTTCAATTTTTTATATTTCAGAATCAGTGCTTGTCAGTTTTAATAAAAATGGTCAGTTTTAATAAAATTGTTTAAAAATAGGAATAAAATTAAACAGTCATTTCCTTCTCTTAGATTGTTCATCTCCAAGCCAGCCTAACAACTTTTAAAAATAGTCAGACTGCGGTAAGTTTTATTTTCAAAATTCTGTATCACTTTACTATAAAAGAATATGGGGAAGTACATTTTGTTTAAAAAAAGGTTAGGATTTTACAGTGTTCAAAAGGTATTATAAATCTATGAAACTTTAAGAAAAGTGAACCTAATGAATATTAAAACAGACTTGATTGTCTAAGTGTAATTTGATTTTTGTCAGTACTTCATTTTTTTATTGCAAATTCTTTTAAATGTTATTTCTTATAATTACTTAGAAGATATATTTTCAGTGATGCAAATAGCTAGTCAAAGGAATAAAAGTTCTGTAACTGATGACCACTTGAAAGTACTTTTAAACAAAATAATTTCAGTATTTAGTATCAATTTCGTAATAGAAATGTATTTATTTAGCTGTTAAGCAATTGAGTATGATTCTAAATAAAATGATAAACTTAAATTCTATTTAATATCTTACTATTTTTACCTTATGGCATTACAGAATCCTAAACACTCTAGAAGAAGTGAAAAAAAATCCAATCACCATAAAGACTCTACAGGACACCATCTTCGTTTATCTGCCAGTGATGCTGAAGATAGTCTTCGCATGCACAGTACTGTGATTAACTTACTAACGTGGATTGTATTACTCAGCATGCCATCTTTAATTTATTGGTTAAAGAATCTTAGGTGCGTTTTATTTATATAATGTAGTTTATGTGTTTTAAGTAATAAATATCTGTAAGTAGAAATGGCCCATAAAACTGCCTCAAGACAGGAAGCTATGTATCACCTGAAATTTATTTTCAATACACTCACATTTTCTCCCTTACTATGAGAATATAAACACTAGGAATGTAATGTTTCCCAAAATCTGCCTTAATAAGAGGTAATCATATTTTACCTTTAACCTTGAGTCTAGACATAATGTGAAAATGTACTTTATTTTGTTGACTTAAGGTATTCATAATATTAGCTAGGGCTTTATGTATTTTTCAATTCATGATCAATTTCATGTTTTCTTAAATTGGGGGGGAAGAAAAGTGTTTACATTTAAAACATACTAGAAATAACAAGAGAAGTATGTACTTTTCTAATTTGTCTCATACATTGAACTAACATAAATGACCAGCTATTTTACTACTGAAAACCATTATTTGCTTTGCTACTTGTTAGGTATTCTAGGTTAAACAAAAATCTGAAAATGCCTTCTAAGATTATTTCTGGAATATTTAGTTTTTGGTAAATGTTAAAAAAAAATGCCACCTAATTCAAGTAATAATTAAATCCCCACTACTCAAAATAGTTTTCAGATTATCTAAATACTGGAAATATTTTTCTTTGAAAAGTTAGCAGCATCAAAATAAGTTAGATAAATCACAGGTTAAAGATGTTAGTATCTGTCCTTTGTTCCTTATTTTAGTCAAGATATAGCTTTTTGTTTGCAGATTTAGGAAGAAAATTGTTTGAGGAGCACAAATTTATGATTATGAAAGGCTATAGGTAATTCATTGTCAGTGAATGCCAGAGATGAAAATTTGGATTTTAAAAAGATGAGGGACAATTATTTCATGCACACCTTCCTTTTTTCATATTTTTAATAGAGAAACCTTAATATATTTTAAATAATTTGTTTCATAAAAATAATCATATATGACCTTTCAATCATATACCTATTATAAAATGGGAAGTGCTTCCATATTGGATATTTTCATTTCTTTTAGTAGTTTCTGAACATAATTCTCCATATACAACCTTGGGTATAAAGGTGATTTACAGCAAAAATTATTAAGGATTTCATGAGCTGTTTAGAGCTCTCGTATATCCATGTTGCTACTGGTATGTTTTAAAATTTAATTTGATTGATTCTGATAATTTAAAATAACCAAGTGAGCTTTGTTGACTTACGTTTTGTTTTTTTCTCTTTTACATAGGTATTACTTTAAACTGAATCCTGATCCATGTAAGCCTTTGGCATTTATCCTTATTCCAACTATGGCAATTCTTGGAAATACTTACACTGTTACAATAAAATCAAGGTGTGGTGGTTTAATCTTTCTCTAACATCTGTTCCTGATCTTTGTCACCCTTTTATGTCTGAAAAATGCTCTCTTTATTCCTGATTACTTTGATTATTCCTAAAGTTAAAACCATAATAGTAATAAGGTTTTGTATGCATGCATAGTTCGTATGCAAGTGTATTATTTTTGTTTTCTTAATTATGGGTTTTATTGTTAGGATTATAATAATGTCTTTTTCTTTCAAAAGCTATTCTTGAAAGATAGGATGTCTAAGATTTACTTCCAAAAAGTACAGGAGTGGCAATGGATAGGAATATAGGTGAAGTAAGATTGGTCATGACTCGATAATTGTTGAAGCTGGGTGACAGGTATGCCTGGCACGCATGTGGTGCCCACACTCGTGTTGAGTTGATTTTCTTATCTCTTCTCCTATTTAAAAACTTTTCTATTTTCTGGAGCTGGTGAAGCTTAGACCCTCTTCTTGCCCCAAAGAATGGCGTGAGCAGCTAGACCATTGTGGCCCTTCAGGGCAAGGAGTTTGCCCAGAGTGTTATGCAGCCAGGTGACACTGGCAGCCCCATGCTGGCCAGTCCTCAAAAGACTGCGAGGTTGTGTTTTGCATTTTGTGTGGTTGTGCGGTTTGGTATAGACAACGTCTGATCCTATCTCTTTTACCCTGGGTCTCTTGTTACAGATGAGACACTGGGAGGTAAGTAAATGAGATATTAGAAATAAAATCCCATCCCACAAAGTGCTACTGTGTTAATGTGGATGGGGGAGGGCATATCTGCCAAGCCATCATGGGGCTAAGTTAGATGTCTGCTGAGCTACTCTCACATAGGCTCACTGGCCGAATTTGAGACTTGGAGCGGAATTTCTCACCCTGACTGAGAGAAGAGTGTTAAGCAAGGAAGGGGAGGGGACTCATCGGAAGGCCGGGTGAGATTCTCAGGAGAAAGTTTCCCATCTTTTGGTACTATCCTGGGATGACCTTGCTCCACTTTTGTCTATGATTCCTTCACTTTATCTTTCAGGGCGAGAGAGGAAAAGGGACCAGGAAGTGGTTCACCAGGCAGCGTGTTCTACTCCTTTGTGTCAGGTACATCTTGACAAAGGCAACCCCAGCCACCGTTCAGGAAGTGTTCTGGGACTGCTGGCTGAGCTCTGTAATTGAGATGTGATTGTCCCTGACGGCTGGCCTCCCTTGTCCTGTTGACCCTGATTTGATAGGTGCCCCACTTGCCTCTGGGGCTTGAGAACGGTTCAGATGGGGCAGGAAAGGTGACAGCAAGGTGACAGCGAGGCCTCTCGGCAGGGCTGGTTACACCTCTGTCTTTCCCTCCCCATGGTCCCTGTAAGGTCAGCATCTGTGGGCTTTTCACTGGAGGGAAGCCCGACTGGGTTGTGTGCTGAAAGTCGATCCCTGATCCGGAGTGGGTTTTATGACAGCAGGTCCTTGATGAATCGCTACAGCCTTGAGAACCGTGAAAACAGGCCAGCGTGGGGTGGGGGGCTAAGGTGGCCCAAGTCTTCTTTAGAGGACTATGCTTTGCTCTGAGATACGTCTTTCTTACTTTGTTTATTAGGATTAGGATATCTTCCCTTGTAAATGGAAATACAGGGTGAGTTTTTTATTTAATGTCCTTACTTGGCCAAATAAAAAGTTGGCAATAACCCTATCATTTCTCACAGCCCCTTAAAATATATTTTTAATAGGTTTGTGATACATCAAGGACAGGGAAATGATTTATAGGACAGATTAAATACCCGATGAGACCCCACCTGTGCCCGATTTTTTGTTGCCTTTGCCTGGCTTTCCTTATCTGCCATTTGGGGGAAGAGACTAGGCTGCCATCTTTGCATAGACCAAGTGAGAAAGTGATTAGAAGAGGAAAATCCTATGGGAACTGAGGTAGGCTGAAAAACAGCCTCCAGAAGATACCCACTTCATAACCCTCAGAACCTCTGATAGTTACCTTATGTGGAAGAGAAGTGCATGCATTCTGGGAGGGGAGGTGGTTCTTCGCTGATGTGATTAAGTTAAGGATCTTGAAATGAGGAGCTGTGCTCGATCACCCAGGGGCCTCTACAAGAAACCACATGTATCCTTATAAAAGGGAGGCGGAGGGAGAGTCTACACACAGAGGAGAAGGAGATGAGAAAACACATCAGAGAGAGCCTTAACCATGTGGCCTTGAAAACTGGAGTGATGTGGTCACAAGCCAAGGAATGCCAGGGGCTGCCAGAAGCTGGAAGAGGTAAGGAATGCTTCTTCCCCTGAGCTTCTGGAGAAATCACTGTGTGTTGACATCCTGATTTTAGCCTATGAGACTGGTTTTGGACTTCTGACCTCCAGAACTGTGAGAGAACAGGTTTCAGTTGTTTTAAGCCGCCCAGTTGGTGGTAATTTGTTGCAGTAGCCACAGGACACTAATCCAGGAATTTAGATGGAAAGCTCCTTTGGGCTGGGGGCTAATCCTGTATGTTCTTCATCTCCTCAAAGTGCTTGTGCATAGAGTGGATATACATGGCTACCCACAGCTGTGTCTTGGCACCTTTCTGCTATTTCAGGGAACATCTTCTTAGGCTTCTTTTTTAGGGCCTACAGATACTTTCTGTTCGGATCGTTGGGTATACCTAGCCATGGCTCTTTCTCATCTTCACCTCTGGAAACATTAGACTGTCTCCTTGACATTAAATGGAAAGACATGTCCTTTGAAGGCATCATCTAGGACTTTGAGGAAGCACATTTTTTAGCAGACCGTGGGCTGAGAAATGGGAGTCCATGCCCCATCTCTATGCTGAGTAGTGCTGTGACAGTATCCATTTTCTTGGCCCAGGTCCCTTCTGAGTAAGAATTTGTTTTCTGTTTTGCTTGTCAACCTGATAATGTTATGAGTTGAATTGTGCTTCTTCCCATCCCCCACCAAATCCATATGTTGAAGTCCTAACCTCTAGGACTTCAGAATGTGACCTTATTTGGAAATAGGGTCTTTGCTGATATGATCAGTTAAGAGGAAGTCATTAGGGTGGACCCTAAGCCAATGTGACTGGTGCCCTTATACAAAGAGGAAGTTGGACAAAGACACACACAGACACAAGGAGAAAGTCAAGTGAAGAGACTGGGTGACACATCTACAGTTCAAGGAGCAGTAAGGGCTGCCATAACCCACTGGAGGCCAGGGAAGAAGCCTGGAGCAGATTCCGCTTTGCAGCCCTTAGAAGGAGCCAGCTCTGCAGACACCTTGATCTTGGGTTTCTGGCTTCCAGAACTGAAGACAGTACGTTTGTTGTTGAAGCCACTCAGTGTGTGGTACCTTGTTCCAGTAGCCTGAGCCAGTGAACAGAGTAACACTAACCTGTGCACTATGTGTCCTCTGTACCACGTAGTGAGCAGCAGAGAGTGCACACGCGTGCATAGTGAGCAGCAGAGTGCTCACGCGTGCGTAGTGAGCAGCAGAGAGTGCACATGCATGCACAGGGCAGCAGTAGCTTTAGAAGTGTGGCCTCGATGACTGAGCAGGAATCCTTTACACCCAGTAATTTGTCTGGTGCCTGTGATGAGGGGATCAGTGGAGTCTCCAAGCCACCTCCCCAGTCCTAATCCCTCCCCAGGGATGCAACCTCTTCCTCTTGATGGGGTCGGCGGAAGAAAGTAAAGTTTCGATCATGCCTTTCAGGTGGCCCTCCTTTCCCCTGCTTGGGTCTCCACCCCTCCGCCTTGTTTCCAAGTGCCCAGCCTTGTCAGAAGAGAGGGGACCATCTGGTTAGTCCTTGTTTACTGCACACCCTCCCAGTGTGAGCTTATTAATCATATTTACCCAAGTATCTTAATTACTCCCTGTCTAGCGACTTGCTTTGCACTCAGCTGTTCACCCCTCTTTTTTTATTCCTTTCTATCATTAATCATGGGAGCAGCGTGGGTACAGGAATTCCTGCAGCTTGGATTTCGCTGGCACTGTTACCACTCCCAGAGAGGAGCTGCTGGAGTTCCCGGCTGGTTCCTGACAAACTTCCTAATTAATCTGCTGAAGATCAGAGTAGGACTAATAGGAGCTGAAGACTGCCGCGGGCCTTTCCCTCCGCCCTTTGCCCCTCTGCGCATGCGCCTTGCTGAGCTGCGCGGCAGAGAGCTGGCCTCAGCCGGCGACCAGCACAATAGTATTCCAGCTGCCGCCACTTACCTTCCCCATTTGGGCAGAAGGAATTTCCTCCTTTTGTTTGAAGTTTCAAAGAGTCACCCATCCCTTCTTCTCCCAGATGGAACCGTGGAGTAAAACATCTTGCAACCAACTTGCCTGCGGAACTGGAATCGTGGTGTTTGGGTCCGTGCAGGCGGACATTGCCTCGCGTAGAGTGGATTAAATGCTTTCTCCCGTGGAACCAGAGGCCCCTGGGGTCCCAGGAGTCAGGAATACTCCAGGGCACAGGCCCTTCCAAGGAGTCAGGGGTGGGAGAGGAGACTGCGGGAGGTCCCGCTCACTGCGCTTCCTGCTCTGCCCGGCCTGACAATTTTGCAAAAGGACGTTGCACGCGCCGAGTGGCAAAGCTGAGGACAGCTGAGCAACAGAAGGAACAATAATTTCGAATCGTTTTGCCCTGAGCCTGTCTCATGCTGCCCGAACCCCAAAACTACTGGACCTCTCTGGACCCCTTAGGCACTACGGGTCCCCATGTTCCCTGTACCCCTTTCTCTTTTCTTCAGCAGGGAGTCGGGAGCAAGCAAAGGCTGTGCTTTCTCTCTTTCTGCTCTTCCTGAGTCTCCAGGCCGAGAGACACCATGAAGGAGTATAATTTGTTGATCCAGGCTTTCCTTGCGTTTCAGTTCAGAGTGGCATCGTTTTCTTTATGACCTCGTAAAGTCACAGCCGAGAGGCCAATTTGGAAAACAAACTGCCTCAGGTTGACAGATAATTAGATACAGAGGACATATTATATGCCTTTGCATATAAATGTGCTCCGAGGCGTGTTGGTTCATCTGAAGTTGAGGTTAAAGGCGCGCCAGGTATTCCTGACACATCAGGATATATATTTTCATCCAGTCTCAGGCGCTGTGTTGGTTTTATCGCCCTTTCATCCTGGCGCTGACTGATGGGGTGTGAGCACGGCCCAACTTGGAAGAAAGGCTCAGCTCTTTACCTATGAGCCTCCAGGAGTTTTGTTTTGGCCCCATTCCCCACCCCAACCCCATGTCCCCTTTTTCTGGGAAACAGGGTGTTCTTTGCATTCATATTCTGCAGTGAATGACTAATGGCCAAAGTGGGAGGAGCCGGAACCCATTTTTCTTTTCTTCTTTCTCCCCTCCCTTTGCATCCTAATAGGCCCCATTAATAACAGCTATAAAATAGGGGTGTCTCGAGACTGGGGCAGACCCTGGTGGAATTCAATTTCGGGGAAAGGCAAGAGAAGTAGATATGTTCTGGATGATTCTGTGGACGTGGAGGTTGCCTGGCTGTGTCATGAATGCTGACCTCACGCAGATCGCTCCCGCTTTCCCCAGAATCTGCTCTGGAGAGCAAAGCATGAGCCTGGAGCAGACCAGAAGGGAGGACGGGTCTTGGCTTTCCCCCTCAGCTTCAGGATGCTCTGGGCTGGGGAAATGTCTCTTTGAACATAGAGTTCCAGTTAAATTCATCCCCAGTAAAATGTAAAGAGCTTAATTTAATATCTTTTGGGAGTAATTTCAATTTGAAAGTGGCATTATAGCTAGTGGCTGAAAGAATGGCTTAGTGGTTAGTCATCCTCCATTTGGGCAAGTCACTTAATCTCTTTGAGTCTGTTTCTTCATTTTAAAATATGAATAAAGAATAGTACCCATCCTATAGAATCAAAATGAATTCAGATCAAATAATGTAGCAGGGAGTGTCCCATATAGCATTTAATACACGTTACCTATTCTTAAAAATGATGATTCACCCAGCTAATCATAATGCAAAAGGTTAGAGAAGAGTGGCTCAGCTCAAGCCGAGGCAATCTTGGGGGCTTGGCTGCTGGATGGTGAGCCTGGAAGGGCCCCGATTCTTGGGAGGTTTGGTTCTGGCTCTGCCACTGATGAGCTGTGCAAATATGGGCATTTTACTTACTCCCTCCCTGTCTCAGTTTCCTCACCTGTAAAATGAGGGCCCCTCTGAGGGCTGCCAGGGGAGTGGGCGACCCCAGCCTGGGTCAGTGGGGGCGGCACGGACTGTGGGGGCCCTTTCCTGTCCTCTGCCTGGCCTTGGGAAGCCCTGCCATCACCCTTGCCTTGTTGGAGGGTTGAGGGGGGCTGCTATGAGACTCTGGGGGAGATGGCTGAACAATTCTCAGCCTAAAGTTACCCTCCTTAAATCTTGCCATGACTCTATTAGAAAAGGGGAGAGAGAGAGAATGGGAGGAGAGAAGGAAGAAGGAAAGATAGGCAATCCCACTGGCCAACCCTAAGCCAGGGGTTGGCAGGACGTGGTTTAAATAGCATTGCTGTCACTTTGATGAATTAAATCCTCTGTTAATTAGGATGCATCGATTTAAGGGTTGTCCAGGCAGATAGCCCTTTCCCCTTGCCAGCAAGAGGGGATTTGCGTCTCCCCGGTGGCTGGTTTCTCTACCAGGCTTCCATTCATTACTCCAGAACGTGGTCACCCCATTTTTCTCTGTGTTTCCTTTCCACTGAATCTTGGTAGTGGGCTCCACAGGAGCGTTCTGGAGAAAAGACTTCCTCTGACCCCCACTACTGGAGTATCCCTCCACAAGGTGCTCCATTGACTGGAAGGGGGATGGAGAGGGTGAGAGGTCAGATGGAAAGACAGATCTGTAGATTTCCAGGCTTGAGAGGTAGTATGTCCTGAGAGGCGACATCAGTGATGGCTGGCAGCCCACACCCTGTTCTGGGTTGACCGGATGTCAAATAGACTCTTCCTATTATGCCCCAAGGTCGTTAAAACCTGAAGGAACAGCATGAGAAGCCCTGTCTTGCTGTGGGACAACATGTAGTCTTCTCAGCCATCCCTGGGCTGGCCATGTGGAAGCCATCCTTGTAAGTCACTCTCTGACAGTGGTGTGTCTGGATTCTTTTTCCCAAAGGATGCAGGTATATGGTTCACAAGGACCTGGGAAGTCTGAATCTCGATTGAGTATTTCCTGAATACTAGTGTTTTGACATTTTGTAATACTGGATTAGTGAGTGGAAATAATTTGGAGTCAGAAGACATAGAGCCACGACATATTCTTTCTCACCTGTGCCACCTAAGTTTGCATGACTGATTGTATGCAGTGACGCCAGTGCTTCATGTGAAGTTAAGTAAGAAATGAGCTGTTTGCTACGCTAGTCCTAGGAGTTCGGGTGTGAGCCCTCATGGGAGAACCCCTAACCCCCACCCCAGGGACCTTGAATGAAAACTGTCAAAGTGATTGGTCTTCACTTTAGCCTTTAGCTCCTCAGGGTCCCATTACTCAGGTGAAGGGAGTGTGTCCTGCAGGGGGTGGAGAACACTGGGGAGGTGGGCTTCTCCTTGGGCTTCCTTCTAGTTCCACTTTGGAGAGAGTTGCATCATAAACGGATGGAACAGGGTCTGTAAGAGAAGTCTCTTAGAATTAGTCTTTCATATCAAGTCTCTAGCTGAAAATCCTGGCATGACTAAATGAGGAGAATCCTCAAATGCATGCCATCCCTTGATGGGCCAAATTCACATAAGCAAATGTATGCACGCATCCCAACACCTATATCACAGATGTCTTTCTGGAGTTGTCCCAGTGTTGAGTGAGGAGTTCCTTTGGTTTGAGGAAGAAGAATAAATTCATAAACATTGAACTGTGAGCATGTCCAGAATTACAGACTCACTGATTCTCAGCCCTCAGAAGGGACTTGCTGTGACCCTGCCCGGGCTCTCAGATTTCCTATTGAGGGAGCATTCCTGCCTAGGGCATCTGGTCATCAGAGGATCAGAATCCCTCTGTCCCCACTGCTGTCCTCTTAAGGGGGCAAGTGTGGCCCCAGTGCCGAGAGTCCTTGCCCTCTGTCTTCTGTCTTTGTTTTCATGCCCTAGGGATCTGCAGGGAAGAGGTGAAATTTTTCTTAGCATAGTGAGTGATCCAGAATCTTGGCAATGGAGATAGGGCAGAGAGGGGCAGGGAGGTGGAAGCAAGAAAAAAGAGGAAAAAAGATAAGAGGAAATAAAGAGGGAAAATACAAGAGAGATTAGCAAGGGACAGAGGGAGGGAGAGAGAGAGAGAGAAAGAGAGAGAGAGAGAGAGACAGAGAGAGACAGGGAGAGAGAGAGAGACAGAGAGAGAGACAGAGACAGAGAGACAGAGAGAGAGAGAGACAGAGAGAGACAGAGAGAGAGAGAGACAGAGAGAGAGGAGGAAGGACCAGAGAAAAGAAACAAAGGAGTAATTTGCAAAGAGGAAGTGGGCATGCAGGCAGGGGTGGAGAAGGAACAAAGAGAAAGGAATGGGGAGCAGGGAGTGAGCAGATGGGAGAAGGAAGAGGAGAAAGAAAAATCAAGGGAAAAATCAGGAGGGAGCTGGGAGGGGAGAGGATGAGGAAGGAGAGGGCAGCTTCTGGGTGGGGGCAGAAGGCGAGAGAGAAAGTGCTGTGCTGGGTGGATTATTGTGTGTTTGTCATCTGGAATAGTGTAAGCTGTAGGTACAGCATCTCCTGCCCATGATTTATGGTCCCTGTCAGGCAGGGAGCGTGCTTTGTCTGCTGTAGCATGGAGGATGAATGCATTGCTGTCATCCCAGCCTGGCCAGCCTTTCTCTCTCTCTGCTCTGAATGCTCACTCCCCATTTCACGCGGTGAACATAAACAATCTTTTGTAAACCTGACAGTCACACTTGCTTCTTTGGAAACATAAAGCAGAAATGTATGACTCAGCTTTCATTACCCAATTTCCTACACTATATAAAAACACTCAGGGAAGACATGTAAGTGGTCACAAAACCTGGGAAATTGGAATTGTCCTGGAGGAAAAAAAGAAAGGGACAGGGGAGGAGGGGGGCCTGGGGGTGGGAAACTGGTGAGGGGAGGGATGAGGAGTCTAACCCGACCACATCCTTCCCAGAAAACACTGTCTGATGAACTGGGCCATCCAGACACATAATTATATTATATTTCTGAATAATAGACATTTCCTGCCTGAAATGTTGCCTCCTTTTTCCTCCTTTAACCCAGAGTGCAGTAATGAAACCGTCTTGAGATCCAAGCTGGCTGATAATGTGGCTTTGTTTTCTCTCCTTTCCCCTGCTTTACATTTTTCTTCCCTCCTAGCCAATCTGGCCAACTCCACCCTGTCAAAAGTGCAACTTATTTTTAAAGAGCAATTAGGGTGTCAATTTCAGCAGTGTCTCAGCTGGAGCTGGAGAATAGGCACCCACCTTGTGCCTTGCCAGGATCCGGCAGGTGAAGGATGGAGGCCTGGGGGGTTAGCTCCAAGGCATGCAGAGTCCTGGCCTCGAAGCCGCTGGACACTTTTCCAGGCTTTTCTTCAGAGATGGATGACTTCTTTATCTGCCTTCAGTTGCATCCAGTAATAGTCTGGCACCCAGCAGAGGGGAGGGGTGCTCAGAGATGCTCTAGTTTCTACCACTGTGCTGGGGTTGTGCCTTTGAAGGCCTGGACTAATGGTGTTACTGGCGAGGTTGCTTCAGCAACGCTTCACACCAGAAGTTTCCTGACTTTGTGGATCTGGGAATTGAGAGGTAGTTGTTGATATTGTGATCCTTTTCTTTCCCTGCATTCTTTCAGGTTAAAATCTTCTAGGGCCTTTTAGTGAGTTGCTTTTGTTTGTCTGGGTGCCTGCTTGTGAACAGAGGAAGGCTTTGGGACATGCCCTTGAGAGCTGGCTGTGACCTTCACTGCAGAGGGGCGATTGCAAATGCCAAGCCACTGACCTGGAGACCTGGAGAAGGCACTGCGCTTCCTTGAATCCCAGCTTTTCCAGAGAGAGAGCGAGGGAGAGAGAGAAACCCCATTCACCCATCTACATGACACACACACATGCTTATTAGAACAGTCTCAAGGATGCAAATATTACAATTCAAAAGAGCTTTTGAATACCTACTATGTGTCCAGCATTATACTAGGTTCTGTAAAGTGCATGCCTTCAAAATGATTTTTGTTCAACTGGGAAGTTTCCACTCTACTAGTACTTTCTGAAGGTACAGAGCTTGGCGGGAAAGACCTGCCTCCTTTTCCCTCTCTCCCACTCCATCCATGCCCAAGTTCTATTCATTATTCTATCAAGGTTACACCCTCATTGACCTCCTCCATAGAAACCTCGTGCTCTCTACATCCCATAGTGAGCAGTCTGTCCCCACTGAATGTCCAGAACTTATTGTCCATCCCTCTTCTGTGGTAATCAATCATAGGCTGTCTCGTGCCGATTCTCACACTGTTTTCAGGTCTTGACAATATTTCAAGTCTTCATGGATAGACAGGATTTTAATCACGTCTCATTCCTCAGAGCATCCCCTAGCAGCCAGGGTAGGGATTTGCTCTGCAATACCTCCAAGACTTTTGGAAAACAGAGATCTTGAGACTTTTTTCAGATTCTCTAATTTACCCCATTATACAAAGGCACATTTGTGTAGGTTTCTGATTTTTCCTCTAACGACAGGTTCATAAGGAGTTACATTTAATTTCAAAATGCTCACATCACAATTTAAACGTCTTTTAAACTCATTTGATGGCCATTTGTTTTTCACAATGCAACATAGTTTTTATTACTTCAAAAGAATTACAGTGTGCATGGGATGAGAGCCCAGCACAGAGGTTTGGCTGATGGGGGACAGCTAGTCAAGCTCACTGGCTGAATCGTTCCCGACTGCTACCATCCTCTCAACATCCATGATGCTCACTTGTATCTCAATAAAATTTCAATTTTTTTTTCTGGTTATGGGATTGTGTGTTATCTCCCAAATAGAGAAAATCACTAAGAAAAATCTACCAAGTATCTGTGAGTTGGTGATGTAAATCTGTCAATTATTTGGGAACTAAGTGCACCCTGCATGTCCCATAAACCCTTGCCTACTCCTCACTCCCACCCTGTGCAGGACTAGAAATAGGAAGATACAGGGGGTTTTAAATATGTCCCAGGGCCCAGGTCAACAAGTTCTCAGTCTTCCTGACATGTAATCTAACGAGGCAGCATAGGGTAGTGGAAACATATAAGCTTTGGCTTCAGTCTTGGTTTCAAATCCTGGTTCTACCATTTCACTATCTATGCTGTTTCAGGCAAAGAACTTCTCTGACCCTCAGTTTCCTCATCTGTACAATGGGAAACGGAATAGACTCTTAGCAGGACTCAGAGCAACGATGGCATGAAAACCCCCTGTATCTTCTTATTTCACAGAAGATACTTAATCAGTGTTAACTTCTATTCTTTCTCCATCACCCATTGCAAAGGCATCCCCCCGTTTCACTGCATTCAAAACATGGGGCTTCAGAAAACCGCAGTGTGGGCAATAATTAGGGAGGACATAAAGAGGCAGCTTGCTGAGCCCTCCTAACCATGATATATATAGACTGTGCTACCGACTTGGGTTTCTTCAGAGCTCCAGAGGAGCCCTTCGCCCGTTATTGTTAGGCGTGTGCATTGGGCAAACCAAGTAAGCACAATGAGATGAATTTAATACCCATCAGTCAGCAGAACAAATGTCATTGATCTTGCTGATACTACGTAAAAAGCAGGAAGGTGGATCTAGTTGGGTCCTACGGTGATTTATAATCTTTTTGCCATGCTAGGTCATTTTCACTAGGACAGACATTCTTTTGTGTGCTGGGGGAAGGCACCTATTTATACAAGCTGATCAGACCACATCCTCAGGGGAGAACCTCAGAGTGGGGCTGCTCCCGTGCCCAGGAAGTGGAGGAGTAAGAAACAAAGAGCGAGGAGTTGGAAATATAGTTGGATTCATGTTGGAAGCATCCAATATATGGAAATCATGGATCCCCTCTCACCTCTGAGCCACCCATCCTCCCCATACAGATAAACTTAAGGGCAGTTATTCACAGGGCATAAAAGAATCTCCTCCCTTTTAATGATTCCTGGAAGCAGCCAGCTTCCTGAATGGGTGTACGGGAAAATTTACATTCACCTGAGGAGGTACTATCACCTTGTAGGAGAATTTGGGAAGACAGAAGGATGACACTGGGATGTGATATTTCATGGCTATAGATGACAGATATCATCCTTCACTACTGGAAGCAGAGGGCATTTGTTTTGAGGAAACTTTAATGGTGACAACGCCACTGTGTTTTAACTAGTTTGCAGGCTAGGTCGTCTATAAGCTCCTGTCTGGGGCCATGGAAAAGAGGTCTGCATAGGCACCTCAGCTGTGATTGGTTTCCAAACCCTGACACTGACTGACCACTAGCAGGGCTATAGCAGAGTCCCCTCTGGGTTCAGTGCATGGGATGGATAGGAAGGCCCCGATCAACAAGCCTAGGAGAGCCATACTGCTTTCTCTCCTCGTTAGGACAGTCGCCAAAGCTGCTACTTGGTGTGAACAAATGCACCACAGTTCTTGGGCTGCAGTTGTAACGGTGTTTGGAACACTGGGGTATCTCATCTTCTCTATTCGTTATCTATTGCTCTGTAAGATGTTACCCCAAAGCTTATGGTTGCTATCTCACAGTTTCTGTGGAATGGGAGTATGGAAACAGCTCACAGGGGTGGTTTGGGCTCAGGGTGTCTCCTGAGGTTACACTCAAGACAGTGGCTAGGGTTTCAGTCATCTTGACTGTGCTGGAAGATTCCTTTCTAGGTTAGCTCCATGCCTCAGATGGCCTCAGTTCCTCCCTGGCTCTTTGCCACATGGACTCCCTCCACAAGTCTGCTTGAGTTTCCTAACCTCATGGTAGCTGGCTGCCCCAAAACCAAGTGATCCAAGATAGCAAGGAGAAGCCACGATGCCTTTTAGGACATTGTCTTGGGAACCACACACCATCACTTCTGTCATATTCAATTTGTTGAAAGTCTGTTGCTCTGTCTAGCCCATTCTCAAGGGGAGGAAAATTAAGGTTGACTTATTGAAGGGGCATGTCTAAAGATTTTGTGGACAGATTTAAAATCCCCTGTATCTTCCTAGTTCTAGTCCTGTACATTCGTTCAAAAATCATAGTGTTGATCCTTTATTTCCATTTCCGGACATTCCCATTTTCATACTGTAAAGTCACCAAAATTTGATGTTGAAATTGAATGAGGAGGTAAGATACAAATAAATGCTTTTACAGATATTCATTAAGTATGAAAAGCAAACAACGTAAAAGCTTTGTCTTGAATATCATCTCTTTCTGATTCTTTTTCACAGGTTGTGAAGAAGGCCCCTCCTATACCTTACAGATTTTCCTTATAAACTTTCTTCATTGCTCCAGGGACCTTCAATTTGTGTTCGGATTTATGGTTCTTTATTTGGGAAATATTTAGGGAATTTGCCTTGCTAGCTCAATGAGGTTTTTGAGTGGCAGTTTTGAGCAGTAAATAAAGGGGAAGGGGCTGTTTCCATAGCAAACCCCCCTCTTGGCTTCAGGGATCCCCTGATCTGAATGACGCGTGCAGATCGAGTCTGCTAAGATGCTGCCAAACTTGACTGGTCAACAGACCAACATTTCATTGAGTGTCAAGACAGGGACCGGTCATTTGCTGGATGACTATGAATATGATTTGGGCATTTATAAAACTGAAGATTCTTAGCAGGACTCAGAGCAAGGATGGCATTCAAGTACATGAGGTTGGCCCTACCTATAGCTTTGCCATGTCCCCAGTTAGGGTCACTCATCCAATCATCCATTCACTCAATGTGCATTTATTAATCCCCTACTGTGTGTCAGGCATCATGTCAAAGCAGGAGATGGCAAAGAGTTTCCAGATAGGTGGGGGAAGACATTGGGGCCAGGAAGCAGGGGCCGGATATTTCTCTTGACAGAGAGTCAGCCATTGGGCTGATGTTCTGGGGACACCAAAGGGCCGTGACTAATAAAAGAGAGGAACCCAGGACATATTTTAAGACCTTGGCACAGAAGCACAAATGTGAGAGCTGGGGTTCAGGGAGGGGCCAGCTGCCAGAGATGAGGGAGACATCCAATTATCAGAGCTGAGATCAGATACACAGCAGGGGAGTCTAAAAGCGAAATCCCTGAACTTGGTGAGCCTTGGCTTCCCTGAAGGTAGCCTGAGGAATACTGGGAAGCCTGGAGCCCAGCAGGACCCAGCCCCTCCCAGAGGCTGTCATAGGGTGGGGATTTACCTGGATGCTTTGCAATGGAGGAGACAGCAAAGGGTCCCTGAGGCATGCCACCCCCGACCCCCCTCTCCCTGCAGGGACCTGCTGCTCAGCCTCCTAAGATGGAATGAAATGCCTTTGCCTCCTGATGCAAAGGCAGAGGGAGATGCCTCTGGGGGAGGAAGGAAGGGAAGGGTGCCCTGTCTTGGTAGACCAAGTACAAAGCCCCCTTGTGAAGCTCTGGGAGCTTTCCACCCTCCTCTGAAGCAGAGGCATTGCTGTCTCTCCTCAGGGGGTTCATTTCAATGTTAATGAGACTAAGAAGGTGGGCAAAGTTGTTTTCTTCTAAAAATTCCATTTCACCCTTCCTTGCTCTCTGAACACACCTCTCTGATTTAGATACACTGTGTTTAATTAAAGTTGTGTTTGTTTTTTCTTCCTCCTGTGCTTGGCCTACCTCTTGCCAAATCCTCTCCGCCTCCCTCTGCTTGAGCAGACGGCCTTCCCCAGGCTGGCCTCCATGCTTCCCCCAGCCCTCTAGCGCCCTGGGGGAAACTTCTGAGGGCCAGCAGGGTGGGGCTCTTCTTCCTCTACATTGCCCCCTGGGATGAAGGGGAAGCTTTGCACCGGAAACCCTGGTGGCACTAGAAAGTGCCCCTTTCTCTTTAGGGAAACCTGCGAACCCAGGTAGGAAAAATCTGGATTCCCTGGAAACCAATTAGAGAGGAGAGGTGGGTTTCCCATGGATGGGAGAATGCTGGGACAGGGATGGAGACTTCTTTAGGGAAGTACTCTTGCCATCAGACAGGGAGTCAGAGCAGGTTTCCCTTAAACAGTGAGCTACTCTCCTGCATTTAGAATAGGATTTAATCCACAAAATCAAGGATATAAAATTCACAGAAGCAGAGACCAATCCTAGCTACCATTTATGTGCCAGGTACTGTGGAAGCATTTACATGTGTCCAGTGAAGGTTCTGTTGAAGCTTTCTGTTATTCGACCTATTTTATATATGAAGACATTATGACTCCGAGAGGTTAAGTTTCTTGTCTTAGTTCATACCGCTTGTAAACAGATTTGTCCAACCTCACATCTTCTATTTTCCCACTATTTGTACAAAGGACTTCAGAGGTCATCTAATCCCGAGAAACTTGGGCTGTTCTGATTTTCCAGAGCCCACCACACCCCACAGTGGGGCTGGAAAAGGGAACGGTGGCTGGAGGTCGTTTGTATTAGGAAACTCCAGGCCTTCTGAGAGGAAGGTGTGTGAGGGGCCAGCAAGCGCCAGCCACAGCTGGCTAATTGGAGGCCCTGGTTTGACTTGACTCCCTGACATCTGCTTGGTAAGCTGTGGGGGCCTGGACCCTAAGTGCTTAAGCCAATGGTTTTTCCACCTCTCTGTGGTGACGCCTAAGGCTACTGGGTAAACTGAGGCACAGATGGCATTCAATCTCCATTATCCATAGGGTGCTCAGATTGAGAAAAGCGAGTACTCCTTGCCCAGTGCCATGCTGATTGTTCCTCCACCAGCTCAGCGCCGTGCAACAGAAGCAGGATGTGAGCTGCGTGTGTAATTTAAACTTTATTAGTAGCCACATTATAAAGAGCAAAAACAAAGGAAATTAATCTGAATACTGTATTTTATTTACCCGACATATCTAAAGTATAAGCAATATAAAAAGTAATGAGGCGTTTTGCTTTTTTTTTGAGTGGTTAGAATTTGGACTCCGCTGTGTACTTTCCACCAATCATGCACCTCAGTTCGGACCAGCCGTAGTGCAGCGGCTTGGTAGTCATGCGCAGCTAGGGGCTGCCGAGTCAGAGCGCCCAGCTTTAGTTCACGAGCCCTTTGGAAGGCAGGATAGTGGATCCAGGTACAGGCTCTGCCCCCTGGAGTGGGGCTTTCTGGTTTCTATCCATTAGGAAGGGAGGGAGAAGACCCAGGTGTCTGGGAAAGCAGGCAGATATGTCCGCTTTGGTTCCCCACATCTCCCCGTAGAAGCATCACAGGACTGATATCAACCTTCTCCAGCAAAGAGGATTTGGGTCCATGTCGACATGTGGCCTGAAGTGCAGAGAGCGATTCGGGGGGAATTACGAGCTATGGCTCATGAAAATGCATTCCGTTCCTATTGTCCGTTCTTGTTTAGACAAAGATTGACTAAATCTTGGTAACAGTAAAGGCAAGCTCAGCCCTTGGGAGACAACGAAGCAGGAGAGGTTTAATTTCAGTTGTCCCAGTTTTCCCACCCAGCTTGCTTCTGTCCTTCAGCTACTCTGAGCCCAGGGAAAGGCTCTGCTCCCCTGCCCTACCAGCCAGGTACAGTGAGGCTTTCTTCTCTGTGGCTGTTGGGTAGAAACACACTGTGTAGGCCAGAGCCTTTCCTGTTGTCATGTCCTGTCTTGTGTTGTGTTCTTGGTGGTTTGAGACTTTTGGGGAAATGGATCTTTGCTTGGTGTGGGAAGATGGGGGAAATGTATGTAGCTGGACTGTCAACAGGGAGGGAAAAGACTGAAAAAATGTCATGGCTCCTGTGGGAAGACTATCACCTACTGACACTCTGACCCTTTCTTTCCATGTCCTGGGCACTGGGAGGGCTTGCTGACTACCTGCAGGGGAAATGCACCCCAGACTCTGAGACCAGCCCCATCCTTGGGCAGAAAAGAAACAGGAGAAATACGAGTCCTGTAGCCTCCAGATTCGGCTGCTGGTTTTGCTTGGACTTGCGCACAGCCTCAGGGGTTCTGCCTGTCTCCTTTTAGTACCCACAATTCCTTTGTTTGTGGATCTCTCCCTTCTACTCTTGGTGCTTTTAAGAATTCATGTCTTGTCCCTGAGACATATAGTGCCTTCAACATATGTCAGGCTGTTTCAGACAGGAACCGGAATTCTGGTCATGTTTGGTTCTGCTAAGGTAAGAGAGTCCCATCAAGCCAAAAGACACCATACGGTATGTGTTTTCTGTGTGAGGAATGAGGGGTAAAAGGTAACCCCCTCTGTTAGACTGTTAGGCCATTTGGCAGAAGATAGCAACAGAAACTGGCTTCCATACTCCAGCTTTTGTGTCTCATGGTTCTTTCCAGCATCGTGCTAGGCCAGGAGGAAGGTGCTTTACCAGTGCACAGAGTGCAATGCATGTGGTGGTCAGGCCGGGAATCACGCCAGCGTGCCTAGAGGATTGATGGAAACCAGGATCCAGTGGTACCCAGCGGTATGACTGGACCCCGGCATCAGGGAATCAGCCTTGGAAGGCCCCTTACCACAGTGTTTATGGAGGCCTGGACTCGGCCAGCTTCCCCCTTCCCTCTGGCCTAGCACACCTCCTGCACACACTTCGCTTTGGCTAGAATGGCCTCCTCACTGCTCCTCAATGCACCGCAATAAGCCCAGCTCTGAGCCTCTGCTCTTGCCACCCCCTTTCTCTGGGAGGGCCATCACCCCCGCATTCATAAGGCCGACTCACTCACTTCCGTCAGGTCAAAGGCCACCTTCCCAGTGAGCTTGTCCTGACCACAGTCTCTCCTCTGTTCCAAGCCTACAATCCGCCACCTTTGCACCCCATCTGTTTTCTTCAGGGCAATTATCATTATGTGTCATCAGCACCTGCCTTTACTGGCTTACTGCCCAGCCTGGCCACTAGAACATAAAGTCAAATAAGGCTCGGTACTTCACTTTGTTCGCCACTGTATAGAGCACAGAACAGCCCATGGCACCTGGGACATGAGCAACAGATGCCGAATGATTAGCTAGATGAAGTGTGTGGTCCACTTTCCACTGGTCCATGGATGCTAGACAGATGCTGGCCTCTGCTCAGATGTCTACAGGAACTGTGAACTCCACAAGATCTATTATTGGGTAGCTCCAATTGCGGAGCACCCATCTCTGGGTGGAAGCAGGGCGTGGTGAGGAGCACCAGGCTCTTTCCAGGATGACAAGCTGGACACCAGGGCACACGCCCAGGAATCCCAGAGTCTGTCCCGGTCCTGCCAACCTGTTCCCATGGGAGGTCAGGGAATCCATTTCATCTCTCTGGCCTCAGCTTTCTCTCCTGAGAAACAAGGTTGTACAGACATGTTAGAAAGAGGATCCTGTGTTCAAAAGCATGCAGAGGTGAAGTAACCTGATGGGAGTCAAACAGAAAAAAACAGAAACGGTGCTTAGCCTAAATATTGACTCCAAAGCATGGACAGCATTTGTGCTTCAGTGAGGGGATGCATTCTTCCTAGCACTTCTCCTCCCAGAGCCTGACTTGGGGGGGTGCACACCCCAAGCATGTTCTGGGATATCAGGGGTGTTCTTATTAACCCATGGTCTGGTCAGCTCCGGAAATAATGGGTTTCACAGAGTTAAACAGGTTTCTTTACTAGAAGCCCTTGTAGACAGTTCAGCAAGTTACTTTTTTCATTGTTAATCTCTTAGAAGGGTTGTCAGGATGCACTCTCCCAGATTTACTTGTGCATGGAACCTTGCTTCCCTGGGGTCTCAGTGGTTTGGTGAAATGCTGATTTCTTAATATTTGGCAGGAGAACTTCCCTTGTGGAAAGAAATATTAGGGAAAATCTTGGTAAAGCCAGCTTGGGATACGGGTGACTTGGTAAGCGGGCCTGTGTTTGGATGCTGAGGCACCAAGAGGCAGAGCGACTCAACAGGAGCCACGGGGAGGAGCTCACTGTCTTAGTCCCTGGAAGGAGGAGGAAAAAGAGAAGAAAGACAATGGCAAAAGAGCGAAGTCAGGAAGAGGAGAAAGGCTTGGCTGGGAGGAGTCAAGGTTCAGGGAAACTTCACAGTGGTGGGAGAACATAGAATGTTTTGTAAGGATGCTGCCGGCCTTGCTGGAAGTTGTGGGAGCTACCGTGTAAACCTCTCCTCCATTATCTGCCTCTCCCATGCATAGGGAAGTCGATGAGGGCCGTACATGCTTTGCAGAGTGGAGTGTGTGGGAAGGGATTGAGGAAGAGCTTCATTCCATCCCTGGACATTTGTGGACAGGGAACAGAGCAGTAAAAGAAGCAGGAGCCCAGAGGCAGAAATGAGCACAAGAGGTGAACCTTTGGGTGTTCACACAACACTGTGGGAGGATTGGGGCACTATGGGGCTTGAGCTCAGCTCCCAAAGATCTCAGCTGTACCTGGAGATGCCACGGGTGTCCTATAGATTAGCTGACTGCTGACTGCCGTCTGACGTGTCACCCTAGGGCCCTGGAGACTGTGTTCCTCTGGAGCCACAGAGAACACACATCTTCAGATAGTGAACCTTCTTCCCTTTAGCAGTCTGTTCTCCAGACTAAACATATTTAATTCCTCCCACATGTCTCATATGACTAGCCACCAGACTTGTCACCATCCTGGTCACCCTTGTCTGGACACCCTCCAGGGTTCCCGTGTGCCTCTTGGGGTTTAACACAACACTGCAAGTGTGGCCTGCCTGTCACCAAATACAGTAGGGTCTTTACTTTCTGAGATCGGGACCTTCTACTTCTACTAAAGAAGCCTAGATCTGATCCAGTGTTGTGTTTATTTAGCAGTCACGTCGTGTTCTTGGCTCCATTAAACTTGTGGCCAACTCAGATCCTTGTCAGGTAATAAATAAGTCTTACCCATTTTGGGTACAGCTGTTCTGATTGTATGGTGTGACTGCCACGTGGCTGAGAACCGCTGTGTTTCATGTCATGTTATATAATGATTACAGTTTATGTCTGTGGTGATGGGGAGGGTGGCTTCAAATACGCGCGTGCGTAGGCATGGAGAGCCACCGCGAGCCGCTCCAAGGAGTGCCTGGGTGTGACGAAGCGATACTTAACAGTGTCCGCCACAGGCAACTTTTTTCTTTTCCTCCTGCACATCGCAGCTTATTTGCCAAAGCGGGCGATATGCCGGCGATGGGTGCTATGTAAACACAGAGGTAGGCAGAGAGAAAGCCTGGCAGGCAGGGACCGTGGGGTAGGTACAGAGACCTCATTGCGAACACCCTTGAGGCTAATGTCAGCCACAATGTATAAACACTATCCACCTCAAACAGCTTTTAAGGGCTTCTGGGGGTAGGAAGTAGGGGTGGTGGGGAGAGAATGAAGTAGAAGGAAATTGAGGTCTTCAGCTATATCAGCTGAGCTTCTGTCTTATCAGAGCTGTGTTAAAATGTCAAACTCTCCTGGCGGGGTGGTTCGGGAGGGTCCAAAACCACCCGTGGGTATTTGTCCTTAGCCTGTGGGCTTGTAGGACAGGGAGCCTCTGTGGGGAAAGGAAAGAGGAAGGTGTTTCCTCTTCCACTACTAACTGTGTGGCCCAGAGCAAGCCACCCTTTCTAAGCCTCAGTTTCTTTGTCTATAAAATGGGTTTCCCAAAGTGGGTTTAGGGGATAATGGGAAGGAGAACCAGCACCCTGACACCTGGAGGAGCCACAACTTACTAACCTGGCATAGGAATTTCCATCTGAGTTGGGGGTCTGTTTGGAGAAAGAGGGGCCCACTCACCCATTCAGCATTCCACAAATCTCTTGGGGGTCTTGGGGGTCAGGCTGCATGGTGGGGCCATGGGCTTTCCAAGCAGCCGGCGCTCCCACCTTCCTGAGCCTGCAGGGGAGACCAGATCTACCCACTGAACAAACCTCATGCAAGGGAGAAATGGGCAGCACTTGGAGAGGCAACGAGAACGTGAGAAGGGAGAGCGTACCACGGGGAGGAGACCCGAAAGGGCAAGCGTTAGTGCTGACCCTGCAGGACGAGGAGGAGGTGGGCACGCAGGCGACCCAAGGAGCCCCGTTCTTGAAATGCGGAAAACCTGTGACTCCCACCTGAACGCAGAGCAGACTGATTCAGCCCTGACGCCCCTAATGATGACAGCGAACATTGCAAAGTGTTCTGCTGCGAGACACTGTTTGAATTCGTTCCGCAAAGGCTGTGGCGAGGAGCCGGGAGTTCTGTGCAAGGTGTGGGTGGGGAAGTCATGGAGGATGGGTTGGAAGTCATTTCTAGGAGGTCAGTCTTTATCCTGCAGGTGAGAGAAGTCCTAAAGATTTTAGGGCATTGACACTAAGCAGTAACTTTAGGGGACTGCATCCGGCCGCTGTGACTGGTATGAACGGGGAGCCCCCTTGAGGCTCTCTCCCTGCTTTCTACGGTGCCTGGAATCATAATTCAGTCTGAAGTCTTTAATTCAGAGGTACAGGACATGGAAGGTTGGCTGTAATGTGAACCCACATAAAACTACAATTTTCTAGAGGAATGAATGGATTAAAGTGATTAGTTAATCACTTAATTCTCTTGTGCACTCAGCAAACATTTAGGAAAGATCTCAGTGTGTCAGGCACAGGGGCTGGTATTCTGGGAACTGAAAAATGAACAAGGTAAGTCCTCGTCCTACCTGGCCTCCAAGGCTCAGGTCATAAGGGCTGCTCTTCAAGAAGTCTTCTCTCCCTGCTCCCACACTACCTCCTAAGTCCTTCCCACCTTTTCAAGCATCTCACTGTCTAGCGGTGGTGGCGGGTCGTCAGTGCATTGGTTCTGTGTGGTAAGTGTGTCAGAGGTCTGCATAGAGTACAATGTTGGTCAAGAGGTGGTACAGTTAGAGAAGACTTCTTGGAGGAACAATGTGAGTGCTGGAGACAAGTACAGTGTATAGGGGCCAGAAGTAGTTGTTACAGCAGAACGTGTCAAGCAGGGAGTAGGGAAAGAGTTGGTAGATACGTGCCGATGGTGGGCAGGGACTATGATAAGGAGTCTGAACTTCATCTGATAAATGACAGAGTCACTGATATCTCTTAGGCAGAGGAATGACATGGTTGATAAGAGATTGTTCGGGGCACTGTTTTTAAGTTCTTTGCCGAGTCCTCACAATAACCTTATCAGCCAGGTGTTATTATCTTCCCTATTTTACAGATGAGGAAACTGAAGCTTTGAGCTTAAATGACTTGTCCAGGGCCATGCAGATAACAAGAGGGCAGAGCTAGGATTGAAAGCCAGGTGACCTGGCTCCAGAGTCCATGCTCTAATCCAGCCCAATCTACTGGGGACACCAAGGAGATGTCACAGGCTGCAAGTCTAGCGATGGGAGACCCCTCTGGAATGTGGCAGAAGTCCTGATGGGTGATGCCGAGGTCCTTCACTAGCAGAAAGGGAAGGGGGTGTGTTTCAGAGATGTTAGCAAGGAAGGCATTGGGTGTTGGTGACTGCTAAGGGGGAGACGGGAGTCAATACGGAGCTAGCTTTGGGGTTGGCAAAAGTTTTCTGTAAATATTTTAGGCTTTGGAGGTCCTATGATCTATGTGGCAACTACTCTACTGCCTCCGTCAACTCTTAGTGTCCATAGACAATATGTAAATGAGTGAGTGTAGCCGGGTTCCAAGAAGCTTTCTTAATGGACACTGAAACTTGAATTTCATAGAATTTTCACATGTCGCAAAATCTTCTTTTGATTTTTTTTTCCATCATTAAAAAATGCAAAAACCATTCTTAGCTCCGGGACTGTGCAAAAAAGAGGCAGTAAGCCAGATCTGGGCTGTGGGCCATGATTTACTGACCTCTGGGCTCGTTCCTGGGTTGCGGGGGAGGTGAGCAGCAGGGAGGAAGGGATCCAGGTTGATCTCAGGAAAACACGGAGCACAGAGCAGAGGACAAGGAAGGCTACTGTACAGACCCCCCCTGAGCTGGGGCCCCGGCCCGGCCTGGGTGTCCTCTAGGCAGGAGAACATGCTGTGTCGTGAGTAATTCAGAACCAGCCTGTAATGCTCGACCCCCTTAGACCTGAGCTGTTGCTAATAAAAGAACCTTTGCAAGGAGAGCTTTAACAGGCAGTGGCGTTTGCTTCATCCAGCTCCCTCTTCCCACCCCAGGCCTGGTGGTAATGAAAACACGTTTACATAAACACAGAGGTCACGGTCACACCGCCACCCTCATTTCCAAATACTAATCGTTTTCATTTAATGCAAAATCCAGGTGGTACGGGAGAGCTTAAGGTGACTTGAAATACCATTCTAAATTGCATGACTTTATAAATAAAAAATCATTCTGCAGGTGAGATTATGCCAGTGTTCTCCATCCTTGTTGGAGAGCAGGGGAAACAGAAAGTTTGAAATGGTATCTCAGTGTGAATCTTAGGGTACCAATAGCATGGCCTTTGGTTACGTGTCAAATCCTCAAGAAAAAACTTGGTAAAGGGCCAGTTCCAGGCCACCAGCACCCTCCCTCCCTCCCTCCTATAAATATCTTACTGTGTACAGAGGGCAACCCTTTCAAGGGTGTTCATCATGAAGGGAATTGCTTGGGCAATAGATTTGGGGGCTGCCATTTTTGAGCACCAACTCCACACCAGGCAGCTGGCCAAGCCCCCAGGAAGTACACGATGGTAGATGTTTGGCTGATGCTGCTGAGGACGTGAACAAAGCAGAGGGGGCTCAGAGAATGTCTAGTCCAGGTGTTTTTTTTATTTTATTTTATTTTACTTATTTTTTATTTTGGTATCATTAATGTACAATTACATGAGCAACATTATGGTTACTAGACTCCCCCTATTATCAAGTCCCCCCACACACCCCATTACAGTCACTGTCCATCAGTGTAGTAAGATGCTATAGAGTCACTACTTGTCTTCTCTGTGCTATGCTGCCTTCCTTGTGCCCCCCCTACATTATGTGTGCTAATCGTAATACCCCTTTTCTTAGTCCAGGTTTTTTTTAAATATTAAAAACCCTTTGTTATCAGTAGGATCTCCTCACTTCATCACCTTTGCATGGAACCTCAATAAATAGCACGTAAAACAGGGCAGGACACCCCCTCTCGCGCAGTGGGCCCTGAGCATCCTAGGGTTTTGCACCATAAGTATGCTCTTCATTTTATAAAGTAGGACGGTGAGGCCCAGAGAGGTTAGATGACTTTCCCAAGAGCACACAGCTCAGGCTAGAAGCAGTTACTTCCCAAGTTAGTCCTGACTTCTCCCTACAGGGTGATCTCACAGCCTTTTCTAGAGATGGCTCCATTGTGGCATAGACGCTAATGAGTTAATTTCCCACTCTTAGCCCTGGCTTTCCAGGTATGAAATGGGAATAATAATCAGATTTGTTACAAGGATCTACTGAAAGAAGTGAGTGAAAGCATTTTGTGACAGGTGACATTGAAGAATGTGACTATGGCCGCTCCAGCCAGGCCTCAGTAGCTGCCATACAGAGGCCCACACACTGTGCTTGTGCCAAACAGGACCGTGTGCGATTATCCGCCAGCCTGAGTGGACACTCAGCACCTAAGGACAGGCTTTTTGGGGTTGGCAGAAAAATACTGTTGCATTTCATTCCTTGCTCTGGGCCCATCTCTCCAACTCCAACCGTGTCTCCCATCTGCCATCCATCCAAGCAACTGGGAAGGAGAAAAGGACTTTTCTTTACCCTCTGGTTCCTGGGCAGCATTCAAGAGTTATGGGCATTTGCTCCCCCAAGAAAGAAACATTATCCTCAGCCTTCAAGGGTGAGGATTCCTGCTTGTAACAGGCCTGAATAATACCTTTTCTCTCTCGCTCATACTGGAATTTAGAGCACCCTAGAGCTGCTGAGTTTATTGGGACCCATAAGAACTGTACTATAACCAGGACACCCGCAGCCATAAACCTCTACCTTGAAGTCTGCAACAAATCCTGAAATGGTGAACTAGGCTGAGCTCTTGTCTCTGTCAGCAGAAAAATAAATAAATAAAATAACGGGAGAAATGCAAACTCAAGCAGAAAAAGAGAGCTGGGAAGGGAAGGCAGGAAGAATGAGAAAGCAGAGAGCACAGTGGCGCTGCTAGTGATGGTGAGACGGACAGTCCTGGCTTCCCCCAACATGCCCTGAGGTCCCCTGTGCGCTAGGAGGGGGCCTGGCTTGTGAGAGGAGTGGGGAGGGGCCACGAGACAGGAGGACATACGCCACACACACCACACATGCACGTATGTACACATGTATATACACAAACCACATATGTGCACACTGCACACACCGCACAAACACAAATGCACACATGCATGTACCACACATGCACACATGTACATGTGTGCACACACACTGCACATACCACATATGCACACATGCACACAGGGCATTCACACACAGGCACACAGTGTACTCACACACAGGCACACACATATAGCCACACAGAGTAGATGATACAAAGCTGCTGGACGAAAGTAAAACCCAGGTAAACAATATAAAAGATGCTTTGGGGCTTCCTGGGCTGCTGCCCCGACAAAGGAGCAAGGTCTAGGTGAAGGAGGGGATATTTTCTCCTCTACCCATCAGTGCTCCTCACACGGCTGCACCGACTTTCCTCTGAATGCCCTGAGTTTCTTTAAGCTGCACAAAGGCCCAGGGCTTCGCCCTTGGTAGGAAAGAGCAGAAGAAATGAGAGCATGTTTGGCCGGGGAGGCAGTGGCTGCTTAGAGCAGCAGCGGTGTGCACTCACCTATGTGTACACACTCACCTACGTGTACATGTACACACACACCAGGGCAGAGCTGGGGAGCGAGGCTCAGCATGCCAGCACATTTTCCTCAAGGCCAGAGAGCAGTGCTATAAACAGCATGGAGAAACACACACACACACACACACACACACACATACACACACACACACAGGGCCGGCCCTCCTCTGCAGGCTGCCTGCATCAGCCCAGTCTGTCCCACTTTACCTATCACGCTAAACTGCCAACACAAATCCCCTCCTCTTTCCTTCCTTGTAAACAGAACCCCATTTCATTTGGGGTGACAATGTATCTACTTCATCTCCCAGGCTCTTTGGCAGCCATTGAAGCAAATTTGGTCAATGAGAGAAATACCCAAGTTTGCTAGGGGGTTCTGGGAAAACTTTGGCTTTCCTTATTACAGGGATAATGAAGGCAGGAGGCACCTGTCTCTTCTGTTCTTACCTTGAACATGATTGTGATATCTGGACCAGCAGTAGCCATCTTGTGACCACGAGTCACAGAGGGCAAAAACCCAATGCCTTCAGTATTATAAGGCAGACATTCAGAAGGCTAATCCAGCCCCTCCCACCTCTGGACTTCTGTTACATGAGAAAAATAAACACTTCTTTAAGTCACTGTGAGTCGGGCTTTTTGTACTTGCAGCCAAACTCAATCATAACTGGTATATTCAGGTAGAAAGGATTTGGCACTTTTTTGTTTTTTTAACTTCCAACCTTCCTGCTGCTGCTTTCTGGCTTGTGAGACCTAGCTGCCAAAGTATTAAATAACCCAGCTTCATTCCTAATGGTGTGAAACTGAGTGTCTTGGGCTGGGCTGAGCTGGGCACAGAGAAGCATGGGTGCCCTGGCTGACTCCGAGCTCTCTGGTGCTCTGTCCGGCCAACCTGGTGCCAGGAGCCCTCTCCTCCTTCCTTGGCCCTGCTGCCCACTCCCCTGGTGTCTCGGCCCTCCCTGCCCAGGCTTTGTGCTTGCTACTTTGATGTCCCCTCTGATCTAGAATGGGTTAACTTTTTTATTGATTTATTTATTTTTTTGCGAGTGTGGAGAGAGGAAGAAGAGGAAAAATAAATTATACATCTCCCAAGATACGATCTGTAGTTAATTCTTAATTAGGACTGACAGATGCTTCCCCCATAATCCTATTCCCAACATGTTCTATTTGCTTTGTTTGGTGCTGGAAGATATATTGTGACACGGTAATGACCTTTCTAAGCTTGTCCTGGAAGTGTTATTGGCATTCTAATGATTTATTGCATGTTCCAGTTGATTACAGGGCCATTTGTCAACATTTTATTTCTCCCTCCATAAACCTGTCTCCCGCGTCACAGACATTCACTGGCATGAAATTTAAACAAATACAGTATATAGCGCTTATTCAACTTCTGTTTTCACTTGGAGCCTCTGGAGCAAACCCATTCTAGCCAAGAGAGGACTTTTTATGACCAACGCTGTTACGCTTTCCCAGGGAGGGAGTCACTCTCTGTGTGTGAGGCTGGGATGACTTCCTCTCTATTGATTTGCAATTCCTCGTGCTGGGAATTTTTTTATCTAGAGCCGAGTCTGTCAGGCCAGTTTCCCAATTACTTACACAGACCCTGTCTCTGGGTTTCTGAGCAGTCATTTTGTGCGTTTTGGTGTGCAAATTGCTGCTTGGCTGGGAAGGACTCTGTTGGCCTGTCTCAACTAGTCAGTCTGGTCGATTTACCTCTTACCTGCTTACACCCACAGTTAGCACAGTGACAGGAGGGAGTCAGCCAGGGGACAGTCAGAGGGAACATGAGTCATGCCATCACAGACAAAGAGTTGAGTGGATCCCGGCTCACTGGGTGACCTCGGCCCCATCCCTTCTCCTCCAGGCCTTCAGAGTTATAAGCCAGTTTTGCTTCATGCTCTTCTTGACATTATTTATTATGTGAATCTGGTCACCCTGTCTTGTAACTGCCTCACGGAGGTGCTCTAAGGATAAATAAGTCCATTATCTGCCGAGGGCCAAGTGCTCCTTTGAGAAAGGCTTTACATAAATGCACAGCTATTCTTGTGCTTATATGAAGTCAGTTATCAACCTTTGAGCTGGTACATGAAACACAGCGGGGTTATGGGAAGGAAACAGACTACGCTGCCTCCTTCAGTTTGAGGAGGCATGAATATTCCCCTGGACGCTTGCCCAGGTATGCACACACCTGATGGCGAATGCTGTTCAAGGTCAAAGATTCCGCCTGAACAGTGTTAGAGCTTAACTCTCCTCAGACTCCTACATCCCTAGGAGACTTCTATCCTGGTCCACAGCACAGTGTCTCTTAAGTTACATAGGGAAGGTGCAGAGCTCCTGATGTGGTCCTGTGTATTGGAGACCCTTCACATGTGCTTTCCCTGGCATCTCAAAATCACCAGGTTGATAACCGAACTTGTAATTAGTTTGCATGTTTTCATGCCCTGAAAGCTGATTTCTCTTGCATTATGCCCCTCACTGAATGGCATGAACATCTGCCCTGTGGCCCAGTTAGAAACGTGAGGGGCATGCTTGCCTGTATCTCTTCCCACATCTCCCTCAAGTCCTTTTCACTTTCTGCCCTACATATATAAATATATATGTATTAGCTGCAACCCCACCTTGTCAGGCCCTCCTCGTCCTGTCCTGGACCATGAGGACAGGCTCCTCCTGAGCTGGGGGTAATGGTCTCAGCAACAGACTCTAGTCTTGCTGTGTCGCACAGTCGGAACATCTACCAGAAGGATGTTTTGTGACCCACACTGATGGGAAGCCAGGGAATCAGGGCTGAAACAATGGCTGGGAGGTAGGAGCTCTTTGGAGATCAGTTAGTTGGACCTCCAGTTAATGTCACTGTTCCTGTGATCTAGTTCTGTGTAAATAATAAGCTACTCAGTGCTCAGTGACATCTGTTTTGCTCATGAGTCTGCAAGTAGGGCATGGCTTGGAGGGGACAGCTTGTCTCCCTGGCATCACTGGGATGGCTCGCAGGCTGGGGACCAGGGTCACCTGGAGGCTTCCTCCCTCGCAGGTCTGGGGCCCGTGCTGGCTGTCAGCTGGCACCTGAGCTGGGCTGCTGGCCAGAGCTCCTATGCACAGCTCCTCCATGTGGCTGGGCTTCCTTGCAACACGGTGGCTGGGCTCCAAGGGTAAGCTTCTCGAGAGAGAATGAGCTGGATGGAAGCCATTTCACTTTTTAGGACATAGTCTCCAGAGATTTGCTTCCAGGGACTTCCTCTGCTTCTCTTCTGGAGAGGGAATAAACTTCTCCTCCTGATGGGGCGTGGCCAGGCTCTGGAAGGTGTGGGATCAGAAGTATAGCTGTAGCCATTTTTGGAAAATATAACCTGCCACAGTCTGTGAAAAGTCTGTTGTTTAGTTATCCTATCAAAATGCATAGATCTTGGATGGGCACACAGCTTGGCTGGGTGAGTCACGAGCCTGCTCCTGGCTGCTCCAGAAGGTGAAATGGGCAGCCCTGCCCCTTTGGTGGCAGAAGAGGGAATTGCCTCCCTCCAAGACTACACAAAATGGCAGAGAGCCTCCCCCAACAGGGCTATCGGGGTGCTGGAAAGAATGTGGTGAGGGGGATTGAAGGAGAGTTCCAGACAGCCAAAAAATGACAAGTATCTTTTATAGCCTGACTGCAGACTTATCTTCCCACCTGCACTTAGGTCCGCACACCCGTGATGCTTGGGTGATCTACAAGTCTAGTGTGATCACGTGACCCTCGCACCTAAAATTCCCTGAGGGCATCCTGTCATTTCAGAATCAGCCCTAACTCCTTAGGCTTTGTCCCTGCTAGACACTGTGAACCTGGCCCTTGCCTGTCTTTACAGGGCTGCTCTGGCTACGCACAGCCTTGGCTCCACCGTGCTGCTTTCTATACCTCAATCTCCTCTGAGTTTCTGTGCTTGCAAACCTATAGATCTTTCTGCATTGATCATCTTTCTTCCCACATCCTTGTGCACCAAGCTCGCTTTTATTCATTTTACACGTATCTGTGTCAAGAGTCACCACTGCGAAGCCTTCTCTGGGGTTACTCTCCTGCTAGCCCAGGCTGAGATCCAGTCCCTTTCTGGGTACCCACAGGACCCCACAGCTCTGCGGCAGTTCTAACTTTGGCTTTTCTGGTTAGTTTCCTCAGTGGGATGGTGGGACCCTCAAGAGCAGGGACTATGTGTCAGTTACCTGAATCCCTCAGAAGCTGCTGCCGTCCACGCGGTGGTTGCCCCGCCAATGCCAAGGGAAGAGTGAGGAACAAGGTCAGGTGGTCCAGATTCCATTTTCCAGGATGAGTGTCTTAGTTGGGTGTCGGGGTGCAAGGACAGCTCTGCAGCCAGGTGTTGGAACGCCCATGGAGAACTGTTCCCCACCAACGGCACCACGGGCCATACGCAGTAGGGCTGGCGTGGAAAACAGTCTGACCCACGCTGCCTGCTGGGCCACACAGATGTAGCCGCTGGGGGCTCACGCATTAGTCATCATTTGGGCTTGAACGGGGCAAGGAGGTGTATGCGCACACGACACCATCATTGATGGAAACTGTTCTTTGATTCAATATCATCCCGAGAGAAATGAGCTCTTGAAAACTTCAGGGAGGAGCCACTTCTTATCACTGGGAAGGAAAATTGCTTATTTTCCATGTGTCTTTCTGATACCATTGCTCTCTGCCTATGGCTAGACCACATGTGAAGAAAAACAGGAGAGGTTAAGGCGGGTATGGAGAATGGAGGGTGGTTGGCCGGTGAGGGGCAGAGAGCCAGCTTCGTTCCTCTTACACACAGACCCAAGGAGGTATTGGGCCTGGGACCACTGGCCTAGGGGGCACACAGAGGGGACAGATTAGCAGCGCTTTCATCCTCTGCTTTTGAAGGCTCATTTCTCAGCCCCAGCATGCAAGCTCTGTCTCCCAAGGGTGTCCACGCCACACAGGCCACGCCACAGCCATGTGGATCCCTGTCCCCAGTTCTGGGGTTGGCTGCAGTCCTCATACGAAGGGTGAGCATGGACTCTTGCCCTGGCTGAAGAGGGCAGATGGGGTGAGGACAGGGCCATTCCTGAGAGACTTGGAGGCCAAGGAGCCCCCAGTCCCAGTGCGAGCTGCGTGTAACATATGGCTCAATTTCCTCTCAAATTAGACACTTGATAAAAAAAGTTATTATATCTGTCAAATTGCCAGGGCATTTTATGGGCGTGATAAACTAAGAACCACGGCTTTACAAACCTTGATGGCATGTTTCAGTACCTGGAAAACAATTTTATGGCCGCCCAGGCTACTAACAAATTGCAAATACTGATTAAGCCATAAAGTTACAACAACATTAAAATATAATGAGAGGTTACTGCACGCGGGAAGGCTCTTAAGCAACAGCCAGAGTTGCTCTCTGCTAGCAAGCTGGCTTAGGCTCTCTATGCATAGGGAGGTGCTTCAGGCCTCAGTGATCCCTCCGGGGCCAGGCCTGAGCACTCAGGGGTCCTAGGTGATCTTTCCTCCAGGACGCAGCTGAGAGCAGGTAGAGGCTGCCTGGAGCTGGAAGGGCTGGGAGGCCTGTGGCATTGCTTTGAATGCTGCACTGTTTGGTAGCCGAGGACGTAGGAGAAGGGGAGCTCTGTGTCTGTGCCACAAACGATGGCGTGAATGTGACATCCTTTTGGGAAGTGTGTCTCCCCTCCTTGACACTTTGGGCTTGATCCTGATGGAGATTCTACTCATCACGTGATGAATTCCCTCCTCTAAGCACCGGCCAATCAAAATGGTGAGCGTGCAGCATTCACCAGGGCTCAGTGCCGTGTGAGGCTCAGGGTAAATAAGACCCAGCTTCTGCTCCTAAACAGCTGTGGTCTGGTAAGATGGGGCCATGTGGGACATATGCATGAGATGGTGCAAAGGCACAGCAGGACTTCCTAAGAGCTGGCCACGCCACTGCGAGAAGCGCTTTTGCAGGGGGAGAAGATGGGTTGGTGCTCTCTCTCTAGTTCCCTCTGCCTTAGCTCTGCACTTCAGTCAAGCTGATGGTGTCTTGCGCTCTCCCATCTGTCACCCAAGGAGGCAACAGCCCTCGCCTGAACCACTGGTCCTTACCTTCAGCTAAAAGTGAGTGTCAATTGAAGCCTAGGTCTCAAGCATCTGGATGCGGTTCTGCTTGTCTCTCAGTCCTGGAGTGTCTTACAATGACCAGAATGCCTGAATATCCTTCTCCGCCCTTCCTTCCAGGGTTGAGGTCCTTGTGTAGTCCCCTTGCATCTTAGCGCCCTTGTCCTGATCTCCGCTGTAGAGGCTGGTAGCCACTCCAAAGGGGTGCATTGACCCCTCATCAGGAGTACCCTGTACCGTGGGCCGTGGGCTTCCTAACAGTGCCTCCATGCCCTGCCTCTTACGTGGGGCCGGCGTGGGTGGGCGCCCAGCCCACCAGGGGTGCAGGGTGGAGCTGAGCACTTCCAGGGAACTCGGGTACTGAGTTCATAAGTGCAGTAGCTGTTTAGCGTGGAGGTCAGAGAGGGGCCTCTGGAGTCGGGGGCTGGGGGTGTGAATCCTGACTCGGGACTTGGCAGCTGAGTGGTCTGGCGCAGATTATGTAGCATCTTTATGCTTTAGTTTTCCCTGTATTATCTACACATGTATCTTTTATCTGTGTAAATATCTATATAACTACATTTATATTATATTATAAATATACAAATGTTATCTACATAAATATGTATATTTATATATAATCCATATAAATATATTTACGTTGTATTTATTGTTTGCATATTTCTCATTTTATATTTATCCTCATTTAAATTATCTACTCATAGACTTGATAGGAGGATTAAGGGAGTGAATGTGTGCAAAGCCTGTAGAATGGGGCCTGGCACCTAGTAAACCCTCAATTAATGCCGTTACTGCCGCGTATTGAGCATCTGCTGTGTATTAGACTCGCTGCTGGTACTTCACATGAATTATCTCTTTAATACTCATAAAACATCAAAATAAATATTATCAGCTCCATTTTCTAAATGCAGAAATTGTAAGACTCAGGAGGAAAGTCTCTTGATTACGGCTGGTGGATGTCAGAGCTCGGATTCAAAGCTAGGTCGTCATTCTGATTGCAAAGCACACACTCACGAAGCCGCAATGAAGACTATCTTCTGGGACCGTTGGGGAACTAGTCTGGGGCAGATTCCTGGAGAAATGGGAAGAAACCTTGCATGCATCCTGCTCAGCATGGCGCCCATCCGCAGGACTCACACTCGGGCTCCGTGGACCTGGGTTCCAGGAGCAGCTCCAGCCCCTGGCAGCCTTGGGGATGGTGTGATCCAAGCCACAGGCATGCCGTCCTGTGAGACACTGTCCACCTGCCCTGGCCTGGCTTCTTGGGCATTTTACAGTGAACAGCGTCTCTGGTAGGAAGAGGATCAGGGTAGAAGCACACTCCGGAGATGACAGGCAGTCCATCTTTTTGACTGCATTTGTATGAGGAGATGGGCAGGTCTGATGGACAATGACAAGCTTGGAGGACAGTGTCACCCATGAAATAAACTACATAGGTTGCTCTTTTAGGGTATTGTGTGGTAAGTTCGCAGCACAGAGAGCAGTAGTACCCAGAGACTCTGTATTCATTCATTCCTACGCATTCTTAACTTATTCCTCTAAATTTAACGGCTCATAACTACCTATGAAATAGCATCACTATACTAGGCATGGGGATTTGTCGTTGAATAAAGGAGGGTGTGTGTTCTCAAGGCTGTTCAGAGTGATGGACTATTGTAATGTCAACATCTGTAGAGTGTGTCAAATACTACAGCAAAGGGAAGCCCAGTACAAGGGACGGTAGGGGAGAAGATGACCCCATGTCAGCTTGGGGAGGTTCTCCTCCAAGGCCGTGCTGGGCTTCCTGGGTTAGGTGGAATCAGGACCATCACATTCCTGTTCCTCTCCTCTTAAGAATGCTGCTCTGTGGGTCTAGGCTGTGAAACTATTAATGCTGATAACTAACATCTGTGTGGTATGTTATGGAAGGGCACGATGGCCCCACAGGGCAGCTATTGTTAGTCCCACTGGATACATTAAGAAACTGTGACTCAGAGAGGTGATGCCATGTACCCAGTGTTTCTGGTTTACTGTCGGTCCTCAGCCCAGTGGAATGTGGCCCCCACATGAGCAGGCACTTCTGCATCATTCAAGTCGCTCTTCACAGGCAGACTGCCAGCACCCAGCGTACCCAGGACATGGTGGTCAGTGGCTGTCTTGTGTCTTGTCCAAGGAGGGAATGAAACACAGATTCTTTTCAGTTCCAGCACACGGGTGCTTTTCACCACATCCCCAGCTCCTGATAAGTACCTCAGCCTAGAAAGACCTTCGGTGGGAGAGAACATTACATGTGACAATTACTTTCTTCCCTTGTCCAGGGGCAGGGTCTCAGTGACCACAGTTTGTATGAAGCACACTCACCTCTCCAGGGCACTCAGGGACCAGAGGCATCGTGGGGGCACTGGTGGTCGCGGAAGAGGGTCAGCATGAGATCTTTGGCACAGTGTCTGACCAAGCTGGGAGCCGTCTTCCAGCCACTTCAGCGCATCACACAGGGCCCTGCTGTGGCCCTGCTGGAATCAGACACAAACAAACCAGCCTTCCCCTTGACAACAGGAGTGGAAATAAGATGTGTCAGCAAGACAAAACCTCTCCTGGAGCCTCCTCCGCAGCACCTATTAGAAGCGAAGTCAGGAGGCTGCGGGTGGTGGTGGGGAGCTTGTGGCTGAGAAAAGGGGAATATTAGTGTCAACACACTGGGCCATAATGGGAAATGTCACATTTTTCAATGACTTTTAAATAGTCACCCATGGCATGTTTTCTGATAACTGCTGCCCTGTTCTTAGCTGTGTCATTTCTCCTCTGGGCACCTTGGGAGAGACGGGTGGGAATAATGGTCGAGAGGCCAGAATGGCCACCAGTCTCCAAGCCGTCTGTGTGCTGGAACCCAGGGTGTGCCTCTCTGCATCCAGTCCCAGTGGTCCTGTCTGTCTCAGGGCATGATGCCTTCACATTTGTCCTCATCTTCCCAGCCACTGCAAATGTGTTTAACCATCTTCACTTCTTCTGCTAGGAGTGGAGCTAGTAAAGGCCTGCTCTACCCCACAGGCAACCACTGGTCAGTCGTGGCTAAGTGTTCACTGTGAATTGGCTGTGGTGTGTCAAAGAGGTGCCTGCCAGCCATTTTAAAGTCTTCTATCACTTTCTGGAGCACCAGCCACTCTGTGGGTGTCTCTGTATTGCCACATCATCCCAAGGTGACCAGACCTTGGTGGCTGAAGGGGATATAATTTGGAGACACTGCTAGTGGAAGTGAGAATGGGGTATACTGGTCATCGCATCTCTAGAGGCGCTTTGAGCAGCATGTGCCCTGCAGGCTTGTCAGAGAAGAGCGAGGGCCTTGGGCTCCTCTTGGCTTCAGCTCACCCTGTGTCTCTGGTGTGTCCTGAATGTTCATCTCCACATGCCTCCAGGTATTGCTTAGGAGTTGTATTACCACCTAGACCATAACCTTTTGCTCTGACACTTCATGTTCTCTAGCTCTAGTTGCCTAACCTGCATCCCTGGGCCCCACACAAGGCAAGAGTGTCTCCGAATCCCATCAGTTGATGGGGAGATGAGTGTGACAGGGCCCTCATAGCAACAGTGATACCATCCTTGTTAGCTGTTTCTGGAGACTCCAAAACCATGGTGTGGTGTTGCGCCAGGGGGTGCCTGAGGCTGGTGGTCAGGCTCCTTGGATCTGAGGCCCCTCCTCTATGGCCCGTTGCCCACTTGACCATGGGTTTGTTATTTCCATCTTCAGGCTGGCCTTGGTTTTCTCATCTGTCATCTTAGCAGGTTGGGCTAAATGATCTTTAAGGGCTTTTCCTGTTTCTGCTTTCCACTGCATGGCTTCATTCAGGCATTGCTCCCTTTTGCTTCTGGGGGTTCTGCTAACTGCCTCCGTTCTTGTCCTGTAATCCATGTGTGTGGATTAGACCCCAGAGTGGTCTTTCCAAACTGTAAACTTTATTATGGAACTCTCTCTCCTAAAGCCTCATGCCTATGGGATAAAGACTGAACTTGCCATGCATATCAATAAGGACCTAAAGGATGCAGATAACATCATATGATCTCCCAGTGATACATGGAATGATGTTCCCCACAAACCGAGATGTGAGTTCCTCCCAAAGAACTATGAAACATCTACAAAAAAATTTGAACCTTTAGAGTTTTAACTTCCTCAGTGTAGAAAGTGTTTATTACCCACATTGTCTGGTCACAATGCACTAATACATTAAAATTTGAATTACAAATAGATTAATACTTTCCCAAACACTTTACAAATATAAAATTAAAAAAAAAAAAGCAAAAACCCGACAACTCCAAAACTTAAAACAGCCTTTTAAAGTAATCGCTGGTAGGTCAGCAAGGAAATCCGAACAGGAATCATGGATCATTCAACATCATTAAAGTCTGAAAACCTGCATATCAGATGTTATGGAAAGTGGCAAAAATCTCTTTTTAAAGGATGACTCACATCCTTAAATGACTTTATGAATAAGAGAAACTGAAAAGTAAGTAAGTAACAATTGAATTCCAAAAGTGAAAGAAATAAAAATAAAGAAAACGAAGGAGAGAAGAGGTAAGAGTGAAAACAAAACCAGAAGCAAATTAGAGAGAAAAAAAATGGGTTTTTAAAAAATATTAATAACAAACAAAAAAAGGGGGAGAGAGAGAGAAAAAAAGATTAAACTCTGGCAAGAGTGACTGAAAAAAGATGACCGATAGATGCATCATACCGGATAGGAAAAGGGTTGCCTGTATCAGTTTCCTGTGGCTGGTGTAACGGAGTACCACACATTTGGTGGCTCTAAACAAAACAAATCCATTCTCTTATGGTTCTAGAGGCCAGGAGTCTGAACAGCTCACTGAGCTGTGGTCAAGGTGTGGGCAGGTCTGGCTCCTTCTGGGGGCTCTGGGGGAGAATCCATTTCCCTGCTTTTTCTAGATTCTGGAGGCCTCCTGTGTTCCATGTCTCATAACTTCTTCCTTGCATCTCACCCACCTCTACTGTTATTCCATCTCCTATTTCCTCCTCTGACCTTCCTCCCTCCCTTTTATAAGGACTTTTGTAATTTCATTAGGATCCACTTGGATAGTCCAGGATAATCTCCCCATTTCAAGATCCTAAACTTAATCGCATCTATAAATCCCTTTTGCCATATAAAGGAACATTCACAGTTTCTGGGGGGATTAAGATGTGGATATCTTTTGTGCAAACATTATTCAGCCAACTACATTACATAACCACAAATATTTTCAAGCTAATTACTAAAGATGTGAAGGAAAGAGAATATGCAATATGATTTCAAAAAATCTGAAAATCCAGATGTAATAGTTTTCCCTACGCTGGGAAACTGAAAATGGCCAAATTGACTCAAGAATATGTAAAAAATAGAATAATAAATTACCCTTTCCCTTACAGGTTCATCAAAAAAATAAAAAAGTCACCAGGTCTAGATAGTTTTGAGGGCAAGTTCTATAATGTCTATAATGAAAAGGTAATAACAAGATCACATAAATTTTTCCAGAGCATTAAAAAATCTTCATTTTTCTGATAATGAAAAGTGACAAAATGTCTGAAAGGAAAAATACAGAACAATCTTACTTGACTATAGATGTAAAATAAAATTCCTGAGAAAAAATTAACAAATCAAATACAGCAGTAGATTAAAGGAAAAATATGCCATATCCAAGGAGGCTTTATTCTAAGAATGATTATGGAAACTTGTTTCAACATTAGGAAATTTACTTACCTTTAAAATGTGATATGATTTATTACCTAAATAAGTTAAAAGAGAAAAATAGATGTGATTATCTTGTTAGTGTCTAAAACCGCTTTTCACAAAATTCAATATCCAGAACTGAAAATAGTAATCTAGAAAACTTTAGTACATTAAAAACAGACGGATTATTTCTTAACACCAGAAAGTATCAGAAATCAATACTAATCATCATAGTAAAGAGTTAAAGAGCTGAAATGGATTTATCAAGGCTCTTCTCCATTACTGGTGTCATTCAGAATTATTGTTAAGCTCTAGCCAAAGAAATAATACAAGAAAAATAAGATATAAATAATGTAAAGTAAGAGCCAAAAAAATTCATTATTGGTTAGAATAGCATTATAAACCTAGAAAATCTAAGTTGATCAAATGAGCATCTACTAGAGAACTCAGTAAATTCATTAACATAAGACAAAAATCAAAGTTTTCCTGTGTATTAATAACCAACTGGAGCCAGAGAATGGAAAAATATTCTGTTCACAAATGTAACAAGTTGCTAGAAATTAGTAATCATTTGAAATATGGGAGAACTATATAAAAACATTATGAAAGGTTATCAAAGGGACTAAGAAAAAGTTGAAAAATTGAGAAACATACCATATTCTTGCTGGAAATACTTATGAATTTTTTTTATTAATCCCAGATTAATCTATAAATTTATGGAATGCCATTCAAAATCTCAGTGGGATATTTTTGAATTTTACAAATTGACTCTAAAGTTCTTCTTGAAGAGTGAATTTATTGAAAATACATTTGGCAAAGAGTAGAATAATGATGGTAGGGTTTGCTTTGCTATCTATCAAACATACTATGAAGTTATAGTAATTAGATGATATTTCATTGGCACAGGAATAGATAAATAAATTAACCAAAGGTAGTTCCAGGGGGATTTGGATTTAAGTGCTAATATAAAATACAGGAAATGTTCTTTAACCTTACTGTAGGAGCATGTCTTTCTAAAGAGCTTCTGAAGAATTGTATCAAAGTTGGATATCTTTAAAAATCAACACATTTGATCACACAGTAATTGTATAATTTTCCACATCAAAAGACATCGTTAACAAAGTTAACAGACAAACAACAAACTGGAAAAAAAATAGTATGTGTATTAGGCAAAGATTTAATAATCATAATATATAAAGAACTCCGGTACATCAATAAGAAAAAGGTGAATAACAGCAAAACAGTGCTAACTGATGATTCACAAGAAATACAAATTTCCAACAAATGTAAGAAAAGATCTTCCGCTAATAAAAAGAAATTCATATTAAATCTATGAGAGCCAAATTGTCATTTTTTTAGAAACAATGGTGACATTTATGTTTTGATCATGTGTGGAAACATCTGCTATTGGTGGGGATATAAACTGGTTGGTACAAACATCTGGAGAGATAGTTTATCTATGTGCATCAAATTTAAAATGGGCATTCTCTTAGACTTAGCAATTACATGTCTATATGTTATTCAATGGAAATAACCTCATGAGTTTGCAAAGATCTGTGTGCAATGTTAACTGATATATTACTTATAACAGCAAAGAATTTTTACTTGCGCCTTCAAGATAGGGCTTTAATATATTTGTTACATTTAATACAGTATGGCTGATTCAAACCTTGATGGATTAGCATCAAAGACGAGCAGGCCTGCATCTGACATTTTCAGGGGCTGAAGGCAAGAATACAAATAGAGGGTTACATATCTTAATGTATAAAAGGTACAAATAAAACAAATGAAGTGTTAAAAATAAAAATGTTCTATCTTCCCACCAAAGTAGGAGACCTTCAAACATAATGAAATTGTAGTTTCATTTGGCTGAAGCTTGGATTTATTTGCACCACTGGGCATTGACATGTGCTAAGTCAAGGTAGACTTCCAAGCGTTCTTCAAAAATGACCAATTTTAATTGCTACTATGTTTGTCTCGGTGTTCTGTTGATGGGCCAGTGGTTTCTGGGTGGGCAACAAAAAGATTCTTAATTCATAATAACTACATATTTAATCTATAAAATGTATTTTTTTGGTCCTTATTCCAGTGAAATCTCTAGTTCTACTGTTACAATTGAAATTGTCCCTCAGTTTGTGTCTTGCTGACAAGGCCAAAACAGACAAACTTTCTTGAGTCATTATATAGTTCTTAGGTAGTCTTTTATTAATTTCAGTTTGGAGAAATCTTGCTTGGCCGAGGCAGTAGCAACTGGAATTGTCAATATAAGTCTTAACACAATGCATAGATTCAGGAATGAACATGAATTTTACATATCTTGTTCAAACATTGAAATGGATCACATATGATAAATTATCCTTCATTCATAAAATATTACAGAACATACCACTTTCATTGTAGACATTGCTTTCACTTCTATCTTGATTTTCACTGTCTTTCAAAGCAATATCTAGCTAGATCCATGCAGACATGTAGACAAGTGAAGAGTTGGCTTAAATTTAGGTACAATGTATTTAAATGTAAAGTAGTAGAAAATTGTTTAGAAATGCAAAACATACCCCAGCCACTACATGCAGCTCTTGTAAATACTACGGTACTTCACGAATACCTCTTGAACCATGTGTTAGAACATGAAAAGAAGCAAGAAAATGGACACTTGCCTCCAGAGGGGAACAGTACTTCATTATGCGAGAAGCTGTAGCACACGTGCTGTTTCAGAGACAGGATCAGACTGCTTAGTTACTTGGTCCCCACTCTGGACTAAGTGACTCCCAAATCATCTCTGTGCTGTAGGGCAGAGTCAGTCTCTGCGGTCAGCAGTGGGACAAACTTCATAACATTTGGACACAATGTCCATGTATTTGGAGGACAAGAGATGGAAAGAAACTTACCTGGGACCCGAAAGCATCAGTCACGAGCATGAGTGGTTTACTCTGCCGGCCCCAAGGGCTGGGTCCTGAGCAACAGGGGCACCCGGGCATTCTTCAACAGATTCAGTGTTTTATGGATTTGGGGATGGGGAGCCTGCTAAGGGTAGCAAGCTGGTTCCACCGGCTGTGCCAGGGCTGAGGCCCACTTGAAGAGGGGAAACTAGTACTGTGGCTTCAGGTGGGCTATCCAGCCTGGATCAGTTCAGCCAGCAGCTGGGGCATGGCGATGGGGACGGCCCCTGGGAAGGGAAGTTGGCTGCGGCCAGGCAATGTGCTCATGAGCACCCCAGAAAGAGGTACCGATGGGGCAGGCATGTAAGCAGTGGGGGTGTAGGGAGCAGCTTGGTGACCTAAGGCTCAAGGGCTCCTGACCTCCCTGGTGAAAGCGAAGCTTCTACAAGATTCTCATGGGGAGCTGAGCTGAGCCTGCAGGTACCTGGGAACTACTCAGGAGGCACTTGTCCCTGGAGAGGATTTGGTGGAACCCTTGAGTTGTGAGGACACACAAGGGATGGGGGCAAGCAGGGTAACGCTCTGGCTTGTTATTTTACCCCGACAGCATCTCTCAATGGAATAATTAGCACCCACGTGGTGGGCAGGGTTGGGACACAGCTATATTGGGAGTCACTTAGGTTATTACTAAACCATAAGCTTTATCAAGACAGGCTCCATGTTGATTCCCAGTGCCTGGAACAGCATAGATACTGACCAATATATTTTAATGAACATTTAAGTGGTAGAGGTAGGAAATGGACATGAACAGCAAACTGGTGGGGGGGTCAAAAGGCTGGTTTTGCATTTTGGAGAGGGGAGGGGTATGGAAGACAATTCTAAAAACTGGAGGTCAGTGCTTCTAGGCGTCAGACTTCCTGCATATGAGATCTCATTATGGAAATTCTCATACATGGCAAGACTGAAGCAAATAACAAAAGGACAACTACAGGATGGAGGGACCCATCAGTCGAGCTCCCCACTAGCTAATGGCTAGAGTTTCCCTGGCTCCCCCACTCTGAAGTACCCCAAGAATTTCCCACAATCCTTCCCATAATGTGATCTCACTCTCAGCCTCTGGTTGAAGTTGGCTAGCTGTCGGTATTATTGAATCTACTTTATGGAATGGGAAATGAGGCAGATGTAGTCAGAAACCTAAGACAATGCCATGAGTGAAGGTCGCATTTAGATCTTAGATCTGTGAGTTCCTAGAGAGGTCAAGGTAACATGAGAAGTACGCTGCTGGCCATCTCTTTCTGACCTGAGGCATCGAGCTCAGGGGTTTCCTGGGCTGCACAGAACCTTCAAGAACATGTAAAGGCTGGAGAGTTAATGTTTCGACAAAGACCTGCAGTGGGCCACCCCTTGCTGCTTTCCCAATGACACGGTGCATCCTTCACCTCGCATCCACCAAGCATTTGGCTTTGAACACAATGGAGCTTGCAGAGGCCTTGAAGATCCCCGAGGGTGGCAGGTGCTAGATATTAACATAACATCAACTTTTGTCAAGCAGAACATTCACTCATGCTGCTGATGCAGAGCTCCCCAAAGCTTAGAAATATGCAAAACTGGCTCACCGGCATCTTTACACCTGGCTGAACCTCTTAATGGCGTCTCTCCCCCTCACTCTGCCCAGCAGTGGGCGCCTTGCACAGTTTGAGCTGCTCACTCTTCTCTGCTCACTTTGCCTCTTCTGTCAGTTCCTTCCTCCCAGGCTTCCATGCAGCCAGTCATTTTTCTGGAGCTGTCATTTATCGCTCCTCCTAACTGCTACATCTGAGCGTGGCTGAACTAATGATGCAGCAATTAGGAGTGATTAGGCTTATTGATAATAAAGAGACTTCATAAGCTTGATTAAATGCATTCATTAAAGAACATGTTGTGGGTGCTTGGATGGAGGGGGATGGGCTGGAATGAAAGGTGGGAAAAATAGGAAAAAGGAACTCATTTAGTGTCTCAGAGAGGATCTGAAGATGATAGGAGGCTGAATTATCTAGCGGGAAGATCAGGAGTCCCCAGGGGCTTGGACTTCAGGGAAGTTGCCGAAAAATTGCTGTCAAGAGCACATGGTTCATTTCTCTACAGGGGAAGTGGGAAGGGACAAAGGCAAGATGTTGAAACAGAAGCGTCCCAGCAGTTACCTATATGGTCCAAGCTGGAGATGCGCTTCGGTCTCAGCTTTCCCAGAGGAGGGTGAGCAGCAGAGGTTGTAATTAATTAACATGAGCCAAGCTCTTTCCCTTCCATTCCCCCTCCAGCTCTGCTTGTGGGACTAAGGATGGCTGCAGATTCAAGAGCCTTTGATCATTTTTTTTGCTTGCTGAGGATACCAGCACCACATTAATTACAGCCTTCTCTGTCTCTCTCTCTTTTGCTAAGGCACTGGAGGGCTGGGGAGACAGAGGACAGGCTCCTTGTCCTATATGCCACACCTAGAAACTGTGGGAAACCCTTCTAGCTCATTTCCTTCAAATACTTAGAAAATCCTCGTTAACTCTGACCTTAAATCAAACCATTCAGAGAGGAATGCTTGGAAGTGTTCCTTGACTTAGCACAAGTCGATTCCCGGTGGTGCAAATAAATCTGAGCTTAAGTAAATTAAAGGAGAGGTTTTTTTTTGAAAAAAAAAAGGAGAACAAGCTTTTTGTTGGAGGAACTGGAACACACATTCTAAACACCCCCTTACCTGAGGGCGGTGGTACATTGCTTATAATGTATGCCTGCCCCAGAGCTCCAGAGCCCCAGAGCTGTCTCCTTCTGGACATCCTAGACAAGGAAGTCATGAACTTGGCTGTAGTTACCAGTGCTTCCAAGCAATTGTACTAAATTTCTCTTAAGTCAGCCAACGATTTTTCAAATGAATTGATAGTGTCCCCTTGTCCCCTCATTTGTCTTCAGTTAATCCAAATTAGTGAGCTGATGTGGTATGTCCTCAAACCATATTCTGGTTCCACCTCGCGGTTGCCCTCGCCTGGGGAAGGGTCTGCTCTCTGGCCCTCCATGCAATGCCTTCTGGCCCTTTGTGTACTGGGTGGAATTTACCATGTGGGAGGCACACCATTCACTCACTCCTGCAGCAGATCCACAGCTGAAATGAAATATCGGAGCCATTTTAAAAGACATACACGGCCATCGTGTAACTGATACTGTGAAGAAAGAGTTAATATCACCTTCAGTCTTTGAACACCATTGATTTAGCCCTCGGCCCACTTCTGTCAGCTGTGGAGCTGGTCGGGATTCTGTCGTCTAGTCCACAGCATTGACTGAGAAAGCCTTTGGCATAGACTGCTGTGCCTTAGGGTTATGAGGAATGACAGCAGAAAGAACCCCAGGAACTCAGGATTGAATGGTCCTTACACTTCATCTCATGGCAGTCCCTTTAATAGCATGCCTGTCACATGATCCTCACTCACCACCTCTCAGGGATGCCTGTTTTATTTTGGGGGAACTCAGGCTGTAAGGAAACTTTTCTTTTAGGCTGAGGTGAAATCACCAGGACCTGAAAGTTATGGTGTGGGACCGCTGTGTCGGCAAGACTAAGTAATAACGAGGTCTTTTTGGCACTTGAGTAACTCCCCCCTGGGATGGGTGTCAGAGTGAGCCTCATTCCCTCATCCGCTGAGCTGCACACTGGATCCGTGCGTCTTTCTGGATGAACCTCAATAAAAACCTGTTCAGTGGGCCTCTGGTGAGGAGAAGACTCTCTCAGATTCTGGTGGTGCTGATTTGTTCACTCGACATTCACCTGTTGACCACTGTACAAGGTACCTTGGGGGGATATTGGTTCTTGCAGTAGAGGAGTTCACATCACAGTCTACTTGGGGAGAGAAGACTTATGCTCACGAAGAGTCATCATAATAACTACCAGTATCATATTTGCTCATCACTGAGTTGTAGAGCATTTGGAAGGAGAGAGAGGAATGCAGTATGTATCAATAGCCTTAAATCATACATACACTTTGATCAAAGAAATTCCATATTTAGGAATTTAGCCTTAGAAAATAAATAATAAATCTTAGATTTATGTGCAGGATGTTCATTGCAGGGTGATTTATAACAGTTAAAAATCAGGAATAACTCTAATGTCCTACAAAAGAGGCATAGGTAGATAATTCCTGGTTAAATCTATTCAATGGAATATTATGCAGCATTAAAAATCATGCTTTCAAATAATGTTTTAAGGTCGTGAGGAAATGCGCACAATGGGATCTTAGATAAAAATAAATAGAATGTAAAGCTGTATATCCAGTTTTGAGTATCTGTCTATCCATGTATCTATCCATATGTATCATTATCTATCATTTATATATAACACCAATGATTATTACTTTCTTTATACTTGTTTGTATTTTCCAAAATTTACAAAAAAATGTGAAACAGTATTCTTTTTTATATTCAGAAAAACTCCATTTATGTATGTTTCCTTGTTTGTTTTTGTGGTGGAAAGGAGAGGGGGGAAAACATGGCGTTTGTAATCCAAATAGCGAGATGAGACTGAAGACTGCCCTGCATCTATGGCCTTCTACCCTTATTCCTGGAGGGGAAGCTGAGCAAGGAAAGGGACCAACGAGGGGCAGGGACCTTTCAGAAAGACTGTAAGCAGTGATGGGAAGCAGGTGAGGAGGTCAGCAGTTACAGATCCTCACTGGCATTGTAGGTGCCAGCGTGGCGAGGGGAAGAGGGCTTGAACAGGGCCTGTGTGGCTGCCCCTGTCAGGTGGGGCAAGCTGGCTGTGTGGGTCTGCTTTCCAGATCTGGCCTTCATGTCCTAGGGTTTGGCTTCCTTTAAGCTGACCTGAATGTGACTGACATTTCAGGGATGTAATCATTCTAGCTTTCCCAGAATGCCATCCATCACCTTTCTTGCTGCTAATATGAGCCCATCATTCTTTTAAGATGGGACCTGACCTCATTTCCTCCATCTACCCACCCTCCGTGTGCTCATCCTCTTCGGCGCGTCTGCAGCCCTCACGCCTTCCCTGCACCCCTCATGCACTGCCTTCAGTTATTGGCTAATTTCAGGCGGGTCCATCTGATACACCTCATCAACTAGATGTTAAGGCTTGGGAGGGCTGGAGCTCCATCTTAAATCTCTTGTGCCCCCTACCGAACTGACAGTATTGGAACCTGGAGGCTGTGTCAGGATGATCCTGCCCAACGTTCCATCTTAGAGGCTGTGAAACAATAAGAGAGATTCAGTGACTGATCCAAAGTCATCTCTTGTTGGCTAAGACACAAATCATTCATTCAGCAAATGTGTAGGAAGCCCATGTCTTCTGGCTTCAAGACCAGGATACTTCTTTGTTGATTGACTGGATGAGTTATTGACTTAATCCTTATTAGTCTCTAGTAGGACCAATTAGGTTTGACTATCATAAATGTTTTCAGTACTACTTATTTGTTAAGCACCTTCTATGTGATCAACATCTCTTTAATCCTCACAGCCATTCTACAACATCATCTGTCTTTATGAGCAGATAGGAACTCAGCAGGATTAACAACTTGAGCGTGGCACACAGATAGAAAGCAGAGGAAGTGGAATTCACATCTGGGGCTTCTTCCTGTGCATTCAGAGCTCTTGTCCCCAGACCGTCCCAGCCCTGGGGGTCTATGATACACAGGTGGAGTCACACATGGCAACTCGACTTGCAAGGTTGGATACTGTCTGTTCTTCAGCTACCCAGTAAAGCTCTGACCAAAAATATCTGCAATATAACATGTTACTAGCTATCCCTCAGATCATTTTCTTCTTGCACAAGGAGACCTGGCATTTTGTTCAGGGTAGGAAATAAGTGAGGCCTGTTTTTCTATGGTGGCTTTGTACCTTTTGCAATTAGGTCTGCAGTCTAGACAACAAGGTCAGTCAGCCTGCACTGGGACAGAGAGAGAGAGAGAAAATTCTATCATGTCAGAATAATGAGATCTGTGATTTCAGCACTTACTGGGTCAAGGACACACACAATGTGTTATCTGTAATGCTTTCCTCCTGACATTTGGAGAAATTGCATTTATGCAGAGGACAGAGGATACTGAAACGTGGTACTCCACTCATGCCACTCACAACTGCCAGGCTGCTTCCTTTCCTGCCTCAGCCTGGCCCTGATACTCCTGTATGAGGACCACAGCATGGCCCAGCCAGGTGACAGCGGGGTGCTCCCGCTCTGGATGCCATGCCATGCCCACTGCTGCGCCAGCAGTAAAGGAACATTCCAGAATCCACACACAAGGCTGTTTGGCCAGGTAGTTGGGCAGCTACACACACAGTGACCTCTTTGGGGATCTTATGTGTGTGGAATGAGGTTCTCTTCCAACCCAAGATCGTCCAACCCTTATTCCCTTCCATGCTTCCCCAGCATGCAGATCCTTGAGGGTAACCATGGCTTTTTCCAAAGTCAGGTTCCGTTTCTGTGGGGGCCTTCCTCCCTCCCTTTTCAGTTCCTGCACACAGAGGCCCATGAGCACCAAAGGAACATGGCTTGTTGCTCTGAGGCTGATTCAGAGGCAGTGAGTTTATTGCTTTCTCTTAGGGGCTCCGCCATCCTTTGTCCTGACTCGAGTTCTCTTCATGGGCAGCGGCAGTGATGCAGTGATTGATAACCCTGACTCAGATGTCCTGTGCAGTTTTAAATTTAATCCTGCCACACAACAGTAGGCACACAGAGGGGGAGGTGTGCACGCGCATGCACACATGCACATACATGCTCATGAGTGCGCCCACATGTGTGCGTGTGCGCGCGCACACACACACACACACACACACACACCAGACCAAAGTGGGGAGTGATTCTCTTCTGGACATAACATTTCAAAAGATTCTTATTGCTGTTCTCAATCTGGGAACGGTTTTCTTGTCTGGCGCTCTCGGAAAGAACTAGTGGTTTGTTAAATGAAATGGGCATGACCACACATCCCACATCAGCCACTCCTCAGAGCTGGTATTTTCTGTGGCAGTCAGATGAGGTAGTTGGACTGATAAATAGCTTTCAAAGATTTTTAGAGCAGAACTATTTTCTGAAATGAGAATCTCACCTGGAACCTTTGAAAAACAGGTTAGAGGGAAGAACTAATCCCCTGGCGGATTGAACTCTTCACTGCTCAGTCAGGTTCATGTCAATGTGTGCAAGTGCCTCTAAGGTACCTCTCAGGAGCCCCAGAGTCTGCAATGTTTATTTGGAAACCTACTGGACCAGGTGGAGATCCCTTACCAACCAACCCTGAAGACCAGAGAGGCCAGATGATTGATCAAGGTCACACAGCAAGTTAGTAGTTGAGTTAGGTCTATAAACTAGATTTTCTACACCCAGATACATTAGCCTTATTTGTGCCTCCATAAGAATGTGGAGTAGACTTTTTCCTGTTACCCTAGAATCAGTGATGAAGCACAGCTGCAGACAGGACATCCCAAAGACAGCCGTGGACAAGGGCTCAGAGCTTTCTCCCAGAGCTTCCTGGGAAGCACTGACCTTCGTGGTCATCGGCCTTGCTCCCCACCACTGACCGTCAGTCTGCATGAGGAGAGAAGTGGGGGTTTAGAAGGGATAGTCATCAGGACTGTTGGGGTGCAGTGTTAACCATGCAGGAGGGAGGAAAGGGGGTCCCCCGCCCCCACTTCTTCCACCAAGCCCAGTAAGGAGGACCCACTGGGAAACCCTGAGGGTTCCTATCTTATTCCCTGGCTGCATGTCTTCCCAAAGGGACTTACAGACCTGCCACAGGGCAAGGAAAAGAGACTTGAGATGGTGGGGCTTGGAGAAGGGGTAGCCAGGTGGCAGCCTGTGCCCATAACTGGCTTGGCAAGGTCTTCCTGGATCCAGGAAACACAGTGGAGAGCTGGCCCTGGCCAGCTCACCTGCATCTCCGTTGAGAGAAATGCTCTTCAAGAAATTTGGAAGTGGACTAGGGGTGTCAGGAGGTGAGTGGGATGTGTGGAGGAGGGAGAGCCAGGCATGTGTCTTGTCTATCATGATCCCCCAACACCCCAACATGTGCCACACAAGGAGAGACAGTACTGGTCCGCATTGACTAGGGGAGCAACAGAGCCCACAGGCACGGAATAAAGTCACACTTGGGCTCAGGGATGCTTCTTCCTCCAACACAATATGTTGCAAGTCCCTAAAGCCTCAAGTTGGGCCCATGAAGCCGGGAGGCATAACTTTAAATTAGATATAAAACTGAAGTTGTAAGCGGACTGCGTTTCTTCAACTTTTTATTATGTAAATAAAAAAGATGCAGAAATGTTGAATGAGAAAAATGAATGCCCATATAATGAACTCCTAGGTTCATTAATTGTTAATGATTAGTTGGCTCATCTGTCTTAAACTGTGATGTCATGACACTTCACCTCTAAACATCTCTTAAAATTAAGGATATTCTTCCTTATAATTATCAAACCGTCATCATCCCTAAAGAAAATAATTCCCTCATGTCATCTAACACTGAACCAGACTGTTTTAATCAGTGAACGTGCCTAGGAAGTTGTGGAATCTGCTCAGGGTGTCATTAAGTAATGGGAAAGGGGAATTACACTTATCACAGTTTGAGGCAGTGATTGAAAAAAATAAAACTGTTTCATGCTTATATCCCAGTAAGTTGCATCACCCTAAGGAACTTGCTATGTTTCTCCTATTCACTCCTTCAGGGCAATTAGAATTTTGGCAGTTATCGGGGATCTTTCACAAAGAGGTGGCTTCCTGCGATCTCCTTTCCATCTTCTTGATTTCAGAGCTAGTTTCCAAAAACTCCAGTGAGTCACATCTCGTGGTGTTCATGCCTTTGTCTACTCGTCTCTCATGTTTAATCTGAATGGACCTCATGACTCACTTTAGCTAGTAGAATGTGCCCAAATGACCCCGTGGTGGTCCCGGAAGCTTTCCCGCTTGTGCTTTGATGAGTTGTCAGCCACCATGCAGGAGGTCCAGCTACCCTGCAGAAGAGACCACGCGGGAAGGCCACATGGAGGGCTAAGGGACTGTGGCCACAAGACTCAGAGACAGAGCAGCCCTGGTGTTGATCTGCCCAGTGGAGTCCAGTCCTCCCACCTTCCTACCAACACGCCAGACGTGCGGGTCAGCCTGCTGAGACCTTGCAGCCCAGTCTGATTCCCAGATGATTGCAAGCCCAGCCTCCATCACATGGAGAACAACTGCACCACTGAGCCCATCCACTCACAGAATCTTAAGAAATAATCAAGACACCCAGTTTTGGGGTGTTTTGTTTTGCAGAAATGGATAACCAAAATCAGAGCTCTGAAAGCAAAGACTGTGGTAGATTCAAATGCAAGCTTTCCACAAAATAAACAGTGTGTCCATGGGGATTGGAAGGAAAGAACACTGCTTAACCGCAGTGGGTTACATCTTCCTGCTCCTCCATGAAGGGCAGGGATACCTTTCCTTCATTTAGCTCCAGATAACAAGCACCATGTACAAGTCTGGGCAGTCAGTGCCATGATCCAGGGGATGCAGAAGAATGATATTTGATGGTGGCCATGATGACAGATCATGCTATCTATTGACAACATTGCATCTTACCTGGAGCTGTCCTCAAGAATGATGGTGGCACCTTTTCCTGCACAGCCAGGGGACCAATAGGAACCAGCGACTGAGGGCTGAGCCCACCCCAGGCTAAAACCAGCTCCCAGGGGGTCCTTTGATGATGATGAAATTGACTCACAGTGATGTAAAGTGGGCAGCCCTGTCCAGCAGCCAATCTTTTAGGGCAATTATTTGGAAGTAATGAAAGTGAATGCATGACATTTAAAAAGAAACTCCTCTGTCAGTAGGAAAGCTGCCACATTCTCCCGCACCTCTGAGAATACGCTTAGCTTGAAATAATGTTCATTTTAGCCAAGTTGTAAATTACAAGTGTGTTGGGGTCCGAGGGGATTTATTACCCTTTGGAAGGAGGTTACCGGGTCTTGTGGCTGCTGCTGTAAATGGTACATGTTACAAAGGGGCTGTGTGGTGAAGTTTGCAGCCGAGGAAAATACATATCTCCTTTCTTTTTCTCCTTTTCCCTTCATGGCTAGCCTCTGGAGGCTTCTTATTGCTAATGTTTCACAGAAACACCAGCAATAACGAGCACAGCATTGCAGTCTGGGTTTTCAATCGTTGCTTGGATTTGATCAGACACCGTTAATGACAAATGATAACGGGCATGTGGAAGAGTAGGTGGGCTGGGCCCCCAGTTCCCCGGGTCAGGGAAGGGCAGACGTTCAGCGGAGGGCCTGGCATGGTGGGTGAACTTGGTCGGGGCCAGCAGCGGACCCAGAGCTGGCAGCAGGTCGACCTCTCGGTGCCACGCCCCTGCCCACCAACTGTGTGGGGTGTGCGAGGGCCACTAGTAGGCTGATGGCATGCTGCTCTGGGTCTCCATTTCTTAGAGAGTTGTAGACACTCAGACCCACCTGACTTGAGTTCAAAACAACCTTCCTTTATAGCGCCACAGATGGTCGGTCTTGGCCTCAGAAGACCTAAATTTGAGTCCCGGTTCTGCGACAGACTCTATATGACCTCAGAGAAGATGATTTGAGCTTTAGTTTTCCATCCGTGAAAGAGTGATTTTTAAAAAGCCATACTGCGTGCTCAGCCTCATAGCATTGCCTTGAGCATCATTATGAAATGATTCGGTTGTCGGACGCTTCCCAGGCATTGTGTGAAGGGACAGCCCTGAGCCTGCGGAGATGGGTAAGACGCCATCTCCTAAGCCATTTGGGGCATGTTGTAAACTGTAAAGGGCATGCATGTTCTATTTTCTTTTAATTGCATGCTATATTAGTTTCTGTTGCTGCCTAACAAATTGAATTGCCATAATTTAGTGGCTTAGAACAATACCCGCTTATTATCTCTCAGTTTCCCTGCATCAGAAGCCCTGGGGTGAGTGGCGGGTCCTTTGTGCAAGGTCTCACCAGGCTGAATCAAGGGCAGTCAGGGGAATGTGATCCTATCTGAGGCTCTGGTTGTTTCCATGTGCATCCAGGTCGTTAGCAGAATTCAGTTCCTTGTGGTCGTAGGACTAATGTCCCCATTTTGTTGCTGGCTGCTGGCTAGGGGTCACTCTTTGCAGGTAGATGCCGCCCGCAGGTTCTAGTCACAGGGAGCCCCACACCCAACCAAATCTTTTCACAGCACGGCGGCTTGCTTCATCCAGGCCAGCGGGAGCACGTTTCTCTGACTGTAACCCCTTTTTTTTTCTTTCTTTTTTCACTGAAGTATCATTAATATACAATCTTAGGTTGGTTTCAAATATGCAGCACAGTGGTTTATGTCAGCCATATTATTAAATCCTCACCCCTACTAGTGCAGTTACTATCTGTCAGCATAGGAAGATGTTACAGAATCATTGGCTGTATTTTCCATGCTGTACTACCATCCCTGTGACCAGCTTACATCATGATTGAGAATTTTTGTGCCCCTTTATTCCCTCCCCCACAACCCACCCAGAATCTAACTTCTTTTAAAAGCTCACCTGATTATGTCAGGCCCACCCAGGAAAATTTCTCTTGGGATTAAGTCAAAATCAACTGATCAGTGACCTAATTATGGGAGGAAAAATAGCCCATCCTATTCACTGTTCCTGCCCGACCCCAGGTGTCTGTGTTAACAGGGTGTGTATGCGGGAGGGTGGGAATTGTGGGGCCACCTTAGAATCCTGTAAGCAGACATGTTCATTTGAAGATGGCTTGCCTATTGCAAGGGGTTGGGGGGGTGTGCTCTGTCTTTCTTTTGGAGCCAATAGGGACCCATGCCCTTTCACGGCTTCAGAGGCTTGAGGAGAAAACAGCAAAGCTGACTAGCTGGGCTGAGGTCGGGCCTGGACCCTTTCCCTCCCTTTCTCCCCAGCAGACAAGGTGACCCACCTGCTCCTCTAGTACCAATGGTCCTATAAGGCAGCCCTTCCCTGCCCCAGCCTTGGCTTAACTCTTTTCTTTGATTGACTCATCAGAGAATGTCCCAGCTGGAAGGGCCCATGGGTGTCACCCGGGGTGGCTGTTCTATGAGAATGGGAAGTCGTACAAACTACAGGCTCACAGGAGACACCGAGCCAGTTGGTCTGGTTTGGGTCTCAGAATCTCTATCTATCATACATCAGATGAATGGCTAGGTTTAAAACAAATGCAACAAACAAAACCCTTAAAAATCAGAGGTCCAGAGATACGAGCTGACGTGCTTCATCTGAACTGGCCTGGGTTCAGAGCCGCCTTCCTCAGAGCTAGGTTTGCAGTTTCCAGGGCCTGTGCTCACATTCCCCTCTCCATTTTTAGCCCTTTTAAGGCATGTGCATGAGCTTTGCTGTGAGTGGGAGTGGAAGGGAGCCCAGACTTGGGGCAACAGGTTGGAGCCTCCCGCAGCCCCAGGGATGGACACCATCGGAGGCCCACAGCCTTCTCTGCTCTGTCACTGACACTTTCCAAAATCTCACAGCTCCACCTCTCCCAGCCACAAATTGAGTTGTAGATGTGAATTATTTAGAGACCCCGGTGGAATATTGCTGTATTGGAAACACAGACTATCAGCCTGTGGCCTTGGGGTGTCTCTGTCGCACACTCCATCACTATTTCCTCTCATGAATAATGGAGCAGCTGAATTACTCTGCGTGGAGAGGATTCATACCCTGAGAAAACAAGGTTGCTCTGAAATTAATTTTCTGTACTAAAAGAATGACAGAAAATCAATTAATCGCCTATTATTCTATAAGGAGACAGAGTAAAGGAAACAGTAGAAATGGCTCAGGCCACACATCAGCAAATGCCCAGGGTGGCTGAGAGCTTTGTCGGGTGCTCACCTCAAGAGGGAGGCGCCGGGAGTCCACACAGCCTGTCAGGGGGGTTCTGGGTGCCTGCTCGCCAGCCTGCTGCCCTGCTGAGCGCTGCTCCTGGCAACGTGGTGGCCACGCCCCGCCCTCCCTGACCCACATCCTCCCACCTTCCTGAGCCACATTCATGGACAGGAGATGGGGGAGTCTTGTCGACAGCAGACCCCAGGCGTCTGCCCTCAGAGGGCGTCCACCTCCCTGCGAGGCAGCAGTGGGACCAGCTGGGGTTTCTCTCTGCCCGCACCGCCCCCACCCTCCCCGGGTCTATGTTCCCCAAGACGCTCCTTTCTCTTCAGGCTTCTTGACTTCCAGCCCAGTTTCATCTCAAGTCAAAATCTCCTATCCTGCGTCTCTCTGAACTGTAAACACTCCACGTGGCTGACAGTGTTATCTACCCCAGGTGCTTGTAGCTGACTAGAGACCAACACAAAAGAATGGGTCAGGAATGGTGGAACGTCAGCTAAGTCATTTGGTGCAGGGAGACGGCTGTCAGATACGCGGGGCATCGGGTGGTAAGTTTCCCTGGACCTCTGAAATCACTCACCCTGTATGTAGCTAGCTATTCTGCTAGTAAAACCGGTGCCTTTTGGGGTAAATAAATCTTTTCTTCTGATAGGCTGGGAAGGAAGCTGGGACGCTGTAGATAGAATATAGATGGCGAAGAGGACAGACATTTCCGACTGCTTCCTCCTGAGAGAGCAAGGTTGACGTGTGTGTGTCTCATGCTGTCACTTACAGTGGGCCTTGAGCAGACAAGGTGGCCTCTCCCCTTTCTTGCTCAGCAACTCTGTGGCCCCCACGCAGCCTGAGCCCAGACATCCCCGAAGGGGAGCAGGCGGCAGGGGAGAAGGGCTAGGAAAGCCACAGAGCTGTGGTGACCGTGTGACCAGCGTCTCCTTTCTGCGCTCCCCAGCTTGCTTAGTGGAGCCGCCTGGATGGGGATAAGCACCTAAGGACTCAGAGCAGGAAGCTGGTCTGCGGGAGGAGCAGAGAGCACCCCCAGCTTCTAGGAGGAGGGAGGTTTGTAGGTCTCCAGCAAAAACAGTTCTCCTCTTCCTGGACGTTGTTTGTTTGTTTTTCATTGGATTTAGCATTATGCTGAATCGATGGGTTGAGGGCTAAGAAGCTTTGAAGAAAGCCTTTCTTGCTGGCTTGTGCTTTTTGCGGGTGTGGCATCACATTCCCCTCCTCCACCAGAAGGGAGCAAATGGCCTGCATATCAGCTGCCTGTGTCCTGGCACGCTGGTGTCCCCCCATGGCTGACAGCAGGCTGATGGTCACATCCTCAGACCCTGGTGGGAGGCCTTGGGGGGCCGTGACGGGCAGGTCACTGCTTGGCTCCAGCGACTCTGACTCCTGCTCCGTGGTGTCTGCTGGTGGTGTGCCCCTCAAGTCTTGCAACAGGGGATACAACCCTCCGCCACACACAGGGGCCGCCAGGCTCAAACGGGCTCTGATGGAGGGAGGCGGGGGCAGGGCACGGAGCAGCGGTGGCTCCTCTTATCTGGTTACAGGGGCCCCCTATTGCAGGGGGCTTAGATAATCCCACTTTTCCCAGAAGTTATATTAATGGTGCCATGGGAGGTTATCATTTAAAGGACCTCGCTGGGGAGGGGCCCTGTTTCCTTCTTTGGTGAGGGAAAGATACTTAGCAATGTGGATGTCAGGTTCTCCCAATTCTAATTTCAGTAAAACTCTGGTTTTACAAAAGTGCTTTTGTGTCTTCGGAGAAGGGGTCTTCCTCTCAAGGGCGCACCTTCCCACGCCCACGCCTCTGAGCAAGGACCTTGCTTTCCCTGCCTTGGAGCAGCTCTGCGGGGTGGGGCCCGGCAGGCATGTACGTGCTTGCTCACCACCAGGTGAGGGCGTGGCAGGCCAGACTCTTCCGTGGGGGGCTTTGTAGTGAGGACCTCATGTCCTTGCTCGGCAGTGTCAGTTTGCTTTGGGTTCTCTGCCTCAGCCATCCCCACCTCTGAAAGGAGGAGTGTGATCCAGCAAGCGGGCCTCCCTCAGGAAGGCGGTGGCCTGGGGTGGTGGATGGAGACTCAGCTCAGAGACATCTGCGCGAGCTGGCCCTGGTCCCTCCTCCCCGGGGCCCACCCTCCTCCTCTGGGAATTGCCAGGTGTGGAACCAGTCCTGGTTTCCTCCAGAAAGACCCCTGCGCTCGCTCCCACTCTGCCCATGTTTATTGACCTATAAATTGACTCTATTTAGTGGCTTATTAGAAAGGCATGGCTCTCTGCCTTCTCCTTCTCCCCTGGCCGGCTTCAGAGCCCCTGGCCAGAGCTCCAGGGCTTTCCCCACCAGGGCTGGAAGTCATGCAGCAGGTGGAGCCAGTGACGGGAAGGATGGGGACTCATAACCTACCACAGACTCCTGCCACACTGGGAAACTGTAAAGAGACTCAGCCTAGTGGTGAAGGCTTGTACTTTACTTTGTCTTAGTATTTGTGTTGTGGCCATGGGCTGCGTTTGACCACTACTTACACCACACCATCTCTGCTGTGGAGGAAGAGATTCTTGTTCCTTTTTTACAGATGGGAAAACTGAGGCGCAGTGTGTTCAAGTGGCATGCCTAGAGGGGACCCGGGACTCTTGATTCCAGTCCACAGCTCTTTCTGTTTTGCCATGCTGTGAAAGTGCTGGAGACAGGTAGCTGGACTGTGGATTGATTTTTTATTACCTGCCCTAAGTAAAGACCAACTGAAGTTTCAATCCCCATGGGCCATTTGTTGATTGTCGAGATGACTACAGAGAGACAGCTATGCAGATAGATGGACGGTCTTTCTACCAATTGGATTCAATAGACACAGACAGAACCCACATGAGAGGCTAGCCCCTGGGCTGAGAATCCCAGCGTACAAGTTGAGGAGTAGGAATCCAAGGGGCTGTTAGCTCCCATTTCCTTGTTTCTGTTGGTCATAAGAAATAAGCAAGGCCACGATCACTTCTTGAGCACATTTATGGTCTAGAACTAAAGCCTAAAGCTTCACATTTATCACTTTACTTAAGCATCATAGTGCACTTTTGAGATAGGCAAAATAATACCCCATTTTACAGCTGAGCAAACCGAGGCTCTGAGGAATCAGACAGCGTGGCTGAGGTCATGTGGTTAACAACTGACGAGGGTGGGATTCATCACAGGCCAGCCTCACCCTGGGAATGCAGTGTGACCAAATCTGTCCTGGCCCCCAAATTTGTTCTTCTATAGGTTTAACTGTATCTTTTGATAATGTGGATTTTGCAGTGGCCCTGGCTGGTACTGTACTCAGGCCTCTCTTTACATCCATCAAGTCCCTTTCTGCAGGATAGAGAGCCTGGCTCTGTACAAGGAAGGTCAGGCCTTGCGACCAACCTTGCCTGGTGAGAGGTACCTCTGGCAGGCTGGTTTGACCCTAACATGCAATTTGCATCTAAATTCTTCAGGCTTCCAGCTCATGCCCCATCAACATTGTTCAAGACTGTTTTATAATATATTTAAATGGAATATAATGTCTTAAGTAGAGTTGAACAGAGGCACAAGTATGTATGGTGGAAAGAAAATGCACTTAACATCTCAATGTTTAGGTTTGAGTTTTGAATCTGCGCTGTAACAACTGTGAGAATGTAGCCAAATTATTCTGAGTCTCCATTTCTTTATGTGCAAGATGGGTTTAATTGTATCTTCCTACGTTTCTTAGCTTGTGTGTATATTTAATAAAGTAATGCATGTGAACAGGGCCTTGTGATCTGTAAAGTGTTGCATCAATGGATGGGTAATTACTACATGTACTGTCTTGCTTATTTGCCATTTTGTTTTTTTCTTAGAAAAATGGAGAGAAATGTTCACGCTCTTCTTTAGTTCCTCCTTCTCCCTGCCAAAAATTGTGTTTTTAGATTCAAAACTTAACCCAAAAGAAAAATTCTTGGCAAATATGAAAAGGCATCTTAGACAACAGTGGCTGCCCCACTGTATTAGAACAACTTCCTGAAAAAGCTACAATTTGCCATGAAGGTATATGGAACTTGAAAGCAAGAAGGCCTTGGAAAGATGTGTCGCTCTTGAAGGGTGATGAGTCACTAAGCTGAAACTTTCGCTGTGATGGGCTGCAGGAATAGCTTCCAGTGGTTCTGTAAACACAGCCCATGCTGGCAGAAATGTAGATCAGACATCCTCTTGTGTGGACAAAAAGGCCTGCTTCTGATGATGCCCTCCTTTGTCCATCCACCCCCTTTTCTGCTGGCCTATCTACTGGAATCGATAAGATACTGATGTTGATTTTCTATGATCTTTTTCATGGGTTAGTTATCAGCCTTTATTTTTCTGGATGGGTTAGCAAATAGCTGCTATTTCTGGCACTCAGCTTATACTTGCCCCGGGAAGATAGATGCCGACACTGCTTGATAAACTAATCCAGCGAGATCACACTGCTAACTTGGCGCTTCTCAGGCTTGCATTGGTAGAAAATTGTCCAGGGATTCAGAAACTAAGAGGCTGAGGGTTTTCTGCTTGGGCTGGAGGTATAATGGGGCTGAACTGCTGAGATGGAGGTAAAGAGAACAAGGGGTGGAATAAAAATGAGGGCATTCTGTATTAAACTTGAGAAAGGGTAGATGGGAATCAGGAGAGGACTGCCTCAGTTTGCACGTGAATGGAGGTCATGCTCATACTGGTTCTTCCTCTCTCCCTGTGCTCCTGACTGGAGGAATGTAAGCCTATCATATGGTCTTGGGTGCATGGCAGTGACATTCCAGGGACCTGTTTCAGGATTGCTACCTCTCAGCATTTTACTTATTCACTCACCCATTCATTTAACAATTATTTATTGAGTGACTAATATGTGACAGGCACTCTTCCAGGGAGGGACTAGGGTTATAGCAGTGAATAAAAATGAAAAAAAAAAAAGAAATCCACCTTCTTAGAGCTTATATTCTAGTTCAGGGGAGCAGATAATAACCATAAACACTAAATATATAGATGACGCTACAGCAATGGGGAAAAATCAGGAAGAAGGATGGGGTATGTTGAGGTATTGTCGATTTTATAGGGTGATCATGGAAGGTGAAGCTAGTACGGTAACATGTGGGCAGACAGCTGCCTTAAGGAAGTGAGTGAGCAGGCCTTGCAGGTATCCGGTCATGGACATTTGAGGAGGTTGGACAAGGGAGAGTCGGGGTGGGAGTGGGCGTATCTGAGGGGCACAGAGGCATCAGGGCATTGGATGGGGTGGGCAGTGGACAGCTTAGGGATCTACGTGGCAGGTGGCTAGGCTAAGTAGGGCTTCCTAGACTACAGTGAGGAACTTGGCTTCTTATTCTGAGTGACATGAGAAGGCAACGGGGACTTTTTAGAGGAGCAGCGACATTATCTGACTTCTGTTTAAAATGACCCCTCTGGCCACTGTGTTGATAGCAGGTGATAGAGCAGAAAAGAACCTATGACACTGTCCTATGGTACCCCAAAGTTTTCCCTCAAACAGCCGCAGTAATGGGGTTGTGATTTACTGAAGAGGGGAAAAAGGGGCCCTCCAACCTCCCCAGTCCTGCCCCACCTCCTTACCCTATCACTTGAGCCGTCCAACTCTATAACATGGGTCTCCTGCCAACAAGAGCAATATTTAGTGAGGTGATATTGGTGTGGCATTTGTGAAACCCAGAGCTTTGCAGTGATAAAGAATTCTTTCTGGTCTGGACCTACGCTATGAGGCAGGTGGGGTGCACCTGGGTGGCCTTTTCCGGGCTCTCCCCACTGGCACCCATAAATAGCTTCCTAAGCTAAAGTGTGGCTCTTCTAGCACCAGCCCCAGGGAGCTTAAGCACAGCAGAAGAGGCTCAAACTGCTGTTCTCCTTCTGTCCTTGCAGAATTTCTTTATGTGTCTTGGCCCCCCATCTCTTCTCAGGTAAGAGGAGGACAGTATTTCCCATCTCACTTATCATGCAGAGTTGCTATGAGGACCATGTGAGTTCACCCAGGAGTGTAATAAGCAAATGGAAGACAGTGAACACACCCTGGCATTTGAGACCTTCACCCCTATGAGGGCCCATGAGTATCTCTGTTTTGTGTTTGGACGTCAATGTGATTAGCCTGTAAGCTGTGCACATTTTTTTTTTTAAAGCAAGAGAAACAAGTAGGCTTGGAAAACCTCTGCAGTTTTCCATGCAGGGACATAATGTGCTCAAGAATGTGGTCATTTCCCAGCTAATGCTAAGTAGCCTTCAGGCTCTCCATCAGGATGGTGAGCTAGCCCTTGACAGTGAGGCATGAGTCAGGGGGACAAGCAATCATAGAAACTGTGCACAACCCCTAAGGGTATGGAAGGCTGTGGCAAACTGGTGTGTGTGTGTGTGTGTGTGTGTGTGTATGTGTGTATGTGTATGTGTGTGTGTGTGTGTGTGCAGGGAGTGATGGAAGCCTGGGGTGCAGATGACAGGAGACAATGAATAATCTCTCTGCTCTTGCCAACTTACATGTTGCCTAGACAATTAGAACCTGTCCCACTGCCGTAAAGAGAGAACACAGTCTGAGGATTTTCTCGGGTGGTGCCAGAGCCCTGATGTGGTGAGGAGTTCAGGCAAGTAGGTGTGGGCTGGTCAAAGCCTTGAGACCTGTACTTCTCCACAGGTGAGGCGGCAGCTGAGGGGAGTCAGCAGTGATGTCTGGGAACTGACTGGGGCCTGTCACCAGTATAATCACCAGGCAACGCGGCTGAAATCCTCTGAAGTAAGGAAATGGACTTACAGGTTAAAAATAACATAACACCTGAGAGACCAAGCTAATAAAAAAGAAAGACAGCATGCTGAATGATACAGACCAACTGAAGTAGCATTCCTAGAATGGATTGATGAGGAATTTAGAATAAGCGAAACCAATCCAAGCAAGATAAAGGAAATAATAGCAAAATGCAGCACAAAAAGAAATGATGAAAAACATCAAGTGAAAATATTAACTATGATGAATGTATTTGTGAAATGCAGAATATAGTTATAGGATAAAATAACAATCATAGCAATGAAATATAAGACTGCAGAATTCCCTGCCCAAATGCTAAGAGATAGGGAGAAAAGAATTAGAAATATCACTGCCTATTGCATAGGAGTTCCAGAAATAAAGAACTTGATATGCCTAATGGGAAACTGGAAAAAGGGAGACAAAGCATAAATTATATAGAAAATATGAAAATTAACATAAGATAGAAGAATAAATCAGAATGTAACAGTGCTACAATAAATCTAAATGAGTTAAATTAAAAGATAAATTCTCTACCTTCTCACACTTACTAGGATGGCTACTATCACAAAAAATAGAAAACAGCAAGTGTTGGTGAGGATGTGGAGAAACTGGAACCTGTGTGCACTGCTGGTGGGAATGTCAAATGGTGCAGCTGCTATGGAAGACAGCTTGGCGACTCCTCCACAAACTAAAAATAGAATTACCACATGATCCAGTAATTCCACATCTGGGTATATATCCAAAAGAATTGAAAGCAGAAACTCAAAGAGATATTTGTATACCCATGTGAATAGCAGCATTAACCACAGTAGCGGAAAGGTAGAAGCAACCCAAGTGTCAAAGGCAGATGAATGGAGAAGCAAAATGTGCTTTCTATGGATAACAGCATGTTATCCCATCTGAAAAAACAAGGGAATTCTGACACATGGATGAACCTTGAGGACATTATATTAAGTGAAATAAGCCAGACACAAAAAGACAGATACTGTGTGATTCCACTTTATGAGGTGCCTAGAGTAGGCAAATTCGTAGAGATGGAAAGTAGAAGGGTGGCTGCCAGACTGGAGGCCAAGGGAGATGAGGGGTCACTGTTTAATGGGTCTAGAATTTCTGTTTTGGTAGATGAAAAAGCTCTGGAGAGGGATGGTGGGGGTACCCAACACTGTGAGTGTATTACTGCCCCAGAATTGCACAATTAAAAATGGTTAAGGGGGCAAATTTTATGGTATGTGTATTTGACCACAATTAAAAAAGAAAGATACATTCTAAAACCAGATTACAAAAGATCAACAATGTGATGTTTATGAGAGACATGCTGGAAGGATACAAGAGGCATGAAAATGCAAGGAAAGGGAGAAAAAGATATTCTGGACTCATATAAACAAAAGAAAATGGGAGTAGCAGTCTTAGTATCTGACACACTGAAATTCAAGGTAAAAATGTCATAAGATACAATAGGAAACTGTATGGCGTTGCAGACAGGAAGGATAGAATAAGAAGATCTAACCAAAGTTAGAGAGAATAGTAGAGTCAAAGCTTGAGTTGATTTATAATTCTGGGAAAAGGCATGTGGAAGGAAATTCCTGGGTCTGGAAAACAGGCAGCAATTTGGAGCTTAGAATGTTACCTAGCAGCATTATCCTGATATTGAAGTTTGAACTAAAGATTAAGTCTTATTTATTTGAGGACCTGGGGGCTGATGGAGAAGATCTGATTGGTTAAGAGGTGGTGAGCTAGAACTAGGTGAGAATCCAGTCCAGTGGGGTGAACGTGTCGCCACTGGCCCCATAAATGCCCTGTACACCCCCAATTTGTCGGTGCTCTGGGAATCTAATCACTAGAGTCAAACAAGCCTGACTGTGAGAATTTGCTAGAGTCACTGCAGAGGAAGAAAAGGAAGTGTCATTTATCAAGCAATGACTGTCAGGCCATGTGACGGATGGGGGCTGAGATGACAGACAGGCTAATGGTCAGGGATGTGCGTGGACACCCAGCACCAAGGTCACCGGCTTTTTCATCCCGTGATGCACTAATTAGGAAAGGCCTAAAGGAAGGATCAGCTCCATCCCTGGTGAGGAAGGTGTTGCCTGCTGACGAGGTGGCTCCCCCAGGTGAATGCTCCTCAGCGGGGGTTCTTCCCTTCAGGGCAGTTCTAGGAATAGCATGGCCCTGGGAGAGGGAGGCACCCAAGACCAGAATGGGTTGGGAAACTTTCCCACTGGGCAAGAAGATGTTCCCACCTCGGGCCACCAGTGGAAGTCAGTCCCCGTCTGTTTGTATAGTTAGAATGTGGCTAAAAAGAGTAGAGGGACAGACAGTTCAGGAGGAAAGCCAGTTTTGACTTTACAGGAATAATTTGAGAGTGCCAAGTCTGGGTAGACTTTTCTAGGTTCTTCTGCAGTGCTTGGGGTGCGCTGTAGGGAAGTCGGGGGACTCTCCAGCGTGGCTTCACACAGATGTGAAGGGGGTGACCTGGAGGTTGCCTATTGCCCTCTCATGGCTTTATCCAGGAGCGCCCAAATAGAATGATCTGTGGATTTATTTCTCTAAAGAAACAAACCAGGACACATGTCTGACAATTTTATTTTTGTGTCTTAGATATTGATTTGTCAGATGAAGTCCTCAGAGGAATAAAAACGCAGGCACATCTACCAGTGTCAGTATAAAGTAACAAACTGCCTTAAATTGGGGCTGTACTGGGTAACCGTGTTCACTCCCCAGGTCTGTGAGACGGTGGCGACAGCATCTCCAGATCTCCCGATCTCCCAAAGAGGGCATGGCTTTGATGGAACCGCGGAGGTGGCTTGTCTAAGGTCACACCCCAGGCCCCAGGGCGGCTGAGAGAGATTCAATCTTCCTGCCTCTCTCGATCCCCTGCAGTTCTGCCTCTGCATTATTTTATATTCCACTATTTAACTCACTGCTCATCATACCATTTGATATCTCCGTTTATATACGGTAAACGCAGGAAACTTGTTTACGCTGAAGAGGAGGTCTACCAGTAAGAACAGCCGATGTGTCTTATAATGAGCCAAATAAAGGTAGATTTCAGCAGGAGGCAGGCTGGCCTTGTATGACTCTGCTATCAAAGGCGACCCCTTGAGTCTATGCTGTGGAGCCCCCGGGCTCTCTCTGACACTTGCTAATTATAGTGACTAATTAACATGTCATTGGCCTCTACTCATGAACTCAGACAAGATTAGTAATGATGAAACCATGTAAATTAATTTACGACCATCTACAAACTTTTCCTTCACCTGGCTGGGCTCACGCTTCTCTTTTGGAAGGTGGAAATGGCAAGCCTGCAAGCAGGGGAACAGGGGACCAGAGGAAAAGGAGAGGTCCTCAGATCCACAGCCCAGCTGGGAGGAATCCCCTTCACCATGCAGTGGCCCCATGGAATGGGGTGGCATGGAGTTAGAAACTCTGCAGTCAGTTGGAAAACTGAAAGGCAGCCCCAACCCCCAATTGCATGACCAATCTGGATGCAGGGTTTTCAAACAAAATTAAAACCTAAATTACATGACTGCGGGGTGATGTGTCAGAGTTAGAGGTCCTGAGAGCCAAGAAACCTGTACTGGCACCTCCGTTCTACCTCTACCTCGCTATTTACTGTTGTCCCAGGCACCTAATCTTCCTGCGCAGCCTCAGACCTCCTCAAGGGGGAAAAGGCAGCAGAGGAGCATCTGGGAGAGTCACCCTCAACTCCTTGCCCGTCCTCAGCCTCCTCTTCTGTTCTGCCATAAATCACATGGCTTCACTCTCTGCCATTCTCCTCGTGCCCCCCTGCCTGACAGCAGGACCTTCTGGCTTCTGATTATACCCTGTGGCAGCCACCTAGTAAGCTCTGCGCCCCCAGTTTCTCTCCAAGCCAGTCCACTCTCCACACTAAAATAAAAGCAAAAACATCACATAATAGCAGTTAAATACATTGCACTCTCTGGGATGGCTTCGGATCCTCCACAGCTTGACTTCAGCATGACCAACACCCATTTCCATCCTCATCCCATCCCATCGCAGTGTCTCAGGCCCCCTACAGGTCGCACACTTCCCTTGCTTCTGCTCCCAAACCAAATGTACTAAAATTATGCTTATATCTCTATCTATATCATAAAAGTTGTCATTTTTAACCACTTAAAAAATGAAATGGTATTAATTACATTCACCATTCTGTGCAATCATCACCACTATCTATTACCAAAACTTTTTCAGCACCCCAGAAATTCTGTACGTGTGAAGCAGTAATTCCCTATTCCTCCCCCGTCCTCAGCCTATGGCAACTTGTAATTTGCTTTCTGTCTGTATGAATTTGCCAATGCTAGCTATTTCATATAAGTGGAATCATATGATATTTGTCCTTTTATGTCTGGGTTAGCATAATATTTTCAAGGTTCATCCATGTTGTGGCATGTATCACAGTTTAATTCCTTTATGGCTGAATAATATCCCACTGTAGATAGAGACCACATTTCTTTATCCACTTATCTTGTTGATGGACACAAAAGTGGTTTCTACCTTTAGGCTATGTTGAATAATGCTTCCATGAACACTGGAATACAAGTATCTGTTTGAATCCTTGTTTTCAAATCTCTTGGCTATATACTTAGAAGTGAAATTCCTGGGTCATGTGGAAATTATATGTTTAGTTTTTTGAGGAACAGCCAACCTTTTTTCACAGCAGCTGTGTCACTTTACATTCTCATGGATTATTTTGGATTTTCTAAGTATAGGATCATGTCATCTGCTAATAGAGACAGCTTTCCTTTTTTCTTTCCAATTTGAATACCCTTAATTTCTTTTTCTTGTCTAATTGCTCTGGCTAGAACTTCCAGTACAACGCCAAATAGCAGTGGTAGAAGTGGGCATTCTTGCCTTGTTCTTGATCTTAGAGGGGAAAGCTTTCACTCTTTCACCAAGTGTGACATTAGTTGTGAATTTTCAAAAATGCCCTTTATTATGTTGAGGAGGTCCCCTTATATTCCTAGTTTTGTGGGCATTCTAATGCAATTTTATACTGCTAATGATTTCCTGCTTGGAAATTTATTTGCTCTGATCTTCTGGGTAACGAAATCCTTCCTTAAGCTTAACACAGATGTCGTCTCCTCTAAGTCTCCATAGCTCTTTGTATTCAAAATCTTGTCTCACATTTTTTGTTCTTATGGCTGTGTGCTCTGTTTGTCTCTTCTGTGATCTCCTTGAGTATGCAGACAGTGTCGTACTCACTTGGCTATCCCCAGAATTCAGGATAGTGCTTGGGACATGTTTGCTGGGAGAATGTTGGGTGAATAACATTCTCTGATTTCTCATCATCTCCTCATCATTCCGAAAATAGCTGGTTTAACTTCCCCCCATTGGCTACTGCAGGGAGAGTCACCCCCTTCATCTGACATGAGATGCAGCTGGGAGGGTCCTTTGAGAGCCAAGGTCAGAAGAGCAGAGGTGGCCCTAGATGTTTCTTGGATGCTTATGACACATGGAAATCAAGGTGGAGAAAGCCACCCACTGCTTAACACATTAACACATTAAGCAATGGGAGTTCACCAGCCGGTGACTTTTCATCCTCAGATTCACTCTTGTATTTGTGAATAGCTTTGATGAAGCCAGGAGATCAAATCATTTTGTTCCCTCATTGCCAGATCAAATCAAGCCAACAAGTACTGACTGATGACTCCTCTGTGCCAAACACATTGCTAGATGCTCAGGGGGACACAAAGAACTCCATCTGAGTTTGCACTTCCTCTCCTGTAGCATTTATAATAGGCCAGGAGAGCAAGGCTGTCAGGCCATCATGTTGCAGAGGACTGGAGTCGTTTCTTATTGCTGCTATAAGGACCACACATTGAGTGACTTAAAGCAACACAAATTCATCCTCTCACCACTCAAAATGCATTTCACTGGGCTAAAGTCAAGGTGTTGGCAGGATGTATTACTTCTGGAAACCCTAGGGAAGCCTGTTTTCTTGCCTTCTCCAGTTTCTAGTGTCTGCCTGCATGCCTTGATCTGTGGTGCCAGCAGTCACATGGCTCCAACCTCTGCCTCCATCATCACATTTTCTCTTATTCTGTCCCTCCCTGCCTCCTTTCACTTTCTGGGATTACTTGGGTAATTCAGGCTAATCTCCCAGTGTGAAGATCCTTAAGCCAAGCACATCTACAATGTCCTTTTCGTCATGTAAGGTGATATATTCACAGGTTTGGGGCATTAGGACATGAACATCTTTGGGAGTAATTATTCAGTCTTCTATAAGGACTATGACTAGCTGATCTTTCATTGGGCAGGTCTTTTCAAGCTGATCTTTCATTGAGCAAAGAGGATCCCTTGCTACCACCCTCACGGTCAAGTCATGCAGTAAGTCATCCTTCCATCTCAGAGCCTCTTCCATTTACAGAGGAAATGCAAACTCAGGAAGAGAAAGTGACCTCAGATCACTCAGCTAGCTGTTGGCAGAGTTTAGCCTATGAACAGACCCTCTGATCTAGAATGGAAAGACTGAAACAGTGGAACTGAAACAATGGAAAGGAGAAACAGTGAAGGGGCCATTGCCCCCAACCCTCTTTCTCTGGATGTGCAAAGGCTTGGCCAGTCATGGTCAGATGAGCCTATTTTCAGAGTGATAAATTTATTTCCCTCAGTCAAAGAGGGGCAAATGTATTTTGTGATTCTGTGTCTTCTTGCTGTCCTTGGAGAATCTTCTATTTTCTCCTCCATTTTTAATTCCATTCCAGCAGCCCTAAGAACTTCAAGTCCATTATACTGTGTTTCTTCACAAAGTTCGAACCAAGAGGGATTTTCTTCTGCACACCCAGAGGACCCTCAGGGGGCTGGGAATGGACCAGTGTTCAGGAAACCCCTACTCCCAGTTTGCCCAAGCGACAGATTGCATTTCCCGTTAGCTCAGCCATTAGCTCCTGCCTTCTGTCACTTTGTGCCCACACACGGTCTCCCCACAGACATCCAGAAACCTGCCTCCTGCCCACCCTGGCCACTTCAGCAGCCCTCTCTGCCTGCCACTCCCCCCGATGTCTGACACTAACTCAGAGACTTGTGCTTGAGGCTGGAATTTTGTCATTGCTATGGAAGTGGGAAACAGCTCAGACTTCCAAACTCACAGAGTGTCCAAAAACACACACGGCATCTCGTGTGACACACCACTGACAACCTGCGATGACGGGGATGTACTTTTGAGTGTCATCTTGACAAGGAGCAGGAGCCTCTATCTGCCGGCCCATCCGCCTGACCGTCTGTTTCCCAAGATTGTCTGCACTCGCCTGGCTCGGATCCTGAGCCTCCCTTGCTGGGGTGCTCATCCGTGCCTGGCCTTGCTGCCTCCAGGGGGCGAGAAGGAAAGAGCCCCTGGTCAGTGGGTCCCTTCTGCTGGGCAGAGGGGGAGTGGGAAGGGGACGGGCTCTGGGGGAAGCTCGGGGTCACCACTTGGCTTGGGCAGATCCAAGGCCATGGGTGGGCATTTCAGCCGGGTGATAGAAGGAGGAGAACCAGATATCCTGCCTTGTTTGCAGCCTGAAGCCACAGCTTTTGGGATTTCCTTGGCTGTTGGATAGGCAGCCCTTTGGGGAGGCACCAGCATTTCCAGGTGGTGCAGGGAGGGCTACCCGAGCATGTGGATTCCTTTGCTTCCTGCTTCCAGCTCCCTTGGTGAGCAAGGGATGGCGGAATTCCTGACATTAGTGGACTTGCCAGCCAGCTCGGGTCACCAGCTATTCACTGATCAAGGTGAAAACTAGGGGTCTGCAGTGTGGAGAAGGGGAGGGTGAGGGTCTGGTTGGACGAGGGATGATAGGGGAAGGGGTAGGGAAGATAAAGCTCTCCCAACACCTACTGTCCACAGACTGGATTCTGCCTCCATTCAGCCTCACCCGTGCTCCACTATCCTGCTTGTTCCACAGAGCAAGACTTTCTTTCTCCTACAACTCGGACCACTCTAGGAAGGGACAGGAAAGCATGTGATTGTGGGGGCCAGCCCCTTTCTCAGCCAGCGTGTCCTAGGGCCCAATTTCGCCCCCTTCCCCAGTCTATCAAGAACTTTTTTGGCTTGATGCATCTATAAATGGCTTAGGGTACTCTGTAGTCTTCTGCACTGGGTCCACCCTAAGCCGACTTGTCCAAGATGATGTCTGTTTCCCAGTCCCTCCCTTCCTCTTCCACCCTACGAATATGGGGCGTTACATTTCATGCATCTGACCCCTGCACAGGTTGGCTACCACCAGCACTCCCCTGCAGGGGCTGGGCCGCTGGCTGGGGCTCTGGCGTCCTTCTGCCCTGGGGTCAGAGCTGGACGTGCAGCTGTCTGAGTTGCATCTCCAGATGATGCCTCTCCTGATGTGGGGAGGCTATCAGCCCCAGCAATTATTAGCTGATAAATATTTGGCTTTTGTCTCCTCCTAAAATAATCCTCACACACGATGATGGCTGTCAGCCCTTGGATCTCATTCCAGCCTCCTTGTCTACATCTGGTACCAAGGCTCTCACGTGACGGGTGGTCTCTGGGGGAGGCGATGCGACTTGTGTCAATAAGCTTATGGGAATTAAATGCTGGGGGACGTGGCAAAAAGAGGCAAATAGGACTCGAGCAAAGCATCAAATCATTGCTCTATTGTTAGGGCTTTGGGCTCAGGGCCAACCTTGCCACCTGACATTTGGACAATACAGACGCGTTCCCTCTACGTGAACTGACAGACCACAGCCTTAGCACTGTGGCTCCCAAAGTCAGCCTACAGAAGCACTCTAGAAACTGCTCACAGGATGTGTAACCCTAGCAAGACAGTCCCTCTACAACCCACAGATACTGGGGAATAAACAGGCAGAGAGCAAAACCCCAGCAAGACACCTGAAGTCAAAAGGCTAGTTGATTGCAAGCAACAGGAAAAAGAGAGTGGCAGGGGCTTCCTTTCAGACACTCCTCACTTATCATGTGTTTTGTTTAAAATTTTTCCATCCTGATTTCAGGGAGAAACAAAACAAAATTTTGCTAGCTTAAGCCAGAAACGTTGACTTATTGGAAACCAATGTTGTAGCTTATAATTGAAAGACAGCTTGAACCACCTGCTTTGGGCACTTGCAAATGACTTCAAAAGACTTCTGTGCACACTGCTACTAAAGGGACTCAGTTCCAGCCATTGTCAGTTTTTATGTCTCTTTCCCAAATTTCAAATTCCTGGAAGAGGGAATTGTATTGAGCCCATCTGAGCCTGCTGTCTGCCCCTCAGGAGTCAGCAATGGCTCAGGGTAGATAATATGCCCTGGAGAACGGGGGTTATTGTGGGCCACGTGGCTACCCCGAGAAGTACTCAGAGGTCTATATGCCTCCTCCATCTGAAACAAGGAGGCATTTCCACTGGGCAGCCAGAGGCATTCACACATATTTTAAGACAGGCAATTTTGCAGAAAGTGTCTTCAGATTGTAACTACACCCAAGGAAGTCCCTTCAGCTGCAGAGATATGTATGAAAACAGAAAGGAACAGAAATAGCTGAGATGCTGCAAGTTTTCTTTTTTGAGCACCTACTATGAGCCAGGAACTCTTTTGGATATTTGAAATACATTGGTAGAAAAAGAGAAATGGAGATCCCAGCCCTTATATGGCTAACATTCAGAGCAGCAGAGTGACATTGTTTGAAGACTTTACTCATGGTCTTCAGAGCTTGCAAGTGCCTGTCTGAGGCAGGACTTCACTGAGAAACAGTCAGGACACCCCTTTGCTTCTCCCCATGTACCCAACCCGTCATCAAGGCCTGTCGATTTCACCTACTAACAAGCTCGTGAAGCCATCTTGCCACGTCCACCGCCACTACTCGAGTGATCCTCAGCTCATGGTCCTCATCAGCTACGTCATCCTCAACTCAGCTGCTTTTCAATCCTTCGAACTGGTCTTTGCAAATCCTCCCTGACGTCCTTCTGCTCATTGTCCACACTGTAGCCTGAGAGCTTTCCTTTTATTCAACAGTGAAAATTTGCTTCTACTGTGCTCTGCCCTGGTTTAAACTCTTCCGTGTGGTTTCCCATTGATCTTAGGATAAAAGCCAAATGACTGAATAGCCTAGAAGGTCCTTTGCAGTCCAGCCCCTGAACAGCTTGCCAGCCTCATCTTACACCTCTGTCCCCAGCTCCCCGGGCTGTGTCAGTGTCACCTCAGGCCCCTTCATGAGCTCTTTCTTCTATAAGGGACCTTTCTTCCTCTTTTCATATATTAAACACAATTCAATTCTCATATGGTTAATTGCTTCTTCACTAAAAGGGAAAATATGCCCAAATACTGTCCTTCCCCTTCCCACACCCCCTTAGTCACATGCTTCCACAGAACAGGACAGGCTTGTAATTATCCGCTCACTGATGTGATTGCTGGGATCTTGTCTGTCTCTCCTACTAGGCTATGGGCGCCCTGAATATAAGGTCCTTGGCTATGTTTTCTCACCATTGAATTTCCATACTGAGCACAGGGCCTGAGCACAATATGAAGGAGAGAATGGATGAACGAAGGAATGAAAAGGAAACAAACTGTCTCCTGTGAGAGACTCTATCAGTATCCATTCCAAAAATTGCACTGTTCCTTTAAAAAGAGGCTCAGAGAAATCACGAGGCCTGCATTACACGCACATTCCCCAGTATAGCCATGTACTTTCTGATGGCCAGGAGGAAAGAGGGCAGTTTAGAAAACATAATCCTGGACACCTACTGGGTAAACAACAAATACTTGTTGAAAGGAATTTTATACTGAATTGCATTCTAATATCCCAAACAAGTGTTTGCTGAGACCAAGAGTCTACTGAGGTAGAAGGCTGACTTAGGTAGTAGGGTTTCCAGAGGTAAGGGAATCCTGTAATGAGAAATAGGGGTGGAGGTTAGGGGAAGAGGCCCAACCATAGGCAAACATAGAGCAACTTTCCCATTAAAGGGCCCTCTGGCCTCTCTGTGAATTCACCAAAGTAGCAGGCAGAGTCACCTGCAGACAGGCTCTGCTTCCCAGGTAGGTGACAGGAGGAAGGGAGGTCAGGGAGGAGAGTCAGGGGTAGAAGGGTCCAAGGCTGTAGCCTCAGGATCCTGGTCTACAAAATGGGGATGAAAAGCTGGCACTTTTATGAGCTTTATGTAGATGATGGGAAGTTGAATGCTCAGCTTACACTATTCAGATATTAGCTAGTTTCAGTTTTCAGAGGTTTAAATTTAGATTCCTCTTTAGATTCAGTGTCCACTCTGCTGGAAAAATTTTACTACTGCTCTTCTGAGGCCCCCAGTGATGTCAGACGCTGGGATCTTCCATCCTCAGGACAAAGGGCCCTGGTCTTCCACGCCTCTGCCTTTGATCGCCCTGGACTGTCTGCTCGCCTCCATTTAGCATTTTGATTTTTGCAGCTTTGCTGAGAATCTCTACTGCAGCATGTTGACCTATCATTCATCCCAATAAGTTCCCATTCTCTCCTCCTGACAGCCTTGCCTAATGTACTTATTCATTCAATTTAAATAAATCGAACATGGGCCTATGACAGCTGATAAGTGAGTCACACAAGAACAAACAGAAGAGAAAGCTCTGCAAATAGTCAAATGTCAAGGAAGAACGGAAAACTGTCCCCACAGCTTCAATGAACCTTGGATGTCTAATATTTATGGCCAATTGATGTCATTAGAAAGTAAATAAGCCCTCTTATGCTGCATGACATGAGATTAACTGCAAGCAATGGAGTTTAAATAGCAGAGATAAGTGCAGAGGGAAATAAACCTGTTTAAAGCTAGAAATATTTGATGGGGCTCCTTGCTGCTTTTAAGATAATTGATCTGTATATCTGTATTGAATCTCACCATAAAAGCTTTGAAGAGACTTGTGGCAAAGCCTGTTCAGACCCAAATCACATTTCTCTGGGGCCACCCAGCCAGGGTTAGAACCTTTCCAGAAGAACTCCAGGCCCGGGAACTGTAAAAAGCTGGGAAGAAGCAGTTTTCTGGCTGTACGGCCCCCGCCCCAGTTTCCTGGATGACAGCAAGAAGTAAATGGTAAATGATTAGGGTGGTAGGGGTCCTATTTGGCCCAGATGGAATGGTAGTTTTGCTTGGAGAGGAAAAGGGTGGGGTGGATGGGGAAAGATGGAGCTGAGTCACTCTCTTCTGGTACTTTCAGCAATGCTACTTAACACAGAGCCTCCCAGTTCCCAAATTATGCATGGCAAAGGACAGTTTCTTCTTTTCTCTTTCTAACTTCCCAGCCTTTGATACACAGCCCTATTGTTTATGACTATCATGAAGCTCCCATCCCATTCAAATCATCACACTAGCTTAAGAACATCTGACTGGCCTATACGGTGTTCAGCAGGGCGCCTCCACTGATCATGTGCTTTATGGCATGTCAACATCCAGTGGTTCTAACATTCCAAAGACTCCAAATACCATTTTGTACTTGTTGAGGCAAGATAACAACCAACCTGTGGACCAGCCCTGATCCGTATGTTGACCATCCAGCTGAGCTGCGCTGCCACGGAAGACTTGGAAAATCTCCCCTCCAAGGGTGGCATAAAATTAAGGGCAATGGTTGGAAGTCAAGGAGACCTATTTGAGCCCCACAGGATGAAGGATTTCCCACCAGTTGTGACAGACCCAAATCTCAATCCAGAAACTCAGATGCGCCAGAAATTTAACTTTTAAATCTTTCCTATGACAAAGTTAATTCTACGATGGTATGGCATTGCTTGGGATGAGGAAGTTGTGTGTTGGTTCATTTGAAGCCTTGCATACCCGCCTTCCCCTGGGCAGTGCAGAGACTGTGGTGCACTTACAGAGAGCGGAGGCGAGGGTGGGCCGCCACCAGCTGTCCACGCTGGCACCTGTGGATGTGTCCTCATGCCTATCTGGCCTTTGGTCCTTGTCTCCACCACGAACCCTTACTGCTGCCTGGGCTCCCTGGTGCACATTCATGCCACTGCGGCTGGGTGGAGAGCCCTGCTCTTGGGGCTGGGAACCGTGAGGTGCTCTGGGGTCTTCCTGCCTGTGCCCACCACTCCCTCCGGTCCCCCTGCATCGGTGGGACTTGGGTGGGGATGAGGATAGATGACTTTCTGTTCGCACTCTGCTCTGGAAAGCTGTCGTCCATTCCCGGACTGGCCCCGGTGGGAGTCCCTTCTGAGGGACTGTCCAGAATGTTTCTTCCTTATTTTTTTTTGAATTCATGGTTTCCTTTGCCTCAGATGAAGAAAATGTAATTAATCTTTTCTTTTTGCAGGGTAACCTGGCCTGGACTAGTCTGGTATTCTTTTGAATCTTTGTCTCATGGCTTAGACATTGGCTTTTGAAACGTTAAAATCGTAATTTGACTCTTTTGTTCTGTCATCCCTTCCCTGAGGCGAAGGGTATAAAAAGCTTTGGGTGCTATCTACATGGGGGAAGGGTCCCAGGTAACAGGGATGGCTGGGAAGGAAGGTCAACCCCTTAAGATAATCATCCAAATGTCATTGCATAGGGTAGTCAGAAGTTGAGAGGAGATAGGTTGGACTGTCTTGTGGGGTAATGAGTTCCCATCTCTGAAGCCGTAAGCAGTATCTGGACAATCTTTGCTGTGTGGAGATGCAGATAGCAGGTGACAGGTGAGAGGTTCTATAACTCCGTGACTTTGGCTTGGGTAATGAGATGGGAGAATGGCTTTGAGATGGGAGACTCAAAGGGAAGAAACCCAAAGAGATTCTGTCTAAATGCACTTGGGTTCGTGAGCAGCCCGTGGTGGTGAAATCATTCATGGCTGAGACCCCGGGTTGGTGTCTGACCTCTTTCTCCTCCAGGGGGCCTCTTCTCCTATGCAACCAACTCACCTGTTTTGCCCCCCTTTAAATTAGGGATTCCCAGTGCAGGGGGGATTTAAATGTGTCTATTTATTGTCCCGAAGTACCAGGACTGTATTTGGCCCTCAGTCAGTGTTAATTGGGAATGGAGATGGCATCCCTATTTCCTTTTGTAAGGATGCCAGTGATAGATGACTCAGCCTGATGGTATCATCCATATCACTCATGGATCACTTAGAAGGATCAATAGCAAAGCAGAGTAGCATCTGCTTTGTATGTGTTCTGTAAATAGTAGATTCTGTTCCTCTTCTACCAGCATGTGGCACAGTGCCCTGCTCATAGTAACTGTTCGGGATGTGACTGCACATGAGATGGGGTTTGAAGTCATGCATTTGATTTCTTTTGTGTACGAAGTTCACTGGCTTGAACTGGTACCGTGTATTTCTTAAGACGGCACTGTTTTCTCTGCTGGTTGCCAACTTATCTCCATTTCAGTTCAGTTATTGGCCACTTATATTTAAAGATTAAATCAGTAAATTTTCTCTTTCACTTAATATCTTCTGTCTGCCCTGGTGCAAAAGAATGGGGGTGGTCACTGTGCTCCTTCCATATTCTATCTGCAGAATCTTCTGGAATGCAGGTATGTCCTTCTGCAGAGAACCAATTATAAATACAGATCTCCAGGCCCTATACTGGAAATTCTGATTCACTAGGCCCTTACTGTGGGTCCCAGTATGTGAATCTTTTAAATATCCCGAGATGGTTTAATATGCAGCTAAGTTTGGGGACCAGTATTCTATGAGACTCAGAGGATTCTCACTGAAACGTTTATTCAGGAATCTTCTCCGTATTCTAGAAGCACCATTGTTATGATGGGAAATTCTGGTACATTTAGAGCACATGACATTTGTAAGTAATAATATCCTAGGAATAGGTGTCCTGGCCAGACCCGGATGAGGGTGGTAGCCTGACCAGCAGGCCATTGTTGCTCATTGCTGACCTCCAGGAGGGAAGGTCATTTACCCACTGGGAACCCTAATATAGATATGGAGGAAGAGAGGAACAGGTGACCTGGGCCAAGATCTGGAGAAAATGGGAGAGCTGGTTTGGTGTTTTAAATCCAGAAATAGCCAGCATCCTCCTGACATACTCTTCCTGGAGATGGTATAGCCTGACTACTTGAATTACCTAGTGACAATTTCAGGCTGTTTAGATTTAAATACATAAGAGATATGTTGCAATATTCCTTTTTTGAAGTTTTCTCCCAGGCCATTGAAATGCTTTGGAGAAGCCCATGCATGTTCAGATGTCCTGTGTGTCCCCAGATGTTTTCTGGTTGGAAAATAGCTGCCTCCACGCTGGTGGGGTCGCTCCCTGCTTTTGACACGCTCAAGGTCTCAGTCCTTTGGTGTGCTGACGACCCGCACATTGAAGTCAGTTTTTAATGATCATTCCACAGACAGGCTGGCACGATCCTGGGCTGTGTGTGTGTTATTGGCCTGGGGAGGCATAGCCTGTGCAGAGGGGAGTACTAGGCAAGTTGGAGGCTTTGCCTGTGATTGGAGGGAATGGCAGGCATGTGCACAGGGTAGGGACCTGGGGAGAGGCGGTACCTGCAGACAACCGCTGAAGCCCCACCTTGCTTCCTGTGGCCTTCTTGGCACGCCCACTGGGCACCATCTGCAGACCAAGAATTTGCCAAGGCAGTGTTTCTACCACTACTTCCATCACGGGAACACTTCTTTGATCTTCCAGTGTTGCTTTCAAGATGATTAATCTCGGCATGGCTGTGTGTTTAGGTTCTCCAAAAAGGCAGGTGCATGTGTCCGTGGGCATCTCTGTCAGGACTGCTAATGTGAGCATCTGTTTTACAGCCCAAGTGACAGCGGTATTGTTCTGGCAGGGTTACAGCTCTGACATGTGGAATCAATCTTTTTAACCTGTCAATTAATCAGCGGGCAGCTGTCAGCCCAGCTGAAAGGCCTGAAGGACAGTGCCCTTTCAATGGATTATACTGGGGGCACGGCGGAGTAAAATTGAACACTTCAAGCTTCAAGGAACTCTTGTTGTATTCAAAGCCAGGCTTCACTCTCACTTAAAGGACACAGGCAATGGCTCCAGTGTGGGTTCCTCCCAAGGAGGCTCTTTTGAAGCATACGGGTAAGGAGCAAGGAGCGTGTTCCTGTGGTTACCAGGCTGAAGAGATCCTTAAAGGGGAGTGCCAGAGTCTGCCAGGTGAACCTCATCTGTGCCTCAGTGGGGTGCACCTGATTTGTTTCGGATGTGCAAAGCAAGCAGTGGGCAATGGGGCACTGGATCTTCCAGTAAGATTTATGCAGTGTCCACTAGAAGGAAGCTGTTTGTTAAGCCCATGTTGATTAAGCCTTTACAGATGAGGTGATGCCCTGCATGCCCAGAGTAAAATAAGCTTCCTTTCCCTCACCACCTTATATATGAATTGAGGGAGATCAGGCAGAGTTGTGACAAAGGCTAACTAATAATTATATCCTCTGTAGACAATTCATTATTTGTTAAATACTCTGATAAACATATGTTAGCCTATGCTAATGGACAATGAGGTGTCACTAAAATAAAGTTCTGAGCAGTCTGGAAGATTTTCACAACTGGGGCTACTGAGGAAGATTTGTCAAAGAAAGGGTGATAAACCACTCTTGGAGCCTGCACGTTTCCCCCTGCTGTTCTTGCGTGCCATTCCATAAATAACTAACTTTCTCTATTCCTCCATCCCTTTCTTCCTTTAGCAAATATTTATTTAGCACCTAATTTTTGCAAAGCCTGGTGCAGAGAGCTGTGTGGGGAATATAAAGATGGCTCAGATGAAGGTGCCTTTAACTGAAAAAATCTCAAAGGTCCTGTCACTCAGTACTGGGGAGAGGAAGGCCTCTTCTTTCCTTGCTTGCCCTGATGAGTTTAGGCAGCACCAAGGCTGTTTTTCAAATTCTTCTTGGTCCAGGACCAGTTATCTGGTCACTTGTATTTTTTTCCTCATGGATCTTAAAGTGAGAATGGGATTCTTTTGCCTATGTGACAGGAGAGCACTTGATTTTATAGGCCCATCAACCAGACCCAGTTATCACGTCCTTCATCGAATAATGCATATCATTTCTATCTAGCCCAGCATGCTTTTGAGCCAGGCAGGTCTGGATCGAATCCTAGCTCTGCGCTTACTAATTGTGTTAACTTGGATACACTTTGTTTGCTGAACCTAAGATTTTTCATCTGTAAAATTGGGATAATGATGTTGAGCTTCACAGCATTGGGACAATTAACTGAGATGATGAATGCAGATGACTTTGTAGACTTTGATACAGCAGACACTCAGTGAATGAGGGGTTCTATTTTTATATGTATTTTTAAGGGGAGAGAAATGGCCGACTTCATCCATATCTCCCCTAGTGCCTCTTTTGGCGATTGCTTCCTAGCAGGTGCTCTGAGATGCTTTACAATTATATAATTGAGGGACTAGTGACTCTGAAAACTCTCTGTGGCTGCATCTCTCTAGGACTCAAGGAATGGGCCCTGACTGTGGTCCGTGTCCTGGCTACAGTTTGGGCTGATGTTGATGGACTTAAATGTCCTACCACTGAGAAGGCCATTACTGTAGCTGGAGTGAAGAGCAAAGCAGCCACAAGAAGACCCAGGCTAATTGCAGGGTATTTGAGAAGGGAGTTTAGCTCCCAGTGAGTACCATGCAGGAACACGATCGGCCCAGTCATTCCTTCTCCCATATGGCGTTCGGCATCTGCTCTAAGCACACACACCCATGCCTGTTGAGACTGGCATCTGAAAGCTGTATTTTTGGTAGGATGTGTGTCTGAACAGTCCAGTGAGAGAGGAGCTGGAAAAACCTTGTACCTAACAGGGTAGCTTATCTGCCATCCTGACTTGCAAAAATAGTGAATACTTCCAGAGGAGCCTATCGTGAAATCATGTTGACAAAATGGTCCCTCCAGGGTGTGATGGGGTTTTTCATCAGAGGGGACAAGCAGTTGATGGTGACTTCTGTTTCTCTTTTTGCAGAATGGGGTGGAAAGAGGACTCTCTCTCCTGTTCAGAGTCTGATTGGTGTGGATGAATGTGTTGTTGGATCCAACTTCTAGGGGCAGGTTTTTACACCTCTTGGTTATAGCATAGTGTTTACGCAGAGGTATACCATAACTCCACAGTATTACCTTCGTAAAGATTCCCTTGTTGTGGCTAGGCACACATACTCATATGAATGAATTGTGGTTGCTGTAAGAAGCACAGTTATTAGACACAATATGGAATGTTAAGAGAAGCCTAGGGTTTAAGTCCTGACTCTGTGCTATTTACTAGCCCCATGATCTTGAGCAGTCATTAAAGCTTTCTGAGTCTCAATTTGCTCATTTGTAAGCTTGGGATTACTTTACAGAGTTGGTATGAGGGCCAAATGAGATATTACATAAAAGGGGTTTGCAAATCTTGAACTGCTGAAAATCATTAGAACGACTAATAGAGCTCTGCGGCTGTAAAATTGAAAAGTCTAAGGAAGGCATTCTGAATGGAGGCAAATTTGATATTTGGACTATGGTTGTTGAAGCCATTTGGCGAGTGACAAGGGGTTAACTAAGAGTAAAATTCTCAGTGATAACAAGTCTTTTTCTCAAAAAAATTAAGAAGAAACAAAATGAGACTTGGACTAGAGAGAGATCTGTTGCAATTTTGCTGAGGCAGCCTGCAGGACTGTTCCTTTCTGGGAATGTGGCATCTGTTGTCATAACTTTGTAAAATGTACCTTCTTACTAGTTCATGGCTGGCCTGAACTCCATTCTTAAAACTTGAATTAGACACACAAATGAATTGTTTACTTCCACAATCCGTTCAACAAATAGTGGAGATGTTGCCAATACTCATGAACACTTACCAAATGCGACAGGTTGTGTTAGGTGCTAGATTTTTACAAAAGTGCATACAACTGACTCATGCCCTCAGAGACCTCATGCAGTGCACACACACTATTTTAATGCAGTGTGATGTGTGTGCAGTGACAGATGTGTGCAGACACCGTAGGGCAGAAGTACCATGCATTTGACCTGGGAGTAGGGAAGAGGGTTGGCTAAGAAACATTTTGAAGAAGCCAGGAAAATCACCACGTGAGCAATTACTTTCCAGGAAAATGGTTGGGAATATCTGAAGGAAACATGATTTGACAAGTTTGGATGCTTTAAAGACCTTCTTATAAAAAAAAACATGGAGAATTATGACTCACTTCAGACATCCTGCAGGTCATGGCTGTGTTTTGCAAACCTTGAGTTTTCCATTCTAATGTGTGAGATTTTCAAGGGGGGGGGGATTTTCTTCACGCTTGTGACTCTCCTGAAGCAGCTTGCAAAGGCTGAGAACTGAACGGAAATAGACATTGGAAGGAGAAAAAGGAAAATTTACACGGAAGAAAAAGTTGATGAAACTCACATAGCTCCCATTCCTAAAAGTACGCCCATGCTCAAAAGAGCGTCAAAATGCAGCCTTACCTGGCAAGAAGGCATTTTGATTTCAATTAAGTCTTCCAGGTCAAAAGGAGTAAAGCAAAACCATTACCACAAAACTGAGCACCCAAAACTGAGTGTATTTGCTGGGAATCAATGTCCCAGGGCAGGTCATTTCATACCAAATGAGACCGTTTCCCACTGCACTAAAGAAGGGATTTGCAGTTTGTGGTTGAACAGTAATATGCCTGCACCTGATGAGTTCGGGTGGCCCACATTGCTATGCCAGTTACAGGAAGACTGGTCAGTGCTCCACACCCAATCTTCCCCCCATCGCCTCTTCATGAAAAACGTAGTCAGGTAACTCTAGGCCAGTAGACTCGCCAGACTACAGCGGCCATGGAAAGTCAAGTGTACTGACGTCTTTCCCTCTTTCCATTTTTCTTTCCTTTTCTTTTCTCCCTTCCCTTCCCTTTTTTTCCTTTCCCTTGTCTCCTCTCCTTTTCTTTTCCTTTTCCCTTTCTTTCTCTTCCTTTCTTCTCCTCTCCTCTTCCCTCCCATCCCCTGTTCTGTTCTCTTCTTCTTTCTCTCCTTTTCAAACCACCCATATTTTTTAATTGAAATATAATATACATACAGAAAATCACGCAAATTATAAGGGCACAGCTTAGCGAATTTTCTCAAAGTTAACCAGCACCCAGATGAAGAAACAGAACCTGATCTGAACCCAGAAAGAGCCCCTCATGCCCATTTTTGTCACTGCCCTTCCCCAGCCGACGGTCACCACTATTCTGGGTCTCCACAGCAGAGATTAATTTTGCCTGTTTCTGAATTGTACATAAACAAAATTTTATATTATGTTATCTTTTTTCTTTGACTTCATTCTCTGAACATTATGTTTGTGATCAACCCATGTTGTTCCTTTATTCTCATTGTAATGTAGTACTCAATTGTGTGAATATACCAAAAGGTATTTATTTATTCATTCTACCCTTAATAAGTGTTTGGGTTGTTTCTAATTTAGTGTGATTATAAATAGTACTGCTATGAACATTCTTAGAGATTCTTTGGATGAACATCTATGTGCATCTCTATTGAATACATGCCTAGGAGTGGAATTGTTGGGTCTTAGAATGTACATGTTTTCAGTTTTACTAGATAGTGCTGAAATGTTTTCAAAGTGGTTTTACCACCAGCAATATTGAGTTAAGGTTCCTTGCAAGCATTTGGCATTGTCAATCTTTACCATTCTAGAGTTCCTAATTGTTCTCTGGGGGCAGGGGTGCTTTTTGCCCTAGCTAGATTTGTTTTTAAAATCTCTCTATACCACTTTATATGCCTATGGTTAATAGCTCCTAACTGATGCATAATATATGCATTCATCAAATATATATTTATATATCACCTTGTACATACTTATACATCCATCCATTTCCATAGTGGTAGACTCTTTAAGCTATTTCCAACTCCCTGCTACTTCAATCAGTTATGCAATTAAAACACTTCAAAATTGCTGAATTTTAGAGCATACCCAATCTTACTTTTACTAAATACTGCCATGTTGTTCTTCATAATGGAAACACCAGTAGTGTACAAGCCCACCAAAAATGAATGAGGGTTCATGTTTCTCTATATCTTTCCAAAATTTATTATCTGATTTAAAAAAACTTGGACATTTGGATGGTCAAGAAGAACTACCTTACAGACATTTAAATTTGCAAGTTATTTAATTGCTAATAAAGTTGAATATCTCTGATGTATACTAGCCATTTAGATTTCCTCTTCTGTGAATTGCACACCTATATTCCTTTTCTATTTTTATATTGGGTTTCCATTTCCCTGTGTCTACTTTTGAAAATTGTTTCAATATTCTAGACAATAATCCATTTGTTAGTTTTAAACATAACTCTTACCTCCTACCCATTTGTTATCTTGTCTATAGTGTTGTTCATGAAATAGAAATACTGTGCTTGAATCCATAACATTATTTTTATATTATGATTTGTGTGTTTGGGGTCTTACTGAAGAAGTTCTTTTTTATTCCCTATCATAAAACTATTCTCTTACAATTAAAAATTATGCTTATAGTTTCATTGCTCATTTTTGTGCCTTTCATTCATCCAAAGATTTTGTTGTATATAGTCTAAGAGATTTTACAAGTTGTTTCTCCTCGTATAGTGACACAATTTCTAAATAACATCTATTTAAAAATCCACTGTTTTCTCACTGGTTTGTGGTGGTATTCTACCATATATCATGTTTCCATTTTTACATAAACATATTTTTGAGCCCTTTATTGTTTTTCAGAGTCCTTTTTTCCTATTTCTCCTGCCACACCACCTATTGTAATTATTCTTCTTGTTATCAAAATTGGCATATGACCTATGAAACCTTATTTTTCTATGGAGTGTTCAAATAAGCTTGTCCATTTCCTTAAAAAATTTTGCTGACATAAAATTGCTTTGAACTTGAATATTACTTTGGTTAACATTGACATATTTATAATATTATATCACTTATCCATAAAAAATGGTATGGTCCTCTATTTCTTTCATTTTTCCCAATTATCCTTTATCTCCTTTAATGAAGTTTTAGGTTTTTTTATATGACACCTGTGTGGTCTTTGTTAGTGTGAATCCTAGGTATTTTGTTATTTCCATTACTGTCATAGTTTTCTTTCTTTTTGAAATTTAACAATGCTGTGGCAAATTTAACAAAGCCTAGAAAATAAGAGAGAAACTGATAGGATCAAAGATCAATTAATTTTCTCCTCAGAAAAGGTACATCATTAGTTCTAACCAAAGATCAAATCAGATGAGAAGGAATTTTCTGCGCAAGCAGAAGGGAGGTTTCCTTCTGCCCTGAAATCCTTGATTAATCTGGAAAAAAATGTTAATTTAAGCTTTCAGATTCTCTTATCTGTCCAATAAAAAATATTGAGAAAAAGTGGAATTCACATTCCCTTGGATAACAAGATATGTTGGGCTCAATTAAAAAAAAATCTTTTCTCACATTCAAATAATTTGAGAAGACGTTATAACTTGTCGAGAGTTATTATGACTCTGGGGTGATTTTTCTTTTGTTACCATTATATTCTTTGGCTAGAGCCAAGTGGTGTGTGGGAACTGCTAACACAGTTTGTTTCTCCATGCTGCTGTATTTCCCCAGGTTTTGAAGAATAACTTCTATTTTACCCACCCCTCATTTACTCATCCCTTGGGCTTCTCTCCCTATACATGTTCATGTCTTTCCCAGGACACGTGCCCATGGCACTGAAACTCCTGGTAATCCAGCTCCCCATTCGTTGCTGGACTGCTTACATCAGTCTCTCACCTGTGGCCATAATCCCAGCCAGGGGCCCTTGTACATATATGCTGGCAGTGATCAGCTCGGGTCACTCTGTGATGCTTAGTCCCTCCTTTCTGGGGGCCGCTTTGCTGCCACCCTTTCCCTGACTCCCTTAGGCTCAGTTACCTCCACTCACCTCTGTCTTCCTTACTGCCTTCTTGTTAATGGACACCCATTAATCCATTTGCTCACAAAATATTTATTGAGTGTCTGTTAGGTGCCAGGCACCTTGTACCCATAGTGCACTCAATGAGCTCAGTCCTACCTCACCTTTACTTACTGGTTTCATGAGAGGGGGGAATTTCAGGAAGCTACCAGGGAAAGAGCTTCCCACCCCTCCTGTCAATGAACACTGAGTTTGATCTTATTCTGGATTTCCTGGTTCGATTCCCGCAGGGAGAGCAAACTGTGGGTGGGACACGTGTGTTTGGTGGATGGGGAGGGAATGTCAATGCCATAAACAGAGGACTTGCGTTCTCTGCTCCCATTCTACCTAGTGCCGAAGGACTAGAGATAGTGTGGCCCCTGATCTGCCTTCACTGCCTTTTAGTCCAAACATGGAATTCCAGCACATTGTCCATTCCCTTTAATGCCCTTCTGCGAGCAGTTAACAAACCTTTTGTGGGGAGTCAGCAAATTCATGGGGAGTGTTTGTATCTTCTTCACTATACCCCTAGGAGGACGGTGGGCAGGGGGAGTGTGCCTGAAATCATTTTAGTCCTTGGCAGCTCTTAGCACACTGGAGGTTTTGAGGTAGCTCAGATATTCCCCCTTGGACATGGACTTGGGCTGATCGACAGATTCCAAATACTTGGGATTGTGGGCTTGGGATGTGGTGAACGTGGAGGTCTGCTGCTTTGGAGAAGATGGTTGGAGGTGATGTGTGTCAAACAGCTGGGTCTGAGTGTCTCCATGGTGACCTGTGACTCAGCATGCATGAGCAGCAAGGCTTCTCCAGGTACGCCAGCCCTTCATGTGGCTTGAGTGGTCACCGACAGGAAACAAGTGTGAGGTTTTAGTTCAGATCAAGTCGCTCTTACTTGATGACAGAAATGGTGGCTAGCGCTACTCATGGTTATGATAATTACAGCATAAAAGCAAATGCATGTGTCTTCAGATAAGTTACTTAACATGTCCATGCCTTAGTGTTCTCACCTGTAAGTTGAAAAGAATGATAATATTTGTCTGGGAGGATTGCTCTGACTCAGTGCAATACAACAAGGAAGTGCCTATAATTTGTCAGTTGTTTAAAATACACAAGCTGACACGTCACCATGTCATTTGAAGTAGCTTTAAGAATGAGGCTTGGAGAGGTGGAATTTCTCACACAACCAATAAGTGGTCCGGGTAGGATGTGGACTTGGGCTCTAAGCCTCAACTCTTTCAATTTTGCTGCACAACTGGACTGTGTGGTTCTGCAGATTTCTAGTGAAAGCTGGATGTGCATCTCTACTTCTAGGAGCAGTGGACCCCCAGGAATCCCTCTGGGTTCACGGTGCCTGTATCCCCATCTCTGGATGTGTTGGTCAGGCCAGGCAGGAAGGTGACAGGGGACTTAGCTGCCGGTTCTTCTCATCTTGACGTGTTCCACCTTCTAGCCACCTTTCCTCCATAGAAGAAGGGGAGAATTGGGGCAAGTAGGGGCAGGTTTTCAGAAAGGCCAGGACTATGGGAAACCAGGGCTACAGCTGCTGGGTAGCAGGAGCAGAAAGAGCAGCCCTTAAACTGTGAGCACAAGGAGGGCGAAGGAGACAGACACCAGCTTGAGATACATAACCTTGAAAATACAGGCCTGTCCCAGTCCCCACAGCCTTATGTGCAGTAATACTACTCAAATGGCCACCAATTTGATTCCTGTGAGAGATCTGGCCCTGCCCCATCAAGCTTTCTCCAGCCTGCATCTCTCTCATTTATAGAGAGTATATGGAGCTTTTTTACATTTTCCAGCTGTTTAGCAACTCAAGATTTCTCTTTTCCGCTTTGGTCCCCAGTGATCAAGGTCCCGACAGCAAAGATTGCCACCCCCAGTTCTCTCCCCGTGCCCCTACTGCGCTGTCTAATCTATTAGCGAGCTGGTGCTGGCGGGGGACGAGGGGCAGGGGGTCGTTTATTTGATTGTCGTATCATTTATGTGGCGGTGACTTCCAACGCTATTATCTTTGTTTAGCACAAACGGAGAGCAGTTAGTGCTCCTGGTAATCTATCTCGGAATCAGAAAGCTATGGAGACACAGGCAGCCTCCTCTCCAAGCCTTTATCTCTTACCACCATCATTTTCTCAGCTGGGAGCAGGCGACAACCCTGCTTCCAATATGCTGTTCAATGTTTCTAGATGATTGATCTTCCTAAAGTGCTTTTCGGTTTCTTGCCACACAGACGTAGATAGATTAAGCAATTATGGATTATTTCAACATCAAAAGGCCCAAGACAATTAGTCAGAAGAGAAGCAAAGAAATGGCCTTGCTGGCTTTGGGGGCTGGGAGAGGTTAGCAGGAGCGAGGATAGATCTGCCCATTAAGGTGGAAGGACGACACAGGCCTCAGCTGATCTGAGGGGTAACAAATGAAAAAACAAAAAACACATATAAATATATTTATGCAGTAGCAGGAGGTAGGAATTTTTTTTTTTTTTTTGTATTATGGCATAAAGAATCCTCACTATTTCCGAATCAAAGGAACACTTCCGAGTAGCATTCCTTTAAGGGAGATTGGATTGCTGGTGCTTCTTAGAGGGGGGAAAAATGGTTGTAAGAGGGAGAGAGACTGAGTAGTGTATGTAATAAAAGACAATAGATTAGATAGTCTCTGAATGGATCCAAGGCTCTAAATCACTCCCTGGGCCTGGCTGCCGTGGAGAAGACTTCCCGAGCAGGCCGGTCCTGTTTGATGGTGTGTCAGCCGCCCTCTGGGGAGTGAGTTACAACCTTGCAGTCAGTGGGCAGCACGTGTTATCCTACATGTAAACAGGTATTCAAATCCGAGCTCCGGAGCCTGGCATTTAATCAGCCCGGTGATCTAACCCCGTTCTCCCCCCAACAAGGTCGCTGTTCAGATCGCGTGACTTTCAGACTCTTCTCTGGCACCGAAGGCAGGAGCAGCCGGGCTGACAGCCGCCCAACTCGTCAACCAGGCTGACAGACCCAAAAATTAACTTTGATATTTTGTGTGGAATAATTCAGTGGCAACTGGGCCAGATGATGTTCTGTAACCTACCTTCAATTTCCATCACCGGGAAGCATCCGTGCCCGCTTACCACGAGCACCTAGCGATCTAGGGAGTGTGCGTGTGCATATATACGCCATGCATCTGTCATTTCTATTAGCGTGATAGATGAAAACGTGGGCAATATATTTGCTGAGGCAGTCATTGATTACTTGGGGATGACTTTCTGAGCCCTGTCCTTTCTTCTCTCCTTCACTGCCTGGGTTTAATTCTCTCCTTTTGGCAGACGGCAGGGGAGGGGGTGTTGAAGCAGCAGGGAGCATAAAGCCGGTATGCTTCTTAGCAACTCTCAGAAACGCCAGGGGATGAAGGGAGGCACAGCTCTAATGCTAGATTCCGGACTCTCTCATGACTTCTGGGTGATCCCCATCTTGGGCAGGTAGCAGGCAGGTGACGTGCAGCCAGCCATGGGAGCTCCTTGGGGGAGAGTGGAATCCTGGCTGTGTCTCCTCCCAGATGTGTGGCCTCTTGAGCTCACTTCATCTCTTACAGCCTCAGTTTTTCTATTTCTAAAGTGGGGGAAATCCTTCTCCTGGCACCTGGCCCAGAGTAGGTGTTCAAGAACAAATCGATTGCCAGTCATTAGAAAACAACTCTTTGCGTACTGATTCCCTCTATGCTCTTGTCCCTTTGAGGGGGCACCCCTGGCTGATTTACCCTCCAAGAACAATATCTCACCTTTGCATCACTGGAGACCAGTGCTTCTCCTCAAGGGAGAAGTGGTGGCTTCCGGATTAGTCACAAAGTCACGACTGTTGGGCCAGAGGAAACCTGGGGGTCATGGACTCCCGTGTGGGCATTTTCCATAATAAGACCCTGAGATGCAGGTCGGGCAGGTGACCTGCTGAGCACCACACGGCTGCAGACCCCGAGTGTGGCCGCCATGCCCTGTGTGGCCCCATGCACAGTGCAGAGAGATCGTCCCTGCTTGACCTGGAGGCCGGGCCACAGCACTGGCCATGGGATGGCTGACTTGTCAAGTCCTCTGGGAGGAGGGCCAAGCCAAAGCCATTAGGCCCCGTTCTGGTCTCAGAATGTGGTGCTCCTGTGAGTTCTGTTACTATGGCCACTGGCTTACGGGCCATAGGAGGGATTTTTATGACAGCTTTGGAGTTGGGAGAGGGTGGGGGAGAGGGTGGGCTCTCGAAGAAGGAAAGGAGAGAGAGAACAAGCGTGAGAAGTCACCTCTGGGTCCCAGCGCACACAGCCCCCGGCATGACTTCACACCGGCCCTTCAGATGGCGTCACCATCCTGTTCGCTGTCTGACTCCAAGCTCAGTGCTCTTGTCTGGGACATATTGTTGCCTCCAAAGAGAGATCCTGAGTCTAGGTGGCCAATTAATGTCTCTTCCTGGTGACGCCTAACATGTAAGTATAGTGAATCCGACAGGTCTTGGCAGTGCACGGAAGGCTGTTTGCCAAACGTCTGGATTTCACTTGTTCCCTCCAGGTCCCAGGGCAATGCCCTTGTTCATTTAAACACGGATGTGACTATGTTTGTGGAGGACCATGTATTTTTTTCTTTAAATAGCAATGCCGTGTGGGTGATGTTTTCTTTGAAAAGGAAAGCCCAGGGATCATCTGCATCAGCTTATAAAATGATCCCAGGGTCCATTCCTAGCTCTAAGCAAGTTGAGTATACATCACCTCGTTTAATTCAGCAATATCATCAATGTCAGTGCGTATCCACCGGCTGTTGGCTATTGGTCATCCGGACCTGACACAAACTCAATAAATACTCCATAACCCCTGACAGCCGCCAGCAGATTAGCCTGAAATGAGCGATTGCCCAGCCAACACCTGCTGAACCAAATCAGCCCTGTGACCGGATGGGCCCGTACTGAGCTCTGACCACGAGTAAGATCAGTGGAAGAATGATTTTATACTTTAAGAAAAGAATTAGAGATGGTGGTGGCTGGAGTGATTGGAAAGCCTTCAGAGGGAGCCGTTTTTCTTCTCTTTCTTCCTCTTCCCTCGACAGATGTCCTGCTGCAGCTCAGCTCCCATGCCTGAGCCCATTACGGGTCCTAAGCTCCTGGGCCCACAGGAGGAGTGGAGGTGGGGGCTCAGGGGCGGCTGAGGCTGGAGCAGGGGCTGCTTTCGGGCCCATGCAGAATGTGGGATAAGCCGTGCCAGGGGTAGGAAGCAGCACCTCAGAGCCATCTGCGCAGGAGCTGTGCCTCTGATCCACCAGGCAGTGTGACAGTAGTCTGGGGCTGGGCAGCGTGGGTGGGGGACACACCACATGACTAAAGGAAGGGTGCGTCAAAGGACCCCAGGTGGGGCTCAGCCTGAGCATAAACTCCTGGGCTTCCTCTCCTCTGGTAGCGACCATAAGCGCATCTTCTCCTAGGCTACCCCTCATTGTATTGTCCAAATTAGAACACAGGCTTGGCTGAAAAAAAAACCCCACAAATGCAAACGAAACCAAACCCTTTGTTGGAGTTCTTGCTCTCTTGCTTAATAGATGGGAGACACAGGCAGAGGAGTCATCTGGACGATCTTTTGAGCCTCACTTTCCTTACATGGGAAGTGATGATAACCAGCCTACCCATTCTTCTAAGGTTCTTGAAAATCTACTTTTTAATGAAGCCAGACTTGGATATGCAGAACATTTATACGGGCCTCTTGTAGAAGTTTTTTTTAATTGGATAACAATGTGGCATTATGACATCAGCCTACACTGGGGGATGTTTTTAAAAACAGACCTGTGAATCTCGCTGCCTGGTTTACAGCAGAGCTGCTTCAAGGATGTTATTCACTACATCACACGGCCCTTCCCACGTGGATCTAGGGCAGACACTTCTGTCTGGTTAGTCCCAGGAATTGTTATGTTTATCCGAAACGATTGTTTAGATTTTATGTTATGAACTCTGAATTGTGTAAATGATCCTGTTTTCTTTTGTGTTCAGGGCTAGGAAACTCAGCCAAATGGGTGGCCTATCTCTTAGCAGTTTGATGAATTCCACGATGTGGCTATGTTTTGGCACAAACCCCATTTGTTACTCATATTTTCTTCTTCAGTTTTCTTATTTTAAATGTATTTTGTCTTTTGGGATGATGCGGGTTTTTTCTCAGCCACCTTAAATCATTTGCTGGTACTAGGTGTGGCTTAAGTAAACTAAGACATGCCTCTGATGGGGCAGAGAGATGGGGCTCCTGGACCTTTGACCCCATGCTGGGACAAGTACACGGAGCACATACACCTGTCTTCAGCGGCAGCCAGAATGCAAGCACAGCTTTCTGATACAGGAGCTTTTCCTGCAGAAGTCCCCTTCAAGAAAGAGATAAGTGGTCCTGGCAAGGCCAGGCTCATAGAGGAGTCCTGTCCACTAAACCACTGCCAGGAGGGGGAGCCACTGAGCATCTCCCAGCCCACCTGCCTCCCACCAGGGGAGCCTGGCCCAGGTGACAGAAGGGGAGGCCTCAGGGGGCGTTGTTTAGGGTCCCTCCTTGCCTTGCAGGGGAGGAGCAGCAAGCTTACAAGGGCTCTCAGGCTGCTTCTGGCCAGATTACTGCATGAATGTGCAGCAATAACTCATACCATGTTCCTTTGATTTCTTACCTGCCTGCCCTTGCTGCTGGGACTTCCAAATTCACTGCCCTTAATGCTTATTGGCAACGACCCCAGCCCCTTCTCTCTCCAAAGCCTCCAAAGTTTTGTTTCCCTCCAAGTTTGGGTCCCGTCCCTGGGGCTTGAATTCCCTTTCTTATGCTGGTCACTGGAGCTGTGAGATCAGACCCACGTTCCTTCCGCTCTTTCCTCCTTGTCAGTATGTGAATGTTAAGAGCAGACCTTGGGCTAATTTAGCTCAACAAAGTCAGCCTCATGCACAGTGGCAGATGCATCAGGGCACAGGGCCCTTCCTAGAGCTCCCAGATGGCATCTCTTCTCATTTTGCTCCAGAGTGAGTCCATGGTTCTCAGCCCTGGATGCACATTTGGATCATGGGGGAGCTTTCAGAGGATACTGATGCCAGGGCCACCCCAGAGTAACTGGAAGTAATTCTCAGGTGGCAGGGGTATGGAGGGGGCAGGGGGCACTGGGTATCTGGAGGTCTAATGGGAGGCTGTGGGTGCATGGGGGTGCTGTACAGAGAGTAAAAGGGAGGTGCGGTTCATCCTCTGAGCATATGGAGAGATGCTAATCTCATAGCGAAAGCTGAAGGCCTGTTGACAGTCCATAGCTGTCACTGGCTTTGGGTGCCCCGTGAAGACGGAGGTGGAAGGCAGAAGGGATAGCAGGGGAGACTGCAGGGAGAGGCATAAGCTGGGGGTCTGGCAGGATCTGTCCATGACACTCATTCCCCTGGGGCCTGGCAGACACTGCGCCCCACTAGTGGGACTGTGTGCATGCAGCAATTCCCATAGTCAGGCCTGGGCCAGGTCGCTGTTGGGAGGATGGTGGGCATTTCAGAACATCATGAGCTGCTGAGAGATTGTTGGGGGCTGTTTTCCTTCCCAGCGTGGCTGCAGTAGCCTTTGCACGCATAGTGCTGCCTCATTCGTCTTCACTGTCGGGAGGACAGCGTTCCACTTAGGTGAAATTTCCTGAATTCCCCAGCTTGTTCTTTCTAAACCCCAAATTGCATTTACTTTAGGCATTCTGGACAGAAGGCTTTCTAAGATGTATTATGCATCCCCTTAACCTTTTTAGAAACACAAGAGAGTTGAACCCTTTCTTGATGACCCTGCCTCGCTTCCGACTGCCCAGCACACACTCTCCTCTCCTTGCTTTAATTTTGTCCACTAGCTCTGCCGCCAGCCTGTCAGCTGTCAGTCCTCATTGCTGTTATTGAGCTGTCTCTAATGCCTCCTTTTTCCTTCGCTGCTACATCTTATATTTGCTACATCCAATTTGCAGCTACTGGGAAACCAAGTATCTGAGAGCGTTAGACGTTTATGTTAAGCAAGAGTGAAGAGGCTTTGAATGAGTGCCTTGGTCCTCTTCTAAGCAATAAAGCCTATGAATTTGGCATTAGACTGTGCAATAGTTATTTTCAGGGTCTGTCTTTCTCTGCTTGCATCCATTGGAAGTTACTAGAAGTCAGACTCCACATAGGGGTGATGCTGCAGTGGGTATGGAGAACAGTGTAAGTATTTTCCCCTGACTCTTCATTTTCAGGAATGTCATGTGTCTTATCTAACTAGCCAGGTCCCTGCATTGGACGTGTTACTGTCTCCACCTGCCACGCTATCTGTCACTAGGCTCTCTGTCTGCAGGTTTCATGAGTCTGGACTTCGTCAGACAAAGGACCCTCCAATCCAGAAAGAAATGAAGATCAAAAGTCCCTTCAGAAGTATGTCCAGGTCTACCAGCTTAGAGAAAGGGCCCCAGTTTGAAGAGCTGTCAGACTCAGACATTTGGAAAGTAATTTGAATAACCAGAGGACCATGGGTATCAGATGGTTGGTGAAAATGTCTTCCCTACACCTGCTGTCAGCACCAATCAACCTCTGGTCCAGTTTCCTCCAGAGACAAGCACTGTCCTTACCTACGTTCCGGTGTCTTGCAGAGTTGCATCATTTGGGTTGGCAACCTAAGTGTGCCAGAAAGAGTAGCTTGCAACTAGAATCATCTGCAGGGAAGAATCTGGGGTTTAAGACGTCCAGTTCTGCTGTTTGTAGCTCCCCAGCAGAATTCGGGGCTTGGGTCCCTCCTGCGTGAGTGTCATCAGTGTGAGGAGGTGCCCATCACCACCATCTATGGGCGTTGTCCTCCTAACCGTTCTACAAGGGTTGTATCATGAGTCCTGTTTTAAAGATCAGAAGCTGAGCTTAGATAAGGTATCTTTCCTGAGTTCGGGTGCCTGGGAAATGGTGTAGCTGAGATTAGAACTCAGGTCTGCTGGTAAAACTCATGACATCTGCTTCCTCTCTTGTCACTCAGTCTGGCTGCCATGCGGTATCACCAGCCTACTTGGATGCTTTGGCCTCACACTCTGTTTGTCTGGAAGCATGAGGTGAGGAGTCTGGATTGTGGGGGTGAGGGCAGGCCCTGGAAGAGATAGATCAGGGCCAGCTTTTCACAGAGATGTTCAGGGGCCCTGATGTGAAATTACCACTTCTCATAACCTCTGGGCTGCCTGAAATCCCCAAAGTGGAGTTTGTACCCTTAACGCTTTATTTCCAAGATGCAAAGATATAAATAACTCTGGAAAGGGAATACTTTAAGCTGTTACCACTTATTTGCATCTTAGGGAAAGTGAGTTTCAAATTTTTTTGAAAGCACATTTTTCTTGGAAAGGGAGTCACATGGAAAGTGTGAGCAATATGGGTTCAGCTTATCCATTGAGGGGTCAAAAAGGGTACAGGGGAGCAGGCTGGGGGCACCAAGACCAAGTGTATTCTCCTCACAGCTTCATCAGGGGCTGTTTTGGGGACAATGGTGGGGTTAGAGTATACTTACACATATAACAATTGGCGTGCTCCCATCGAAGCACTGAAAACACTGGGAATAGAAGTGTGGTTGGGGGCCAAGCCCTAGATTTGGGAGCCATAAACTTTAATCATGACCAGGCCATCTTACTTGGCCTCCTGTTTCCTGGACCGGTCACCATCTATTTGAAACTTAAAGAAATCTTCCAGTACATAGCAGCACTTGGAATACAGTAAGTTCTCAAATAATGTTTGTTCAATATGAAACATTCCGCCTCAGATACACATTCAATGGATGGGTAAATGGAAAAAAAAACCCTTGAGGGACAGAGGTGATTCCATCCACGTGCACATTCCAGCACAAAGCCCCATGTGGGGCTGCTGGAAGGAAAACATCTCATGCTGACATACACGTCCTTGTCACAAGACTGACTCACCTGCCCCACTGCCAGAGGTAAGCGGGCTTCTCTGGCATTCTTCAAGTTGCAAGTCAAGGAAGACCACCTCTTTCCACCTGGTAAATAAGGAGAAATGGAATGCCTGTAAATCGTGTTGTCCAAAAAATATATGCCCTCTTTGTCTCTGCCTTTCCAAGGCTCCCTGCCCAGACTCCCTTTCTGAGATGTCAGCTTTCTTTCCCAATCAACCTCTGCCCATCTTTTCCATCCCATTTTCCATTCGTCTCCAGCACTGTCCCTTCCATTCCAAACTCACTGGTCTCCTAATGATCTCTGAACACACAACATGCATTTGCATCTATCCCTTCCTCTTTGCCTGGAAAACTCTTTTCCCTGGCTGAGCCACACCCTTTGTCTGGTCCCAGCCTGACGGTGGAGATGATTTTCTGAAATCTAAGAGCTCTCACCATCAGCACCAGTCACTGAATACTTGCAATTTTGCGACCTTGGGTTGATTATTTGTAGGGCAAGTCCCATGTCTTATGCGTCTTATCTGAAGAACTTAGCATCGTGCCCACACCCAGAAATTGCACAATAGTGACACGATTATAGTAGAGTGTTTCCAAGTCAGTGGATCGTTAGTCCTCCTGGGGGTATGAATATGTGTTTTATGAATCCTCTGGACAAATGTGTTTGAAAAGCACTAAGTTAAATATGTTTCTGTTCTGCAGAACTTTCCAGAATCTATATAATGTGCAGAATGTCCTACTTATTCACTTGACCACGGAGGCCCTTCCTATGGACCTTTAGCCTCTGTGTACACTGTCAGTGTTGTGTTGGAATCAGTTGTACCAGCTTGCAAGAACCAACTGCTCAATTTTCAGGAATTTAGAAATTCCACGTAGATGTCATGTTGATACCTTGAAACTGGTCCACAGTGGGAGTATTTACACCATGAAAATTGCTAAATGCTACAAATCAGGGCTCTTTACCCCACGGAGCCAGCCATTAAACATTTATCAGCACATTACCAACACTGAGTTTTGAAGAGTGTAGCTTGAGAAATGCTGGATTATATGACTCTGAAGAGAAGGTGTGGCAGTGGGACAGGAAAAGAAAGAGAAAGGAATAGTCTGTCCAAAAGCCAAAAGGTCACAGAATCCTTCTAACAACTTTCCTAGGGGACAGGTGCGTGGCATTGCTTGTGGGCTGCAGAGGTGATAATGAAGATGATCGAACAAATGTGTGCTTCTTGCTCCAACTTAATTTGTTCCTTACAGCCTTTCAGAGCTTGCTGCCAGTTAACCAATTGGTAGTTAATTTAATTTCCTCATCAAGGGTGGCAGCAGAAGGTTTTCTGATTTGCATACTTAAGTGCCTATTAGTGAAGGCCTGACCTGCCTGGGGGGCGTACATCTTCAGCGAGACAAGAGTGAGGCTATTTGTTCCCAATCTGCCACCATATGGCTGAGTTACCTTGCACAAGTCACTTGCTCTTTCTGGGCTGAGTTCTTCATCTGCAAAATGAGAAGTTGAGCCTGACAACCCCCTGGGTCCATTTCTATTTTGTCACATCCCTTCACTTTCTCTGTTACTCTCACTGCTCGTGTCACAAGGGGACAGGCCAGCCCATGGTCTGATTTTCTTAGGTGTCAGCTCCCACAGGGGATGCACACATCTCAGAGACCATCACCTATGGATTTTGGAACCAGAATTTCTCTGGCGGGGGTGCCCTCCTGAGCACCATCTGTTTGTCCTGTGGCGACTGAGACAATCTAACACTTCAGTGCTTTGATTTCCTCCTTCAGAAATGGAGAGAATGCTGCTCTGTCTTGACTGCAAATAAGACCGTCTTTAAGCAATGCTGATGGATTAAAAACAAGCCGGATTGGGAACTGAGTGTCCACCTTACAAATGGATCATTCATTCTGGAAAATGATGCTTGAAAAAGAACAGTTTCCTTAGTGAAATTAAAGCAGGAGGCAATTTGGAATTCACTGGTGAGCATGCCTCCTTTCATGATCCACCCAATAGCTGCCATTGGGGGTCCACCTTCTTTCTCTGCCTCCAAACTGGGCCTACCTCCCCCGTCTCCTGTACCTTCAGCCTCCTGACTGCTTTCTCCCTAGCCATCCCTCACATCCAGTTCACCTTGATGAGGAAATACTCAGAAAGTTCTCAAATCCCTCCTCCTCTTGGCAGGTGTGGTGGGAAGCCAAGGAAGCCAAGGAAACAGGGTTTCTGTTAAGGTTTCAGGAATGTAGAGGAATCACAAGGTGTTTGGGTACTTGGCATTGAAACAATGTAACTATGTATTCTCCCCCCACACCCCACCTGGACTCAGTGGTATGGAACAGCTTGTTGATCACAGTCATGGAAGTCCATTAGTTTAGAATACAGTATCCAGGTAACCTTTACAGAAATAGATTAAAATATAACTAGCATCCTGAATTCACCTATAGTGACCTAATAGCTCCCGCTGCAATGGTTCCTGGGTGCTGACTCCCCACCTAGCTTTGTAGTGAATGTATAAAAGATGTGGCCCTGCTGTACTCGGGGCTCAGGCCTTTGGAGATCACTCTCCTCTGAGTGCCCAGGTGTGACATAAACCTCCACCCTCCAAGACCTCCGAGTGCCACTTGGTTCTTCTGTCAGCGATCCAGTCCAGGTTTTCTGCGACAGCCTTACTCAGGGCCCTGCACTGTGTATACATTTACGTTCAGGGACACCCACATCATAGTGCCCCCCCTTCATGCCTTCATGCCTTCACTGCCTACCCCTGGACCCTCCCTAGAGCCTCATTTGAGTATTGGGGAAAGTTCTAGATCCAGGCGTTGGACTGGTCAGCATAGGGCTCTCATAGCATAGTAGAGTTCCAGAAGATGCAAAGCAGTCATTTATGAATTAGGGGGTTGAGCTGGGGAGAACGCCCTAACTGGTGTCCAACTGCCCACAGCTTGGAGAGGTAGAGAACGCTACTTTTTCTGGGAATCATGTTGTAAAGCAGAAATTGTTTTTCATAGAAAGAAAAAAAATCACGCTTTAGTCTAAAGTGTGATTACTAACTTTGAGGCTCAGCTTAAAGCATGGGCACGTGTCCTTTTCTCCATATCAATTCATAGATGCTCTTGATAGGTTGTCTTGGGAGGCATTCATTTTATCATAACTTTATTGAGAGGTAATTCACATATCATAAAATTTGCCCATTTAAAGTATACCCAGTGGTTTTTAACATATTCAAAAATTGTAAAACGGTCATAACAATTTAAAAATATTTTTATCACACCCCCAAGAAGTTAAAACCTCACTAGCAATTCCTTCCATTCCATCTTCCCATTCTACCAGCCCTAGGAAGCCAACTAATCTACTTTGTGTTTTCATAGATTTGCTTATTTTGATGTTTAGTGTAAATGAAATCAGACATGGTCTCTCGTGACTGACTTCTTTTGCTTAACCTAATATTTCCAAGGCTCATTCATATTATGGAATGAATCAGTATTTCATTTCTTTTTTGCTGAAATCCATTCTTCAGCTTTTTAGAAATCCACTTTTTAGAAATCCATTCTTCAACTGATGGACATTTGGGTTGTCTCTGTTTCTGGCAGTTGTGAATAATGTTACTATGAAGTTTGCACACATGTCTTTGTGTAGACATATTTTCATTTCTTGGGTATACATCTGAGAGTGGAATTGTTGGGTCATATGGTAACTATGTTTAATATTTCTAGGAAATAACTAATGTATTCCATAGTGCTACCTCATTTTACATTCCCACAAACAACATAAGAGGGTTTCAATTTCTCCACATCCTCACCAACACTTGTTATTGTCTGTCTTTTTGATTATGGCCATCCTAGTGACTATGAGGTGTTATTTCATTGTGTTTTTGAATATGCATCTCCCATTGACAAATGATGTTGAATTTCTTTTCTTCTGCTTATTGGCCATTTATCTTCTTTTGAGGAATCCTTTACTCATTTTATAATTAAATGATTATAAAGGATTACTTCAAATCCTTTACTCCTTTTACAATTAGATTATCTTTTTAATATTAAATTGTGAGAGGATACAGGTCTCTTATCAGATACATGATATATGAATATTTTCTCTCACTGTGTGGATTCTTTTAACTTTCTTGATAGTATCATTTATAGCAAAAAAATATTTAATTTTTATGAAGTCCAACTTATCTACTTTTTCTCTCATTGCTTGTATTTTGCTTTTATATCTAAGAAAACCAATCCTAATTCAAGGTTATGAAGGTTTACTTCTATGTTTTCTTTTAGAAGTTTTATAGTTTCAGCTCTTACATAATTCACTTTGACTTAATTTCTGTATATCATGTGAGGTAGAGTTCCAATTTCATCCTTTTGCATGCGGCTATCCAGCTGTCTTTGCATCTTTTGTTGAAAAAACTATTCTTTCTTCATTGAAATGTCTTGGCACCCTTGTTGAAAATCAATTGACCATGAATGTAAGGGTTTATTTCTAGACTCTCAATTCTATTCCTTCTATCTGTGTGTCTGTTCTTATGCCAGTACTACATTATCTTCATTAGTTTAGCTATGTAGTAAGTTTTGAAATCAAGAAGTATTTGACTTCATTCTTCCTTTTCAAGATTGTTTTGGCTATTTTATGTCTCTATGAATTTTAGAATCAACTTGTCAATTTCTGCATGAAAGTAAGTTGAGATTTTCATAGAGATTATGTTGAAACTGTAGATTAATTTGGAGAATAATGCCATTTTAACAATAGTAGTCTTCCAATTCATGAAAATGAGGTATTTCCCCATTTATTTAGACCTTCTTTAATTTATTTAAAAATGTTCTGTAGTTGTCTGAGTACAAGTCTTGAAGTTTTGTTAAATTCATTCCTATGTATTTTAATCTTTTCATTGCTACTATAGGTAAAATTGTTTTCTTAATTTCACTTTCATATTGTTCATTGTTAGTGTATAGACATGCAATGTTTTTTATATTTTATTTCTACAATCTTCCTAAACTTATTTATTAGTTATAATAGTTTTTCATTTGATTCTATTGGATTTTCTATATATAAGATCATGTGATCTGCATTAAAAGTAATTTTATTTCTTCATTTCCAATCTGAGTTACTTGTATTTCATTTTTTTGTTAATTGCCCTTGCTGAGATCTCCAGTACAATGTTGAATAGAAGTGGCAAGAAGTGACATGTTTATCTTGTTTCTCTTTTTAGGGGGAAAGCATTCTGTCTTCTGCCAATTAAGTATATTAGCTGTGGGGTTTTTGTAGATATCCCTTATCACATTGGAAAAGTTCCCTGTTGGTCCTACTTTGTTGAGTATTTTTTATCATGAAATGGTTTTGCATTTTATCAAATGCTTTTTTTGTGTCTTTTGGGATGATCAGGTGATTTTTTTCTTTTTGTTCTATTAATATGGCACAGTACACTGATTCATTTTCAGAGATTAAACTAACCTTGCATTCCTGGGAGAAATGGCCCTTGACGATGGTATGTAATCCTTATTATATTGCTGGATTTTGTTGAGGATTTTTATATTGATATTTATAAGGAATATTGGCCTATAATTTTCTTGTGATATCTTTGTCTGGTTTTGGTTACAGGGTATAGAATGAGTTGGGAAATATTCTCCCCTTTTCTATTTTTTGGAAGAGTTTGTGAAGAATTGCTGTTTATTACTCCTTAATTATTTGGTAGAACTCACCCAGATGGGAGAGATTGCAGACTTCTCTTTCCTGGGTATATGCACAGCCCTGCACAGGCTCATGGCCTTCTAGATTCCCAAGGATGTGTCAGAGCTTTTCAAGTCAGTCTACAGACATCTCATCCCCTAGACATTCCTTTTAAGTTTTTCACCAGGCTCTTGTTTTTCCCAACTGTGATCACATCTTTAAACAGCTTCAGTGTAAAATGATTGTAGATGCTGCTAATGATTTTGAAAACACTCTGGGAAGAAGCTTTTCTCCAGGGTAAGTTCTGAATCAGGGAAAATAACGATGCCTTGTTAATGGGGCTTTTTTTCAGGAACTGACAGGTGAAATAATGCCAATGCTCTGGGGATGGGGCCTTTTGAAGGGCTCCAAACCTGGTCTCCAAACCACCCTGGTAGTTGTAAGGCAGATGGTTTTCAAGGCAAGTACAGAGCTGGGAAAGGGAGATAGAAGTAGGTCAAGTTATAGTGTTAAAATCCCTGCTATTTTGATGGTCCCACTTCATCCTTGACATCATGCCTTTCAAATGTAAAAAATGGATTAAATACACTAAATAAGCAGAAAATTCATAGTAAATACTAGCAAAAAGGTGCTCTTGGTAGTGAGTGGCAAATACACCCTGCAAGTTTTGGATGGGAAACTTACTGTGTTAGGGATGATGGGCGTCAGTGTTTTTTGTCATTTACATCCATATTTGTCAGTTCTCTAAGAACTATGGTAAAAATGTAATGTTATTTATATAGTACTTTACATATGCGTTTATATCCATTACTTCCTCAAAGTTCACAGCAACCTGTGATTTTAAACAAGGGAACTTTGACCCCCTAGATATTAGGACACCTCCTCAAGGTCACACCACTGAGCTCTGACACATAGTCACAGCAGGATTCAGCCCTGAGGTTTCTGACCCAGGTTCATGGCTCTTTCCACAACACAGCTGTCTCTGTTGAAAAAGGAGGGAAATTCAAATCAATCATTTTCTGCCATTAGGAAAGTCGCTAAAAATGTTTGGTGGGAAAGGAGTTGAAATGAATGGCTTAAGTGAAGTTTTTCCACACCATCTGTGGTTTCCTTGGCTTCGTGATAGGAAATTCTCCTGGATCACCCTGCTTCTCTTGGACTCTTCTACTGGCCCCTCGTCAAGTGGCTGCTAACGTCTGATGCTTCTTGATCCTTTTTCTCATTAACCTTCTTTCCCCCTCCTTTGGGACCTTCCAAAGACTCCGAATCCACCTGTAGCCCCAGGGTCCCTCTTGAGTTCGGTCCTGAAGGCCCTCTTGCTTGCTGGACATTTTCATCTGGAAGCCCACTCTTGGAGAGAGATACCCTGTCCTTGAACACAGTGACTCTGAGTCACTGAATATGGATGATGCTTGGTCAGAATTCAGCCTCTGCAGAAATACTCCCTCTGAGTCTCTTCTTTGGTGCAGGGGCTGTTCAAATTCTGCCAGCTCCAGTGAATGTCAGTAACTGATTCCTGGCCTCCCAGACTTCTGAAGTAGCTGTTAAGTTTTTCCATATATACTGATGGAATAGGCCCTGTCCTAGAAGACTGAGCAAAGCAGAAATGGGTTTTTGATGTTTCATCTGAGTTGGGGAGAGGGATGATTCCTCCCCTATTCTGCCGTGTCCACTGAGGTCCTCTGCATTCTCCTTCACTCCCTACCTAATAAAAGGAGTTCTCAACATGAATACTGGTCCCCTTTACTTCAGTGGTGCTTAGAACTCCAAGTATTCTGCCCAATTTGGGTTTCTCATGCTGTGAGGTCCCAGAGGTCAGGGACAACAGGCAGTCAGCAAATGTTTGTTGAATGGATGAATCTTTTAAGCTCACTGTGCACAGAGAAACACCCAGCCACAAGCCACTCACCAATATCGTTTAATAAATGCTTCTGATGGTAATAGTGCTCCAGATAAATTTAGGCCTTGGGTGTAGGGCCTCTACAGAGAATGCACCAGTGTGGGGTCATTTTTGAAAAGAAAGAGTTTTAAAAATGAAGACTTGTCCATGTTCTGCTCAGTTGGGTGGGATTAGAAATTCCCTTTCCCTTTCGGACATTTAGTTTCCCTCTCGTAAAAGGAGGGAGTTAGATGCGAGGCTCCCCCAAACTTTGTGGGTTTCACGCTGTGTAAGGGAGGGTAGCTGTCCTGCATGTGGCCAGGAGAAGGCCTCTGTGGGACCCCACCAGGGATGGATTCTAAAGCAGTGGCACAAGGTTTAAACAATGTTAGTTTAGGAAACTGAGAAGTCAGAACATGTGTTTCTGGTCGAGTCACATGTTTTCCTCCAGCACCTTCGCTTTCCCCTGGGTGACTGCTCTCAAATGCCACTTGCCAAGTGTCCCTGCAATGAAGGCCTTGAGCTTTCAATTAAAAGGCTTGTTTACTAAGGTTTTGAAAGATGAACACTTAACACGTTCATCTTTTCCATGAGGTATTTTCATGCAGAAGGAGACCTCACCCTACAGGAGATGCTCCCCGAGTAAAGAAATAGTTCTCCCAAAGTCATGGACAGTGACTGAGCATGATGATTTCAAGGAACACAAGCCCTCCTGAATCTTCTCATATCAAGTCATCTAAGGGACCGACTCCCTGGCTGGACTATTCCTGAGGCCTGCCCTGGGTGAGTGCAAGAAACATGCTCATGAAGGGGTGACACCATCCAGAGGGATCCTCAGCTTCCTTGGGTGAACAAAGCCTGTTGCTGGAGCCCAGCATGCTGGGCCTCACGTGCCTCATCTGGCATCCAGCTTCTGCTCCTTCCCCCACCGCCCAACCCGTCTGACACTCATTCTGGGTGCAGGGGGCACTTGGCATTGCTTCCACTGGCCCCTGTCACTCCTTGCCAACTCCAGTCACTCTCATTTTGTGTCTCCTCCACAGTCCATTAAAAGCAGTTCTCCGAAGCCTGGGTGGTTACCTGCAGCCCTGACCCTTGGCCTCAGGTATCATGTAGCCAGAGTGTGATTCTTGATGAAAAAGAATGAGCAGACCTTAGCCTCTCTCAGCCCTCTGTCACCTTCTGAGGAGATGTTTCTCAAAAGGGTAGAAAATCATGAGAGAGTTTATATATATATATATATATATTTTTTTTTTAGTTAATTCTGCAGACTGCTGTGTTGGTGACATTTCCTTCAAACTGCAATAACTAACCTGTCACAGCCCTACAAATGCTGACAATACAGCACCATGTGGGGTTGACTTAATAAACCTCATTTACATTCATTTTGATTCATTCAGGCGTTGAAAAACATTTCACAGGAAAAACTAGGAACCTCTCCAAGACGACATGATGTTTGCTGATACGATATGAACAGGCTTAATAGGCAGCATATATGAAAACATGCATTTCTTAGGTTATTAGCAAACTCAGTACTTTATTATTTTTTTAAGGCATTTAAGAATTATTCCTTTGAATGCGGGGCTTCTACGCTGTGAAATGTGTCAACATTTACAGAGACTTCCTATCGAATAGGTAGATAAGAACAGAGTTAACGCTCTCCCTTGAGCTGTGAACTTGGACAAATTCTTAACCTCTCTGTTATCTCAGTTGTTTCACCTGATTAATGTGCTTCTTAATAAAACCTATTTTACCTGGCTGTGTTAGTCAGTTATTATTGCAATAGTGCTGCATAACAAATATCCCTAAAATGCAGTGACTTACAACTATAGACAGACATTTACTTCTCATTTGTAGATGTGTAGGTACCTGTGGTTCTGCTGGGGTTGGATAGGATCAGCTGCATGCAGTTCTAGGCTGTAGGTTATATTTAGGTCTGCTCTGCATGTCTTCTCATTCTCCTTGGATCAGCAGCTACCTGGGGCGTGTTCTCCTGAAGGTGGAGAGCAAAAGCACAAGGGCAAGGTCAGATCACAGAAGCACATAGAACACCTCTGCTAATGTCATGTTTCTTTACATTGCATTGGTCAAAATAAGTTTCATGGCCAAGCCCAAAGTCAACAGGCATGTATCCTCCCCCTTCTCTACTGGCAAGCATTTTAAGGTCATGAGGAAAAAGGAAAGAGTAAAGAATTGGGGATACCCACCACCCCATCTCACAGAGACCTCTGAGAAAAGGAGATGATGTATCTGAGAACTCTGAAAATTGCAGTGTTGATGTTAAGTCTTTAATAACAGTTCTACCTGGGGATGCTGTCTCCCAATATGATTATTCTGTTTGCCTGATGTTTGTACATGGGCTGTCATCCTCTGTCAGCAGATCTGAGACACTGCCATCCTGTTTCACTCCTTCCTTCCCCTCATCTGCCATGTTGCATCACTAGTAAGGAGTCTAGCCAGAGATAATCTCTTGCCTGCCTCCTCCTCCTCTTCATTTTCTCTGCTTCTCCTCATTTTCAACCTCTTCTCACCTCCCATCTCTTCCCTGAAATTTAGCTCCTAACTGATTTCCCTCATCCCAAGGGCTCCCTGCTCTAATGATCTCAGATTATTACGAGGCTAGATTCACTTGTCTCGTTTGCTGTTTTCATTGCCATCTCTCCAGCTAAGCTGGATTCCCCAGATGAAGAGGTAGAGGCAGGGATTCTTGACCTGGTAGTTTATTGAGGTAGAGCCCTCCAGGGAAACGTCTCAGGGAGTAAGGTAAGCAAGAAAGCACAGGGAGGAAGATGGGCTGGGGTGTGGTTTCAGGAAAGGTCTAGCCTCAGTCTAATCACACAGGGAGCTCGGGAGCATAAATTACACCAAAGCGATTGTTTCATCCCGAGGCAGGAAGAAAGACAGGGCATTTATTCCCTTTGGAGTTCATGATTGCCCACCAGCCATCCCTGCCGAAAAGCACAGGAAATGCTCTGGAGGAGGGTCCTGGTGTGAGCCATTAGAGATGTCTGGCTGAGTACTGCTCCGCACACGTGTGGAAGAAAACTATTTGATCCAGGGGGAAAGCACCAGAAAGGAGTAGGCAGAGCGATTCCTGGAGCCCACACAGAGCTTGGATAATTTATATCCCCTCCAGCCATTTTCCATATCTTTGGGTTTTTTATTCCATTTTCTGGAAAATTTCCTTGCGTCTACGTTCAACACTTCAGTTAATTAAAAAAATCTTTCCTGTTATATTTAAAATGTATAAGATCTCTTTATTGTTCTCTGGATAGTCTTTGAAATACATCCTCTCTCTTTTTGTTTTACTCTTGTGTAAGACCTCTATAACTATTAATCTTTTCAAACAACCATCGTTTTGTTTGCTAATTTTCTCTATTTTGTTTATTACTTTCCTTAGGTGGCAGTTCAACTTTATTGCCTTTCAGCTCCAAATCTACCTTTGATTGCCCTGCTTGTAACGCTGGAACGTTTCTTCCTTATCAGCTGATACGATGGTAAGCTTTGTCAGCAGAGGGCGCTGGAGGGACACATCAGGAGGAAGGGGCTTCTCTTCCTGGTTCCAGTATGTACTTCTTGCGGCAGGATCCTGTGTCGCGCAGGACACCTAGTGGAGTTCGCCCCTAGCAAGTTTTGGTGGCAGTTCTGCAGGCACTTTCCCTGTGAGTTCCACAGATGACGTCCCGCTGATGAGTTCAACAGCAACCACCTGGGCAGCTGCTAGAAGGCCACTGTCAGGACTCCAGTGGGTAGATTCTTGTCCACCAGGCTTGGTCCACTGGTGCTGAGGGAGGTTTTCCACCTTGCTAGTGCTGTCCTGTACTTCCCTGACCACCAGCTCAGACCAGTAACTGTGGCCCAGCTCTGGCTCAAGGCAACCCAGCGAATGTTTCCACCATCTAGTGGGTTGCAACCCCTTCAACAAGGTTTAAATTTCATATCTGAGATCTTTGGGGGTAGCTAATTGATCACAGTGTTCCTCAGAATGACACAGATGGGAAACCTACTAAAGGCCTGTATAATAGAACAAGTCTGGCCGAAAACCTGACCTGAGTCACCAGTTGCCAGACCTAAGTCAATGCACTGACCCAGAGCCTCTTGATTGAAAAGGACACTGGCTCCCCCTGAGAAGGACTCTTGTACTTTTACAAGTAGGCCCTGTAGATCTTCTTCCAAGCCTAATCCCAAAGGAGCCAGGACCATTAGTGATTGTGCAACACCAAAACCTTTTGGAGATGACAAGAACCTGGCTACGAATTAACACTAATTCCTGGGCATGCAAAACATGACCCTGACAGTCCAATATTCAATTTAGATCTATAAATGTACTGTCTGTGTTTAGAATAGCACAGTTTATCCATTCATTTGGGGCAGAGTTCTGCAAGTGCTGAAATTTATTGTTTCTGTCGTTCAGATCACCTACATCTCTATCATTTTCTTTGCATGATTTATCTGTTTCTGGGAAGGACCTGTTGAAATCTTCATCTACAATTGTTGATTTATCTCTTTTTCCCTCTAATTTATGTCAGCTGTTGCTTTTAATATTTTGAGGTTGCATTGTTAACTGTGTTTATTTTGAAAATCTTTTTGCTCTGTAGTTCCCTTGTCGGCGTGTGATACCTTTTTCACTGCTTAGGATTTTTTGCTTTTAGCTTTATTTTCTATTTTGTCCAGCATTAAAAGTGCTCACCCAGGTTTGTTTTTGTTAATGTTTTTGAGGTATTTTGTTTTTCAAATTCTACATTTTCAACCTTTCAGGTTTTATTGTTGTTATTGTTCTACATATGTTTCTTACAGATGTTGTGTTGTTGGACCACTTTGAAAATCAACTGGAGATTTTGATCTTTTGATTGGTGAGTGTATTAGTTTGCTAGGGCTGCCATAACAAAACACCACAGACAGGAAGGCTTAAACAACAGAAGTTCATTTCTCACACTTCTGGAGGCTGAAGTCCAAGATCAAGGTGTCGGTAGGTCTGTTTTCTTCTGAGGCCTCCCTCCTTGGCTTGTAGATGGCTGCCTTCTCATTGTCCTCACAGGGCTTCCCTCTGTGCTTGCGCATCTCGGGTGTCTCCCATGCATTCTAATCTCTTCTTATAAGACACTGGTCAGGTTGGATTAGAGCTCACCCCAAACATCCTCATCTGGACCTAATGACCTCTTTAAAGAGCTTATCTCCAAACACAGTCACATTCTGAGTTACTGGGCATTAGAGCTTCAACATATGCATTTGAGGAATACCATTCAGTCTGTAACAGTGAGTTTAACCCATTTCTGTTTACCGTGATGACTATGACTTTAGGGTTTATCACATCCCATTTCTCATTCCCTTCCTTGCTTTCAGTTCAGTGTCTTCATCTTTCTTTAATTCTGGAAGATGTATCTTCATCATTTCTCTCTTTTCTTTTTTTGTAAGACATACCATACATAGGTATGAGTTTGGGAAAAACATGTGTGTACAGTTTCAATACAATTTTTAAAAACCCATCCAGATACTCACTGCCAAGACCATGAAATAGAACATCAACTACTCAAAGGACCCTGAGTCAATTTCTCCATTACATCCCACTTCCCCTTCTAGAAATGCCCACAATTCTCAATTTTGTTTTACTCATTCTCTTTTATGTTTTCCTTTAACCAGCTAAATATGTATTTTTCAACAACATGTCATTTAGCTTTCCCTGATTTTTAACCTTATATGAATGGAATTATACAAATCGAATTATATGAATGAATGCATTATTTTGTTTAAACCATAAACTTATTTTGGTAAGTATTATATATTTGACATCTATACTGTTAATAATTAAAGCTGTAATTCATTCCTTTTCACTGCTCTATATTCCACTGTAGGAACATACCATAGTCTATTTACTCACTCTACTGTTGATGGACATTTGGTTTTTTCCCAGATTTTTCCTATGAAGGATAATGCTGCCATAAACATTCTTTTACATATCTCCTGGTATCTATGTTTGAGAATTATTCTAAGATACACACATGGTAGTGGAATGGTTAGGATGTAAATGACATGCATGTTTAACTTTACTTTGGGATGTTTAATGCCGACACATTTTCCAAAGTGGTTCTACCAGTTTACATCCCACAGCAGCAGATGTGAGCTCACGTTGCTCCACCTCCTCAGCAACACTTGGCATTTCCAGAATTTCAAATTGGTTCATATATTTATTATTGTTCAAGTATGTTTTTCTCCCTGTGCTACCCCCTCATTCCTAATTGCAGTTATTCATATTTCCTTAAGATTTATTTCTGGGCTTTAAAGGAATAATTTTTCTATCTCTTGCTCCTTTCTGGAAAATTTCTTCTCTTAGGCTTTTCTACCTCCTTAATTTATTTTTTGGATGTATCCATCATAGAAATTCTTCCATGTATTTGTTCCTTTATTTCTATGATCATGTTTTCATATGTAATAGTTCCACTTGGTTCTTTTTTATGCTGTCTTGTTCTTGTTTCACAATACTTATTGCTTCTGTTATATTGTTAAGCATATATATCATGCCTATTTGAACTTCTGGGTCTGTCTGCTTTAATCACTTTGCCTTAGATGGTATGTGTGCTCACTTTGTTGCCTTTCTTGTAGTCCATGGTGCTCCTCAGGTGTCTGGGCCTGTAGGCTTGAGCTCCTTCGGGGAAGAGCTGAGACTGTTCCAGACTGTGTTTTACTCGTTGAGCTTGAGGACAAGGCAGGGCATGGGCCCCAGGGTGGAGGCTCAAGCCCCACAGAATCATTGCTGATCTGTGTTTTTCAGGCAACTTTTCTGGTCAGTATTTTGCCTTAAATTCTTAGAATGAAACGTGCCTGGGTGGTGAGTAAACACCCAAGGCAAACGGCTTAGTCTGCACCTATTTTCCTCACTCTTCACCCCAAAAGTACTTTGACATCATCCTGATACCGTCTTGCCCACAGACCTCCTGGGGGTGAGGCCCAGCAATCTTTAACAAAGCTTTCTGTGGAATTTTCCAGGTTGATTCTGGGGGAGGCAGCCAACAGCCTGAACCAGTTTTCTGCCTCAGAAACAGGAAACTTATTTCAATGCTCCCATTTTTTAATATTCCCAGCTTTTGTTTCTTGAATGTAATATTTTCATTTATCCTTTATGAAATGATTCATTATAGTTTTCTCTTCTTTCCCACATCATCTTCACTTATTCCAAGTTTCTTATTTCTATTCTGTTTTCTTGTTTAAGTTTTGGTCTTCTTTCATGCTTGAGGGTTTCTTCACATGTCTGGTGATCATTGAATGTCTGTTCATTATTAAGTGTGAGGATGACAGGAAGATTTGTCTGTCTGCCTGGGGCTAATAGACTGGTGAGTTTTCCTGCAGGCTGATTGGGCTGCAACCCAGCCACTCCCTTGGGATTCCTCTAACCCTTAATGTCACTAACTGGAGGTGGTTTCTCTTAGGCCCTTCAGTCTCCCAGGAAAAGAACCTTTAAATATCCCAGCTTAGTTGCCAGCTTTCGGGAGCTGAGATGTATGTTGGGGGTTCAAAGTTCTGTGTGTCAACTTCACTCAGCCTTCAGCTATTGCTATTGTCTTTGATGTCAGACTCCATATGGCTGGCTTCTATATAGAACAATAGTTCTCAGACTTTGGCCTGCTTCAGAATTATCTAGAGGGCTTGTTGAAACATAGGTTTCTGAGCCCGATCCAAGAGTTTCTGTTTAGTAGGTCTGAGCTGGGGTCCAAGAATTTGCATCTCTCATAAGTTCCCAGGTGATGTTCATGCCGCTGAGCCCAGGGCCACACTGTGAGAGCCATTGCCATAAAGCAGCCCTTCAGACTCCTGCTGCAGCAAAGGGAGCTACCTAGCTGTGGGGGTAGAAGAGGGCATCTAGGTGCCTGACTGCTTCTCTTAAAGACTTTCATCAGCACTGATCTGTTTAGTCCTGCCCTGCACCCCTGCTTCAGAGGTATTGGGTGCCTCCAGTTCCTAAGCCTTTGGGCATTACATTGTGAAGGTATGATTCTTAAGGCTTTGCTCTTGCTGCCAGTGTAGACTTTAGCTTTCTTTTGTCAGCTGTTTCATTCCTCATTTACTTATTTATTTCCCCAGTTACAAAATTTTGTTGACATGTCTTGTTAGCTATGACTTCCTCTCCTGTTCTCTTTGTGAGTTTGCTGAACTTGTTTCTTCTCTTTTCTTTTTTCTTTCTCATCACCTGCCTGCCTGCCTTCCTTCCTCTCTCTTTTTTTCTGTCTTCCTTCTTTGGTGATCTGAGTGTCATTAGTCAGAATCAAGCAGAATGGAATGTATGTATTCAGTCAGCCTGCCCTCTACCTTACATTTAATCCACCATCATCTCTCACCTGGCAATAGATATCTTTTGCAATGATGAACGAATGACCTTTGACACACAGTGAAGAATATACAGTCATGAGTGATGAAACGTGGTACTGCTAAACCACTGAAATGCATCTCTGTCTTGTTTTTCACATGACATCTCTAAGTTTCAGATTTAGGTGCTGAATTATCACTTTAAGCAACTCTCAGGGTTTAATTAAAGTACGAGGTTGGACTGGCAGGACGGGAGATGAATTTCACTGTCTCAGAGGCAAGCTGAGATGTGGCTTTGAATGAAGGGATGAAACAATTCCCAAAGTAGCATATAAAGTTATGAAAGAGCTTGATTCAGAAAGAAAAGGATGGAAAAAGGTGGAAACCACTATGTGGTATGTTAGTTATCCTTGTGTATGGGACTATTCCATTTAAAAAGTTGGAATACTTTATAATAGGATTGTGACCATAGATAACTGATCTTTAAGTTGATTTTTGCCATTTTGTTGACTACATGAAAGGAAAGTTTCTGTATTCAGAATTATCTGTGAAACCTAGAACTCAGTAAACCAAAGAACAGGGTAAAAGGTTTTGTGTTCCCGGACAGTGGATATTTCCATGGATTCAATCAATTATGTGTAAATTAAATAGTTTAATTTGCATGAAGGCAATTCACTGTTGAAACTGACAAAATGGACAATCCTTTTATGTGAAAATAATGGCTAAAATTCTGGGACACCAAATGGGCAAAAGTAATGATCAGTCTCTCTCCACCCCCATATAAAATGTTACCTTAACACATTTTATTTCCAAGGTGAACTATTACAAGTTACATTACTTCAAAGGGGACCTGCCTTTTTCTTCCATTAGGGGCAAAGGTCAATGTGGGAGAGCAAATGACTTGGTGAAGAACTCCAGAATCGAGCACTCCATAGGTGGGGGCCAGCAAACAGCTTATTGAACCAATTTTTGTGATTCCATCAAAACCCATTTCTGAAGAATGCTTGTCATGTCTACCTTCCTCCTTTTACCTCACCTCTTTCCGAAACACCGCCTCTCCTGGTCTTTCCCTTGTTCTGTTTTTTGTTTTGTTGACACAGATGGTGGCCTGGGGGACGCTGTGTGGTTTTATGGCGGCTGCTGGTTTTTTCATTCTCTGAGATGTTTTTACTCAAACACTTGAGTTGCTCACTTGCTTTTACCCCATTTCTCCCCACTTTGTCTCTCCCTCCTTGCTCCTTCCCCCCTCAAAAAAAAACCCAAGGGAAATTGACAAGCAGCAGGACAGGGGAAATTGAGCTATATTATTTCTCCTTTGGGAACCTCACTTTGCTGCCTTTATCTGAAAGCTATCATTTTCTACATCTCTTGGCAAGACTTCTCATCGACCAATGACCTCTAAATGCCTATGCTGACCAATAGTCCTGGTATCTTATTGACATGCCCATTGACAGCTCTCACTGAGCACAGGAATCAGTAATGGCAGTCAACTGCAAGCCGTTCAGGCTGCTGGAGAGGCAGGGAAGGCCCTGCGTGGATATTGACACTGTAAATGGAGATGGTTTTCTTAGCACTCAGGGAAGATGCATTCGTTAAGGAGACCGATAGATACCATTACTATTTAAGGGTAGAGGCTTTTCTGGCAGCCCCAGGGCTTGCTTGCATCAAGACTTCTCACAGAGTCTGGCAAAATAAACCCTGAGTGATCTGCCCTCCCCTCCACCCCATAAAATAACCCTCAGATGGAAATGAGTGTAAGCAAGGGGTGGACACAGGATTTAATAATCGGGGGGCCCTTGTCAATGGTATTTGGGCCTTTGATTAGTCAGAACCTCGTTTCCCATTTGCCAGTGGGGGGCAGTTTATCTGCCTGAGCGGGTTTGGGCCCCGGTGCTCTCCCTGAGCAAAGGCAAAATCCAGAGTCACAGGCTCTGAGGATAGGAGGAGAGTTTGGAATTTAGGATTCAATGTACGACTCTTCTTTTCAGTGCAGGAGTCCCTACCCTGGGACCCCTAATGTGCCTACCCTGCTTCTCCTTAGCCACCTTCAGTGACATGGAATTCCCTAACTTGGGAAGTATTCCATCTCATTGTTCGGGAGTGGCAGCATTGGGAAGGTTTTCCTTCCCTAGTGCTGAAATTTGTCTGCCTATAGCTTCTGCCAGTTGCTTCTAGACCGACTTTCTGTAGCCCTATGCAGAAGCTAGCATTTAGCTTGGCATGGAGCATTCTTCATCCCTTTTCCATCAGTAACTCCTCACGAAGGCATTTTCCTACCTCCTCCCCCACCCCCATTTTACAGATGGGAAAACTAATGCCTAGAGAATTTAAGTGATTTGCTCAAGGACGCAGAGCTGGGTTCTCCTGTGTCAGAATTCCTTGTTCTTTCTGCAGTGTTGCCTTGTCTCCTGCCAGGAAGAAGGTCTGACCTGATTTTCTTTTCCCTCTTATCTCCCCAAACAATATAATTCATTTCCAAAGAGTCACCTACCACTTCTATATTGTTACTCCTTGGTTCCCCCAAAAAGGAGTTATTTTATTTTTTCCCCTTGACTTACCTCTGGATCACTATTTTCTAACCCTGTCAACAAAAATCCTCAGCTCTTCCTTCTTCCTATGAGGCTTCGCTACCCCTGACAGCTAGCTCATTCAAACTGTGACCAAGCTTTGCCATTTAGCTCCCCACTGCTTCCTTGGTTGTGGGAGAAGATTGGTACAGCTTGCTCACTCAACCTGTTATAGGGCTAATAATCAAAAACAAAGGCAGATCAGGGCCATAGCTGGGTCACCCACGATCTCTGCCAAGCCCTGGAGATTGAAGGCACGTTCTTACGTCAGGGACAGGATAGGAACATGGCCTTGGAGATGAGCAGGAGATTAGAGTGAGTGCTGGTGTCAGGCTGCACCACCGTCCCAGCCCCACTGTGAAGGAATGGGGGCAGAGAGCGGCGTCTGGCTGCTTGGCTGGAGGGTTAATGTGACTTGCTTTTCTGGGCACCTGGGCCTTTGAGGTCTGGGGAGGCGAGAAAAGCCCTTGATGCCTAGAGTCTCTAGATAGAAGAGGATCATGGAGAACCCTGGCTGCCCAAGGGATTTTGAAAGGCACTGCCAACATTTCTATCCTTGGGCACAGAGTAGAAGTGGCTTTTATGAACCCCACGGGGACAATTGAGAGGCAATGAGTGGGACCAGAAATAATGAGTAGATGTGGCAGAGAAGCAGATTTGGAGGGAAAATTATTCCCAGGTGAAGGCCTAGTGAGAGCTGACTATGAGTGGGCTGTGGCAGCACCATTTTCAAAGTTAGCAAGCCATAGCTTTCATCCTGGTTCTGAGTATGTGGATATTCTGACATACTGTCATCTAAACCAATGGGAAGTGAAGGATGCCACTGACCGCAGATGATAGGATTACAAGTTGGAAAGCTATAAAGGGGCTGGGCAAGGGTGAAGACTGATCTCCACTGTCTGAGGCTAGACCATTACCACTGTCCATCTGAGCAGTTCCAGCACCGAGCTCACCTTTCTGCCTTTAACCTTTCACTCTGCCATCTGACCATCACCCCCCCACAGGGCTGGATTATGTCACGCTCCTACATTCCCCACTGCATTCAGAATAAGATCAAAGTTCTCCAGAATCAAGTTGTCCACCATGCAAGCATGATTCAGCACGGTCTGCTCTGTCATGTCCCGCCACATGACTCAGACACACTGCGATTAAATCACATCAAACCAGTGATTTGGCCCCGAACATGTCAAGCCCTCCCATGCCTTTATGAGTTTCTTCCTGCTATTTCCTCTCCTTGACAAGCTCTTCTCCTTGCTTCTTTGCTAGTTAAATTCCTATTCATTAGCTGAGCCTCTGCTCTGAAACCTTTTCTGGTGGTTTTCATCAGGAGGAGCTCTGCCTTGGTGCCCCTACTCTCTGCATATACCTCTTAGAACATTTAATCCAGCCTGCTGAATATTGTGGTTAACTGTTTTAGCATAACTTTTCCAGGTCACTGAAAGGGAAGACTGTAACTCACTGGTCAGGTTATCTCTGGGGGTGGGGGTGGGGTCCCAACAGAGGGCCTTGCACATAGTAGGTACCCACTATTCGCAATGACAGGTAGGTATTGATGCATTGGCAGTCCACCAATATCCTGGAGCGACCGTGGGAGAGAAGGCTAGCGCTCAGCCACTCCCACACCTCCTCCTCTCCATGGGCACGGGCAGCCAGTCGGCTGTTCCATGCACATGCTAGGGAGATGTGTGCCGAAGTGCCGAGGGCCCCTTCCACTACCCCTGACAGTGTGCCCCATAGGAGCCTCTCTGTCTTGCTGTGACTTGAGTGTAGGCAGCCCCAAGGGTCTGGAAATGCCTGTTCTGAATAGGAAAGTAAAGCCCCCAGATGGGAGGCCCCGGGGCCCCTGAAGGACTCCTGTCACAGGGTCTCACCCGCTAACGCACCCCTCCGTGGTGCTGCCCCATGGGAGAAATAAACGTTGATGGTGTGCAGTCCAGAAAATCTGATGGTCGGGGCATGTGTGTGTGAGTAGTCGGAAGGCAGAGGCAGCGTGGAGCCATCTTAGAGACCCAAGCTGCCTCCGAGCTACATGCTCATGTCTTTCTACCTTCTTTTTTTTGGATGTGAAAAGTTTTTGAGCAGCTCCGCGGGGGTGGATTTGCATCTGGGGTTCCATAGTTCAGCTTGACTCTTGGCCTCCCTCCGTGCCAGATGGGTGACCTCGCATCTCTAGATTTCCTCAGCTACGCAGTGGTGGCAAGAGGGTCTCTACTTCATAGTATAAAGTTAAAACATTCCAAGTTAAAAGAGATACTAACAGTTAAACATCCAACTGCACTTGAGGGTTTTTTTTAAATGATTATGCAATTGTTAACAATTATATTATCATTGCTGTTGGAGGAATAGAGACTCTGGCCTGGCCTGAATACATGGAGTGGGAGGGAGCGTTTATCTTCCCTGGGTGTGGGACAATGGCTTGAGAATAAACTTTATCTGGGGGGCACCCTTAATCACTGTTGAGGTGATGTGTCTGCCAATCCCCACCCCCCCCAAGTCATTTTCATCTGTGGTGTTATTTGAGGCAGGTTTTTCTCCCTTCCACTGTCATTAACTCTACATTTGAGAAATTGATTATTTGGGTCCCACTCACAGGACCTGCTGTTTGTCCCATCATATTTCATTTCATTAGACTCAGTGCCTGCTTCCAGCCTGTCAAGATCATGTTAAATACTGGGTCTGTCATTCAATTATCCATATTGTCTTCCCAGGATCAGAAAATTTCATAAATTTTCCCATCTGTGTCTCGGTCTAAGTCAATGGAAAAGTTCTCAAAAGGACAGAACTGAGGCCAGAGTCTTACAATATGCCTTTGAAACCCTCGGATGCACTGCCCCTGTTTGGTAAAATCACTCCCACGGTGGCGAATCTTTCTCAGTCTAGTGTTTGTTCGTTCTTCATTCATTAACCCACTTATTCATCCACCTCTCAGCAAACTTGTTCCGTAAAGGGCAAAACAGTAAATATCTTACACTTTGCGAGCTGTATAGTCCTTGTGGCAGCTACTGAACTCTGTTGTTATAACAACACAGCCATCGACAATATGCAGACCGGGTGTGCTGCTGTGTCCCAATAAAACAATTTAAGAACTTTTTTTTTAATGAATTTTAAAAAGTTTTACAAGGTGGGCTTCGAGCTGGATTTGGGCTGAGGGCCATAGTTAGCTGAGCCCTGATCTAGTTATTACTGTTCGCATTTCCGCAGGAGTTGAATGTTCAATAACCATCATTCCTGGTCGAGAGAACTCTGCAGAAGAGGCAAGTGTGGGAACTGAGATGACTCGTGAGAATCACGGGTGGGCACCTCTGTTCTGCTCATCCTACTAGGTCCTCTGTTGACCCACAGAGGGATGTCTTTCCTCACCAATGTCCATCCAGTGAGGAAGGAAGACCAAGGCCAACCTGAGTCAGGATTCTCCTTCTGCGGCAGCCAAACTCCTGGCTCTGGTGGCAAGAACTCCATGTGGCCCCCATGGTCTCCTGGACACAGATGCTTCCACAGAGCTCCAAGACCATGTCAGGAGGGCCACTGCCTATGAGGACCATGTGGCTGGAGGCATATCTCTCAGGGGTGGAAAAGGCCCAATCAAAATGACTTAGATTCCAATTTCTGACTTTAGACCAGCCTTGCTTATCTTTCTATGGTGGAGGATTCCAACTGTTTCATTATTTGGTGCTTGGACTTCATTTCCTATCTAAGCATATTGCTAACCAGCCCCTCCCCACTCCTCATAAACATTATATCCATGACTCCATTCTGGCCATCTGACTTTGACTCATTTTTTCGTAAGTTCGTCTCTCCTTTTCATGGGTATCTATTTGTCCCTCTTGTGTCATGCCTGGAGGGCTCCTGGGTGCTGTGTCCTCCCTGTCCTCCCTATCCTCTGCCTTTCCAGCTGCCCCAATTCAGGTTAATTGACAGAGGGGTGTATGCATGAGTGCTGGGATGGGAGGGAGGAAATGAAATAAATGCATGAAAGGGAATATTGAACATCTAATGTATTGTAATTACCAAATGATCCTATCTCGCCTGTGATGGGTCCCAGTGGGATTTATTGCCATATTAACAGTGGTTTTCCCACTGCATTACTTAATGAATAATGTCTGACTTAATAACCCACCAAAAAAATCCAGTAACAACACAACTCCCTTCACTGTAATTATTATTTTTTCCTAATGCAGTGGTTTTTATATAAATACTGATGTCTCTTTACTAGGCTCTTGCATAACTATGTGCTTAAATAATTGGCCCTATTAAATCACCATCAGTAGTAGCATGCCATCTGTTGGTGTTTTACTGAGGTCTTGCCTCTGTATGGGTGTGGATTTTTCAGGCTGTCTTAGGGCCCTGGGCATGGGACCACCTCCCCCTTCCCTCTGTCCATCCCGTTCTCGCCATCCATCCCCCCTCTGCTTCCCATCCCACCCCATACCTGGAATTGATGGCATCAGAGGAGCAGGAAGAGGGCCTCAGCTGTGTAAACACAGTGCTTCTGTTTATTTTGGGAGCCTCCGAAATATTTGTTGAGAGTTATTCGAGCAGAAAGGCTGAATGGAGATCATTGCAATGTGTCAAATTAAGGAGTGCTTAATGCCTGCCTAATCTCTTGGTAATTACTGTTGTGGCAGTGGAAGGCTTCAGAGCCTGGTAAGAAAGCTAATGATCGTGAGAGACAGGAGGCTGCCCGGGCACCCGTGGCATCGCTGCTCGGCACAATTAGAGGCCTCACTTCGATGTGAGAGATGGAGCCTCTGTCACTTAAAGAGAGAGAGGACTGGCCTTTGGAGGGGAGGGGTCAGACTGAAGTGTCGGCCCAGGTCACCAGACAGGGACTCCTTCAGCTGGGTGTCACTTTCCTAATGGTGCTCTAAAATGTGACAGTCGTGTGTGTGTGTGTGTGTGTGTGTGTGTGCCTGTGTGCCCCCATGCTGATGCTGTGTGAGGAAGGGGTCTGACCTCAGGATGTTTGGGGAAGACAGAAGAACAGGCAGCAGGCTTTCTTCTAATTTTCCTATCTTTGTCTATCTTTGTGTCAGCCTGTCTCTCCTCTTTCTCTAATTCTGTTTGGCCTAATTTTCTTTCTTTCTGAATCTCAGCTCTCTCTGTATCTCCTGTTCTTTGCCTGCCTTTTCCAGCTCTCTCTCGTCTCTCTCTCTCTCTCTCTGGCTGATCTGTTTAACTGGCATTTATCTCACTCAATCACAAATTTTTATAGGAGCAGAAAATAGTGTGGGAATAGGGAAGGAAGAAGAAAATAAAACCCTTAACGATACCTCCAGCTCTGCCTAAAAAGGATGGAGAAAAATGGGAATTTAAAAGAGCCCAACAGTTAAAGTCACCTAGAAACAGGTTGGAAAAAAAAAAAGAACCCTCTGGCATATGGATCTGTGGTGGAAAATTGAGTGTCAGAAATCAGTGGCTGTCCATGGGAATGCTTTAGTAATATAAATTCCTAACAAGAAGCATGGAACCCAGTTCAAGCTTTACTCTGAGCTTCAGTGGTCTGAGAGTGGCCCTCCACTGGGGGTCAGCAGTGTGGGTTCTTGTCCCGGCTTATCACCCACTAGTCCTGGGACTTCAAAGAAGCCATTTTCCTCATTTGTAAATTGGGGAGGTACCTAGCTGCCAGTGGTGGCAGAAGAATCAAAGGAAACAAGGCTCAGAAGGAAGAAAACACTGTAAATCAGTCAATCAAACAAGCAAGCCATCAACAGAGATCAACGTGCAATTCACAGGTAATTGGAGGCTCTCAACTGGGGCAGGAACCGTGGCTGGTGGGTTGCTGCCCCTTTAGAACAGAGTTGCCTGGAGGGGATAGAACTCTGCCTTGCTTGGTATTTGCCCACCATGCCTGGGATCCCAGGGGCCAGCACTCCCAGGGGCTCAGGTTGGAAGGCCCCTAGCTTGAGGAGAGAGGATGCTGGAAGGTAAATGTGGATTTCAGCAGCAATGTGGAAGAGACCAGAACAAGGCATCCCTTCTGAATGATCTCGACTGTCATGCCAGGAGAGGGCAGGAAGGTCAGGGACCCGTTATTGCACGCGCCGGATCTTGCTGATCACTATTGGGTCATGAAGGTCTATGGTAGCATATGGGAGGAAATCCTGAGGGCACCCCTGGTTATCGAGAATCTCCATCCTGTCTGAGAGGAGGAAGGCTAGACACAGCGCTCTCAGGGTGGGGAGGGGGGTGACCAAGAACCTAAGACACGAAAGATGCCCAGTCAAGAAACTAGCGCAGCTTCCACTGAGGACAAAGTTCTGGACAATCGGGTGCAGATGGGCCCTTCGAGGGCTGCCTGACCCCTCACTTCAGGAGGAGAAGCTGAAGCCCAAGGAGCAGAAAGCTTTGGTCTATAGCTACCTGGCTTCTCCCTCCAAGGAGCTTGGTGCCATGGGCCTCTCACTGGTTGGAAGAGCTGTGCACCGATGGTGGGCATCGTCACATATCCCAAGAATCAGCTGAGAGTGTGTAGCTGTTCTGAAGGAGCATTCTCTTTGCAGAAGTCGTCTGAACATTGGCTCCCGGACCTGATAAGAGGGAAAACAGTCAAGTCAGCAGTCTTGTCACTTCAGAGCTTCTCTGAAGGGTGGAGTTTAAGTGGTCAGAAATTCACTCTTCCAGAGAAGATACAGAGAGGCCCGCTAGGACCTCTATCTTTTGCTTCTACCACAGGCAATTGGCCAGGCCAGTGATGTGTCCTGGTGATAAGACAATCACAAGGCACTGACCTGGAGGCCCCACCCTGCCGGGAAGGCCTGTTCTTGTTAGCAGTGTGGGGGCTGCGGGAGGTGAGGGTCAGAGGGAACCCAGGTCTGTAGCAGAGATGTTGGAAAAGGCATGGGAATAGTGCAGGTGTTGGGTGGAGGGAGGAGGCTGGAAGGGCAGGTCTGAGCTGGAGAAAGGGGAGAGAGGCCAGCCTAGACTGGCCGGTTCCAGTCACAGAGCTCAGCAAGCAAAAGGTTCATCATTAACTGTCAAACCATGGTTTAATCAGCTCTGCTCCTCAGTGGAAGATAGATTTAATATCAGGGCACATTTTCAGAGCCATTAGTTTAATTATGACAGGTGTCTGCAAACTGGACAACTCTGCTTTCAGACCTGAGTGACAGCATTTAATTCTTCAGGCCCATGGGGACCCTGGGGTGCTTAAACCAAACTGAGCCTCCATTAAAATCTAAGTGTTTTCTCCCCCACCTCCCATTTCTTTTTGCCCTCCTCCTCCCTTTCTATACCACTGTACATGTCAAAAGAAGGAAACGGATAGAAAATTGAGCTTCAGTAGAAGAGGAAATAATTTACCATGCACATTAGAACTCATCTCACTGGGGCTTCCAGCAGCCAAGCTCTGGGGTCAGGGGAATGCCATTATCATTTTGCCTAGAACCTGTCCCTGAACATTTAGCACCATGTCTACAGTAACTGTCTGCTGGGGTTTTGTTTTGCTTTTTGGCAGAGCCTGCTGGGCGCCTCACTGGCTCAAGCGAGCGTGAATACAACTGCGCTCACTGTATGGGCAGAGGCTGTGGGGAGGCCCTGGGCAGCGATGGTTGGGAGGGGGTGGACTCAGGGGTCCAAAACACCCATTTCTCCACCTCTAGCCTGGCTCTCTGGTGCATCTTCTGGGCTACCACCTTTTAGGATTTTCCTCTCCTCAGATGGTCCCATGTGCCCCATATCCCTTTTGCTTGACTAGCTGGCCCCCTGGCTGGGTGACCTGGCAGGGCACTTGGGCTCTCTGAAACTTCTACCCCCATGTGCAAATGGTGGGCAGAGGGTTGTAGTACTTTTCAAACTTCTTCTCTTGCTTAAACAGAAGGACACTTAAAAGATGAAACCTTAGGGGTTGCAGAGGTAAGGTGAATACAATAGAATTCTCTGGTGGAAACAGGGCTTGCTGGCTGCCCTCTCCTGCCTCAGAAGCTCCTAGGACCCTCACAAACCCAGGCCCCAGAGCACGTGCTTGGAGCCAGAGACCCAAACCCCTTGAGGACCTGCCCGCTTAGCTGTGTGTGACTTCTGAAGCCCTTATCCAAGGGTCCAGATCTGTGGAGAAGAAGCAAGCAGGAGCGGGTTGTCATGATGCGGCAGTTAAAGCACCCGGCAGGGGTGTGAGGACCACTGGTTAGAGCTGGGGGTATGTTTTGTTTCTCTCTGGTTAGTTCACACCTAAGGTCAGGCTGGGGAGCGCTCTATCTTACCTTGTTCTCTCATGTTCTCTGCCAGACTCTTCTTGCTGTCCCTTTTCTGCAAAGGCTGGGGAGGCAAGACAGAAGTGTGTGGCTCACCCTCATGCCTGCCTGCAGGGCCAGGGACAGGGGAGCCCAGCCTGATGGCTGTCATGTCCTGCAGGACTGCCAAGCTGAGTTCTCCCCTGGTGTACAGTGGACCCTGCTGCATGGCCAGGCTCCCGAGAAAGAGAGAGAGAGAGAGGGCCCTGGGCAAAGGAGGCAGGGGGCCTTCCCAAGGTTTTCGCTCACCTCTTTCCTTGGCCAGCCCCTCGAGGGAGCTCCCACCAGACCACTGCCCAGCTGTCTGCTTCTTTTCCCTTCACCAGATGGAGGTAAGAATCCTGCCTGATGGTCCTGAGATTTTTTTTTAACTACTCCTTTCCAAATGGACATCACCATCAATCTCTGGAGACCAGCAGGAGCAAATATACCTCCAGAAGAACTTGGTCTGAGCTTCTCAGGGCCAGCCCTTTGCCGAGCAGCTGCTGATGCCACACTGGGGGCTTTAGAATATGTGGGGTCCTCTGATTTTGCTCCCTTATAAAAGAGACTTTGTGTGAAGGCAGGATGAGAGGAGGAATATTGAGAGCAAAGGGTTTGGTGAAATCATGTGTGACGAGACCTTACCTCTCTGATCAAATTCTAGCCCACATGGCCAGCTGCTGCTGAAGGGAGGCAGTGTCTGTGAAGTCCCTCTCTCTGGGAGGGGGCAGCCATTTGTCCACTGGTTCATTCACTCAGTCACAAAATCAATTATCAAACATGGAAAGGAGACACTGGCTGGTCCATCATGGGAGGAGGGGATCCTCTGTCACTGACATATTATCAGAAGGGAGGGAGGTCCTGGGACAGTCTTGGTCTGTTAATTCAAGAAACCCTGGCTTTCCATCTGAAGAGGCAGCTCTGCCTGGTCATTGAGAATCCCTTCACTAGAAGCAGAGACCACTGGCCTGGCTGAATCCCATTCTACCTGCCTTTTACAAAGGGCCCATGGACATTTTTCCTTTTGAACCTGGAGAATATAATCTTTCATTTCAACCTTTGTCAGTACAGCAGGAGCTGCCCATTTGAGGCTTGACGTGATAGTTGGTGGTATTTATGGATACAGCAGGTACTCTGGAAACAAGGATAGAGTATAATTACCTCAGGTGCCTCCTTGCTGGGATCTCTTGCTGTGAAATGCCCTACTGCCCATTTCTGCCCTTCATAAAACCCCCCACCACCTCGTGCACACAGAGTCTTCTTTCTTCCCCACTTAGCACTGGCCATCTCCATGCTTTTGAGCATTTCCTTACAGTCTGTGTAGAGCTCCAATTATTCTTTATGCTATGCCCTTCCTTGAATAGATTGTACATCCTGCAAGGTGAGGGTGACAGCTTACTCTCCCCTTGCCTTCCCCAGCTAGTGTGGCCCCAGGTGCTTAAGCACAGTTCAATTGAACTGACTCTCTTTAGAAATCTTCTTTCAGGGAGTGTTGCTTATACAAATCACTTCCAAATGTTCTCTTGCAGACACATTGCTTGCAAGCTCAAGTTTAAAATGTTCTAGCTACAATCAGTCTTAAAAGAGGTGGGTGCCAGCAGGATGTAATCAGCAAGTAGCGTCCACATCACTGAACAGTCGAATATTTTGGGATATGCAGACTTAACATTTTCTTCTGTCCTCACTGCCCAAAACAGAGGCTTCTGGAAACTTCCAGCAGAGAACTTCTAGTTCCATAAATCTTCTAGACATTGTGGATGGAACTCATGGTTCCAAGGCCTTTGATAAATATTAAAAAACCATCTTTGCATGCCTCTCAGGTCCTATGTGACGAAAACCCCCAAAGCAATTGCATATCTCCTTTTCATTGCAGGCTTCTGGTCTTAAGGGGAAGTAGTTGTATCTGCCTGTTTTTATCTATAGACCCTGTTGAGAAGATGGAGTAGTGAGTTTGTGTGTTAGACAACCACACAAAATACAGAATCTATATAACATATTATGCATATCAGCTCCAACACCAGGACAGGAAAATCTGGCTTTTGTAGAAAGTATAAGTTGCCACAGAACAGGAGCTGCAACTCAAGAGCTGACAAACAATGTGGGGTCACGATGACTATTTATTAATTTTTTTCTTTGATAGCAAATATCCATAGCTTTGACATTGCAGTGTTGTATCATAATACTTCCAAATTACTTTACCTTCCAATTACGACAGATGCAATAATATTCGATCACGGGGCTTTATTTTTTTTTCTCTAACAAAGGAGAGAAAAATAAGCAGATTTAAAAAAATGCATGGAGTAATTAGTGACTAATTAGCTGAAATGATGATGGCCCGTTTACTTCACCAAAATAGCAGTGAGTTGTTTGAAAGAAATGCAGAGTGTAGACTGCTCAAAGCATTTCAGGTTCTGAATTTGTCCACACCTAATCAGTTTGGGGTCATACTGTATCATGATTCATCTGAAAATGGTTAAGTATTTATCCAGGTTTTCTTGGCTTATATTTTTCAGGGGTCAAACCTCAGGTCTTTATCATTTCTGGGTTGCTGGTGTAGCCAGAACAAAATCTGGGTTTTTCTCACTCAGATGTAGAAGTTGGGGACACAGCCCTGCCTGAGTACCATGTGACCCTGTGTGGCACATTAGCCCCAAAAGATGACCCGAGATAAATAATTTTTGACCTGTGGACAAATAATTTTGGAAAATACTGTGTCATATGCCCCTTGAGTATTATCAGTACACATAATTCATTAAAGATTTACAGCATTGCAGGTCTGTTTTATTTTGTTTAACCCAGTGTTTCCCAATCTTAATTGACCAAGAAGACTTTTTTTTGACATCGTGCTCTCTAACAGAAGCACACAGCTAATTAACGTCTTGAGAGCCTTACCATTTTGTGGTTTATGTATACACATTTGATGTTTCCACCAGTCTCCAAAGCTACACTAATTGGCCATCCTTCTAATTTGTTATATCCTCTTCTTCCACTCTTGAACTCCTAGGTCAGAGACCCCATCTTCCTAGAAATTCGTGCTTCAAATTGCTGGCAACACCAGCCTTTCCCTGCCTACCATCCCTTGAGTGTATTGATTTTTCCTAGCAAATGTGGTACAGCATCTTGGGTCTGAGAGTTAGGGATCAAGCTTGAGCATTGGGGTCAAAACTTTGTAGAGCTTTCTTCCCACAGTTGAATTAATATACAAAGTGATGGTGACTTTTGAGAGCCAAATGGGGCCTATTCATCAATAATCTGAGATTTTAAAAAATTGTGCTTTGAATAATTGAGAATACCGTGGAGTGGTGGAACAAACATGGGCAGCAGACTGGCCTGGGTTTGGTACTGATCCTGCTCAGTGGTACCGTCAGAGCCTCCGCACATGGCCTGGTGGTCTCTGGGGCTGGGCTCCCCATGCAGTCCAAGCTCTCAGCATCTGACCCTGAAATCACACTGGGCCCTCCTGCCTGTCCCTCTTTTCTTGTCATGTGGGACTCCATTTGCTGTAGTAGAATGGAAGCCACATCTGGAACCCAAAATATAAGGGAGTTTGGGAAATGTAGATTTTCCTTCAGCTCTGCTAACTGGGCAGTTGGAGGAGGACACAAGGAAGAGGTTGGAAAGGGAACTGAGACAGACAGTCGAAGCAAACCTCCTCGTCCTTAATGGTCTTCCACTGGTAGTTTTATGCCAGCTTGTCCCTCCCTTCTCCAAACCTGACCCTTCTTGTGGACCCAGGAAGGCTCTAAGGCTCTTCCCAGTTCTTTCTATTTTCTTCTAGAACTGACATTTATTTTTCCATGCAGAGATGTTGCCCTGACATCATTTCCTCCATTCCTTTGTGACTTACAAGAAAACTTTATTCCTTTGACACATAAAGGAAAACCTCTAGCATTAAACAAACAAAGGAAAATTATTCTATGACTCAACAAAGCAAGGATTTCAAGAAAAAAAACACATCTCACTGAGGGCTTACAAGAACACACAACTCCTTTGAAACCGAAGATAGGCCTTGCTGTCTACAGCCGTGATGTGCTTTGGTGGGTAGAAAGGTGTGGCAGACACTGATCAGAATGGCTGCAGTGTTTTTGGTCATCCATGGCTCACAGGAAGACCAGTTTCCAGCCTTGTCTGAAGGCAGGGAGGATGCATGTGACTGGGCTCTGGCAGGCAGAATGCACATGAAAATGTGCACCTCTTCCTTCAGACTGGGTGGTGCTTTACCCCAGCTTGCTTTCCTCAGTTTTTGGCTGGCTGAATGCAAAGCCCCCAGTGGGGACCTTGGGGAGGCCCTACAAGATGGCAGGAACACAAAATGGAAGGCACTGGACCCCCTAAATAACCACAAAGGCGACTTTCCCCTGAACTCCTAATTGGACCGTAGTGCGAATGAAGAAAATCAATATTTGTCAAGCTGCTGAGATTTTTGAGTTGCTATGATATCAGCAACTGTAATTACCCAGAGTACACAAGATTATTGTGCAACATGGGCTATCTGGACAACAGCTGGAAAGGTCTAGCATAGTGCATGTAAAAGGCAGGCACTCAATAAACATTAATTCCTCTAAGTCTGTACAAGACTTAAATCAATGACAAGAACTGGCCACCAAAAGGGTGTCCTAATCAAAAGGTATCTAATCAAACACGATCCTTTGAAGTTAGGGAGATTGGATAGGATCAGGGAGACAAAATGAACACCTGCAGGTGCCTCCACAAACACATTATCTCGCCTTGTTGTACGCACGGTCCTATGAGGTCAGTATGGTTATTACCTCCTACGGTCGAGGTTTGGAGAATTTCAGCCAAGTGTCCAAGATTCTACAGCCAGCAGTGTTAAAGCTGGGATACAGATCCGGGCCTTTCCATTCCAAAGCCTGTGTGTGTAGTCTCCGTATTTTGTGTCACCAAGTATTCTAGCCTTGTTTGGCTTCCTACAATATGTTAATCCCTGGAGGCCAGAGATGTGTTCTTTCTCTAAGGGTTTCTGAAGTGGCTAGCACAGTGCTTGGCAGAGACGTCAAAAAAATGTTGACTTATTGATTGCTATGCGTCAACTCTTTCAGATCCGAATCCAGTACAACCTGGGTTGTCTCAGAGTGAACAGGCAACAATCCTTGTTCCTGGATGTAAGCAGACTGTTACCACTAAGTGGCCAACGTGGCGTGGCGTCTCAGAGCATGGAGCACTGAACACGCTTTGAGAAGCATCCAGAAGAAAGACTCGGAGGGATGGTTCCTGATCGCTGGAGCCTGTTAAAGCCGTGGATGTTTTTTTTTTTTATAATTTATTTTCGTACCATTATTCTACAATTACATGTGCAATATTATGGTTATTAAACTACCCCTTCATCAGGTCCCCCCCAGCAACCCCATTATAGTCACTATCCATCAGCGTAGTGAGATGCTATAGAGTCACTACTTGTCTTCTCCGAGTTGTACAAGCCCTCCCCGTGCCCCCCCAACATTACATATGCTAATCGTAATGCCCCTTTTTCCCTCTTATCCCTCCCTTCCCACCCATTTTCCCCAGTCCCTTTCCCTTTGGTAACTATTAGTCCATTCTTGGGTTCTGTGAGTCTGCTGCTGTTTTGTTCCTTCAGTTTTTTTCTTTGTTCTTATACTCCACATATGAGTGAAATAATTTGATACTTGTCTTTTTCAGCTTGGCTTATTTCACTGAGCATAATACCCTCTAGCTCCATCCATGTTGTTGCAAATGGTAGGATTTGTTTTCTTCTTATGGCTGAATAATATTCCATTGTGTATATGTACCACATCTTCTTTATCCATTCATCTACTGATGGACACTTAGGTTGCTTCCATTTCTTGGCTATTGTAAATAGTGCTGTGATAAACATAGGGGTGCATATGTCTTTCTCAAACTGGGCTGCTGCATTCTTAGGGTAAATTCCTAGGAGTGGAATTCCTGGGTCAAATGGTATTTCTATTTTGAGTTTTTTGAGGAACCTCCATACTGCTTTCCACAATGGTTGAACTAATTTGCATTCCCACCAGCAGTGTAGGAGGGTTCCCTTTTCTCCACATCCATGCCAACATTTGTTGTTGTTTGTGTTTTGGATGTTGGGCATCCTTACTGGTGTGAGGTGATTTCTCATTGTGGTTTTAATTTGCATTTCTCTGATGATTAGTGATGTGGAGCATCTATTCATGTTCCTGTTGGCCATCTGAATTTCTTCTTTAGAGAAGTGTCTATTCATGTCCTCTGCCCATTTCTTAATTAGATTATTTGCTTTCTGTTTGTTAAGGTGCATGAGTTCTTTATATATTTTGGATGTCAACCCCTTATCGGATATGTCATTTATGAATATATTCTCCCATACTGTAGGATGTCTTTTTGTTCTACTGATGGTGTCCTTTGCTGTAGAGAAGCTTTTCAGCTTGATATAGTCCCACTTGTTCATTTTTGCTTTTGTTTCCCTTGCCCAGGTAGATATGTTCATGAAGAAGTCGCTCATGTTTATGTCCAAGAGATTTTTGCCTATTTTTTTTCTAAGAGTTTTATGGTTTCATGACTTATATTCAGGTCTTTGATCCATTTTGAGTTTACTTTTGTGTATGGGGTTAGACAGTAGTCCAGTTTCATTCTCTTACATGTAGCTGTCCAGTTTTGCCAACACCAGCTGCTGAAGAGGTTGTCATCTCCCAATTGTATATACAAGGCTCCTTTATCATATATTAATTGACTGTATATGTTTGGGTTAATGTCTGGATTTTCTATTCAGTTCCACTGGTCTGTAGGTCTCTTCTTGTGCCAGTACCAAATTGTCTTGATTGCTGTAGCTTTGTAGTAGAGCTTGAAGTCTGGGAGCGTAATTCCCCATTTTATTCTTCCTTCTCAGTATTGCTTTGGCTATTTAGGGTCTTTTGTGGTTCCATATGAATTTTAGAATTATTTGTTCCAGTTCATTGAAGAAAGCTGTTGGTAGTTTGATAGGGATTGCATTGAATCTGTAGATTGCTTTAGGTAGTATAGCCATTTTGACAGTATTTATTCTTCTTAGCCAACAGCATGGGGTGAATTTCCATTTGTTAGTGTCCTCTTTAATTTCTCTTAGGAGTGTCTTGTAGTTTTCAGGGTACAGGTCTTTCACTTCCTTCGTTAGGTTTATTCCTAGGTATTTTATTCTTTTTGATGCAATTGTGAATGGAATTGTTTTCCTGATTTTTCTTTCTGCTGGTTTATCTTTAGTGTATAGGAAAGCAACAGATTTCTGTGTGTTAATTTTATATCCTGCAACTTGGCTGAATTCAGATATTAGTTCTAGTAGTTTTGGAGTGGAGTCTTTAAGGGTTTTTTATGTACAATACCGTGTAATCTGCAAATAGTGACAATTTGACTTCTTCTTTACTAATCTGGATGCCTTGTATTTCTTTGTTTTGTCTGATTGCCGTGGCTAGGACCTCCAGTACTATGTTGGATAACAGTGGAGAAAGTGGGCATCCCTGTCTTGTTCCCGATCTTAGATGAAAAGCTTTCAGCTTCTTGCCGTTAAGTATGGTGTTAGCTGTGGGTTTGTCATATATGGCCTTTATTATGTTGAGATACTTGCCCTCTATACCCATTTTGTTGAGAGTTTTTATGATGAATGGATGTTGAATTTTGGCAAATGCTTTTTCAGCATCTATGGAGATGATCATGTGGTTTTTGTTCTTCTTTTTGTTGATGTGGTGGATGATGTTGATGGATTTTCAAATGTTGTACCATCCTTGCATCCCTGAGATGAATCCAACTTGATCATGGTGTATGATCTTCTTGATGTATTTTTGAATTCGGTTTGCTAATATTTGGTTGAGTATATTTGCATCTATGTTCATCAGGGATATTAGTCTGTAATTTTCTTTTTTGGTGAGGTCTTTGCCGGGTTTTGGTATTAGAGTGATGCTGGCTTCATAGAATGAGTTTGGAAGTATTCCCTCCTCTTCTATTTTTTGGAAAACTTTAAGGAGAATGCGTATTATTTCTTCTCTGTATGTCTGGTAAAATTCAGAGGTGAATTCATCTGGCCCAGGGTTTTGTTCTTAGGTAGTTTTTTGATTACCGATTCAATTTCTTTGCTTGTAATTCGTCTGTTTAGGTTTTCTGTTTGTTGCTTGGTCAGTTTTGGAAGGTTGTATTTTTCTAAGAAGTTGTCCATTTCTTCTAGGTTTTCCAGCTTGTTAGCATATAGATTTTCATAGTATTCTCTTATAATTCTTTGTATTTCTGTGGGGTCCGTCATGATTTTTCCTTTCTCATTTCTGATTCTGTTTATGTGTGTACATTCTCTTTTTCTCTTAATGAGTCTGGCTAGGGGTTTATCTATTTTGTTTATTTTTTCAAAGAACCAGCTCTTGGTTTCATTGATTTTTTCTATTGTTTTATTCTTCTCAATTTTATTTATTTCTTCTCTGATCTTTATTATGTCCCTCCTTCTGGTGACTTTGGCCTCATTTGTTCTTCTTTTTCCAATTTCAGTAATTGTGTCTTTAGACTATTCATTTGGGATTGTTCTTCCTTTTTTAAATAGGCCTGGATTGCAATATACTTTCCTCTTAGAACTGCCTTTGCTGCGTCCCATAGATGTTGTGGCTTTGTGTTGTTGTTGTCATTTGTCTCCATATATTGTTTGATCTCTGTTTTAATTTGATCATTGACCCATTGATTATTCAGGAGCATGTTATTAGGCCTCCATGTATTTGTGAGCCTTTTTGTTTTCTTTGTACAATTTATTTCTAGTTTTATACCTTTGTGATCTGAGAAGTTGGTTGGTAGGATTTCAATATTTTTGAATTTACTGACATTCTTTTTGTGGCCTAGTATGTGTTCTATTCTGGAAAATGTTCCATGTGCACTTGAGAAGAATGTGTATCCTGTTGCTTTTGGGTGTAGAGTTCTGTAGATGTCTGTTAGGTTCATCTGTTCTAGTGTGTTGTTCAGTGCCTCTGTGTCTTTACTTATTTTCTGTCTGGTTGACCTGTCCTTTGGAGTGAGTGGTGTGTTGAAGTTTCTATTTCCTTCTTTAATTCTGTTAGTATTTGTTTCACATATGTCGACGCTCCTGTGTTGGGTGCATAGATATTTATAATGGTTATATCCTCTTGTTGGACTGACCCCTTTACCATTCTATAATGTCCTTCTTTATCTCTTGCTCCTTTCTTCGTTTTGAAGTCTATTTTGTCTAATACAAGTACTGCAACACCTGCTTTTTTCTCTTTGTTGTTTGCATGAAATATCTTTTTCCATCCCTTCACCTTTAGTCTGTGTATATCTTTGGGTTTGAGGTGAGTCTCTTGTAAACAGCATATAGATGGGTCTTGCTTTTTTATCCATTCTATTATTCTGTGTCTTTTGATTGGTGCATTCAGTCCATTTACATTTAGGGTGATTTTCGATAGATATGTACTTATTGCCATTGCTGGCTTTAGATTCTTGGTTACCAATGGTTCAAGGTTAGCTTCTATACTATCTAACATTCTAACTTAACTCTCTTGTTAAGCTATTATAAACACAGTGTTATGATTCTTTATTTCTCTCTCTTCTTCTTCCTTCTCCATTCTTTATATACTAGGTGTTTTATTCTGTACTCATTTACATTTCCTTTGACTATTTTTGTTGATAGTTGATTTTATTTTTTGCTTTTAGTTAGTATTTGGATGGTCTGCTTTCTTTGCTGTGATTTTATTTTCTCTGGTGACATCTTTTTAGCCTTAGGAGTGCTTCCATCTAGAGCATTCCCTTTAAGATATCCTGTAGAGGTGGTTTGTGGGAGGCAAATTCCCTTAGCTTTTGCTGGTCTGGGAATTGTTTAATCCCTCCCTAAAATTTAAATGATAATCGTACTGGATACAGTATTCTTGGTTAAGCCCCTTCTGTTTCATTATGTTAAATATATCATGCCATTCTCTTCTGGCCTGTAAGGTTTCTGTTGAGAAGTCTGATGATAGTCTGATGGGTTTTCCTTTGTAGGTGATTTTTTTTCTCTCTCTAGCTGCCTTTAATACTCTGTCCTTATCATTGATATTTGCCATTTTAATTATTATGTGTCTTGGTGTTGTCTTCCTTGGGTTCCTTGTATTGGGAGATCTGTGGGCTTCCGTGGACTGAGAAACTATTTCCTGTCCCAGCTTGGGGAAGTTTTCAGCATTTATTTCTTCAAAGACACTTTCTATCCCTTTTTCTCTCTCTTCTTCCTCTGGTACTCCTATAATGTGAATACTGTTCCATTTGGATTGGTCATACAGTTCTCTTAATATTCTTTCATTCTTGGAGATCCTTTTATCTCTCTCTGCCTCAGCTTCTCTGTATTCCTGTTCTCTGATTTCTATTCCATTAACAGTCTGTTGCACCTCGTCCATTCTGCTCTTAAGCCATTCGATTGCTTGTCTGATTTCTGCATTGTCTTTCCTGACTTCCTCCCTTAGCTCTTGCATATTTCTCTGTAGATCCATCAGCATGGTTATGACTTTTACTCTGAATTCTGTTTCAGGAAGTTTGTGTAAGTCTATCCCATCAGGCCCTCTCTCTGGAATTGTCTGGGTAATCTTTGTACCATATTCCTCTGTCTTTTCATGGTGATAGAAGTGGTCACTGGTAGGTGCCACGTGTGTCAGCTGGGAGTACAAAGTCCCTTCCTGCTTTTGTTCTCCTTGCCCTTCTCCCAGGCCTGAGCTGTTTCTCGCCCACTGGGAGGCCATCTCTGGGATAACCCCGGAGCTGCCTATGTGTGGAGTCACCCTCAGCCTAGTCTATACCACTGTGGGGGTTTGAAGTCTCGCTGGGTGCCTTCTGGTCCCCTTGGTTCTTTCCAGCCCTTGTTGTGGGTTCTCGGGTCCTTCCCGCTTAGCTGCATGCCAGCCGGGAGGAGATTCACTGAGGTTGCTGTGGGTGGGGTCGCTCCTCCGCTGTTCCACAGCAGTGGAGGCTCCTGGACCCTTTGCACACTGTGGTGGGGGGCGGGGGGTACAAATGGCAGACTGCTGATCTCTGTGGGAAGCCTTGGCGTGGCTGCTTTGCCCGGCCGCTGGCCGGGGGACGAAATTCCCCAAGATTCCCAACCTGCTGGGCTGAGTGCACTGGGATGATTTTGTTCCGCTGTTGGGCTCTTGTCTCTTTAAGACTTTAAAAACAAAAGTGCCCGCTTTTCTTTTGTCCCAGGGAGCCGGCTGAGGGGACCCACTTGCAGTCCCCATCTTGGATTCTGCCCTTCTGTTTCTCTAATCTCCGATACACCATGCGATGTGCGTCAGTGCTCCCGGCGCAGATCACCAGGGCTGCTTATTTGGTGGGCCTGTGCTTCCACTCCCTCTCCACTCTGAATCTTTTCCTCCTGCCAGTGCGCTGGGGTGAGGGACTGCTCGGGTCCCGCCAGGTCACGGCTTTGTATCTTACCTGCTTTGTAAGGTGCTGAGTTCTCACAGGTGTAGCTGTAGCCTGGCTGTTGTACTGTATCTTCTGGTCTCTTTGTTAGGAATAGTTGTATTTGTTGTATTTTCACAAATGTATATGGTTTTGGGAGGAGATTTCCGCTGCCCTGCTCATGCCGCCATCTTCCCAGAAGCTATATGAGGGGATGCCATTTTTGACCTTTCTGTTGGACAGCACTGGTTTTGAGTCCTGTTACTCAAAGTGTGTTCTATGCACTAATCTTCTTCTTTTGAGGCCTCAATGTTTTATTTTTATTTTTTGGCAAGGGCCCACAAAATCTATGACAGAAACCACGTCTTGCTTAATCCCTTAATATCTTCCACTGATGATAAGCATACAACCACCCATTTTCAAATACGCAAAGGGAGGGAAGTCATTAGCACAAAAACGTTCTGCAGTTTAAAACAAACCATTCTATAGACTCAGACCAAGCCCCTTCCTGATATAAATATAAAACTGAAACTGCTATGATAAACAGAGAAATCGTTTTTCTGTTTCCTAATTTTTAGCATTTCTTATGTATATGCTCTACAATACTCAAGTAGATTTTATATTTTTGAAATCTGAGCAATATCATAGAGAGGTAACACTATGAAATCATGAGAGACTAAGTGAAAATTTATGCAAGTATAGAATTTTAAAACCTGTAATGCCAGCCTGAATCTGTGAAAAGGAAGGCAAATCTTAGAGATTCTCCCAGAACTCAAAGGAGAAAACAACAAAGGGAAGTAGGGAGGGACCTGTGAAAAGACACAGTCTAGGAAATTTGACGTGGCCCTAGCAGGGTGTGCACAAGAGAGTACACAGACAGAGAGACAAAAGAAGAATAATTTCTTGAGAGTTCATTAGTACTAGGAGCAATGAATGAAGATAATACTTAAACGTGATTTTTGGTATCTAAGAATAACTCCTATCTAGATCTGGGTCTGTCACTCTGCCAGAATCCAGACACCCCATGTTCGTGTTTAAAAATACCAACATTTAAAATGTGTAAGTGCAACTCAGTTGCTTAGGTTTTCATATCAGTTGATAAGTCTAATGTAATCAAAATTTTAAAAAGGACTTTTTTTAACTCGACAAAGTAACTAGAAAGTTCATTTGGAAGGTTTTTGAAATGTTTGAGAAAGGGTAGTACATAGGGAGACTTGCATTGCTAGATTTTAGAAGATTTTACAAAGCTGCTGTAGTTACGCAGGGATGCTAATGGAATAGAATCAAAAACCCTGGAACAGACCATAGTGTATAATTAATCAAATGATAAAGTTAGTGATTTCAATCAGTGAAGAGGCATGATTATTTGAATAAATGATGCTGGAACAATTGGTTGACTATTGGAGAAAACAGCTAGATGCCTGCTTCATATGATAAGCTAAAGAAAACTTTAGAGAATGAAAAAAGATAAACATAAAAAAAGAAATCATTGATTACCTGGAAGAAAATGTAGCTGGGCATCTATTTGATATTAAGCAAAAGCAAAATAAGAAATTATAGAGGAACACATTGATTTTTAAAACATAAAAAAATGAAAACCGACACTCACCAAAAACTACAAACAGAGTTAAAAGGTTTATGATATGATAAATTGGGGAATGATTTTCACCCATCTATAGACAAAGGTGTAAATATAGAGGTACAAATATATGCATATGAAGCTATGAATATATTTGAAAAATCCAGAAGAAAAAAAAATTCCATAGTGGAAAAATGGACTAGAAACATAACAGGCATTTTCCATACAAGAAGAAATATAGTGGTTAATAAATACACGGAGATAGGCTAAACCTAGTGTATTAGTTGTTAGGAATGCTGTAACAAATGACCACAAGTGTGGTTGCTTAAAGGAACAAAAATTAATTCTTTTGTGGTTCTAAAGGCCAGAAATTTGAAATCAGTTTCACTGGGCCAACATCAAGGTGTCAGCAGGCTGTGTTCCCTCTGGAAGCTCTGGGAAGAATCCATTCCTTGCTCCTGCCAGCTTACCTTCCCAGTGGGATGAGGGCAGGGCAGGAGAGAGGAGGCAGCGGGGACGGACCTCTGAAGGATGGAAGCGCGGCCTCTCTTTGTATGTGTGTTTATGTGCATATGTATGTTTGGTGGCTTGACCTGCAATAACTCATTTCTGCAACAAAATATTAACAAATGGATCTATTTCACATAGAATGAACTGTTAGAAATTAACATTATAGCCATACCTCCATTTAGTTATTTTTCATATTTTGTGGAATGTCTAATGAGTGCGGACGTTCAGAGTTATTTGTCCTTACACAATGGCAATCAAATGTTACACTGAGACCATTAAGCACATCTCAATTCTCTCTGCCCAAAGATTCACAAAATAGAATCAGTTTCAGACCCTGTGGTGCACAAGAGAACCTGACATAAGATATGATGGTTCCTGGGGATAGTGTATCATAGAAACATGGACTACTAGCTTTAATAGAGATCTACATTTGGCCTCCAGGAGTGTAATTTTCCTTCTCTCTTGAGCAAAACTTATCCTGAACTGCAGAGCGGCAATTTTGCAGGAATTGCCATACTGAATTCTGGGCTCTGCGGGGAAGGAGTGAGAGTATGGAAGCTAGCAGGTTATGCAGGGGTGGCTCCCTGCTGCCTAGGCAGAGGCCTGGGGAGGCAGCACAGGTCAGTAAAGCTAATCTTTACAGAAACTCTGAGCACTCAGGGCCTGGAAGTAGTGGGAGAAATCACAAATATTATAGTGTGAATGAAGCTATGAGAACAGGGCTAGAGCATAGGGGCCGCATGGACATGGGATGTCTCAGCATCATCTTGCGTATAGCAGCAGCCAAGACCAGGAAGGGATCCGTGCACTTCTGTGGGCGCTCCTCCAGGTAGAGGACGTCAAAGTCCAGAGGTCTGCCCTGAATGCACTGGTATTGCTTTACCTTGAACTAGGGTGCAGCCAGGGTGGTGGGGACTCTGAAGACTCAGAGGAGCTTCTGTCTAGCTGAAAGGGAGCTCAGATTGTCATTACAGTGACTTTGTGGGCTGGATGCACTTGCCCATCAGCTGGGTCACCTGCCCAGGGGGATGAGGGCAGAGCTGGAGAGAGGGGGCAGTGGGGATGGACCTCTGAAGGATGGAGGCGCTGCCTTTATGCAGTCTTCTGTGCTGCTGACCATCAGGACGGAGGGCCGCTGCAGGCCTGGCCACTGGTACTCTTGAGCAGAGCCTCGACGTTAACTCTGGAACTGAGGCTATTCCTGAATATCTCCAGGGGATCTGGTAGCCAGAAATGCTTTTATTTATGGCCATGTCAGAAAGTTAGAATTGAGAGACAAGGCCTTGGTGTACAGCGGACAGGAAATCCAGGGGCCCAAACATGGAGCTGGCTGTGTTTTCATTCACTGGCTTCATTTAACAGCTTCTCACAACATGTGCAGTTTACATTATGGTATCCGGCACATGTAGACTTTGGCTGGGATAATCCTCCTGAGTTCAGAATTTACGATCGTGCAAATCGACATGGATGCCGAGTTGGCACAGCAGAATACTGAGAGGGGAAAGCCTTTATTCTGCTTCTTTAGGGCCACATTAACTCTGTCCTCACCAGCAGAAGAACAAAGGTATCTCCTTTTCCCCAAAAGGAAGCTGGGTGGGAAACAAATCCTCAGATGCGGCTCTGGAGCTGGGGAGCTGCAGCTTCTCACTCCCTCCCTTTCAGTTTCCTGGAGCAGGATGCTTAAGGAGGGCAGGGAAGCCGTGGAGCCCTTTTCTGGCTCTAGGAAAATGAGGTCATTTAAGCAAGGAAAATAGCAGACAGGTCATTTAATAGCAGGACCCAGAAACCTTATAATACTTCATTAGGGCAACACAACAGTTTATGGCCAAACTCAGAACAGGGTCCTTTGATCTCAAAGGGAATTAAATGAGTAAAGTTTCCCTGATGTATGGAGTTAGAAAATACATTTGGGGGTTTATCCAGTCACTGTGTAATTACATTTAGCTAATGTGAGAGCAATTGTTGGCTGAGGAAATCTGGCCTGAGGACAGAGAAAAATAAGACATTGAGTGGATAGGATGACTTACGTTGTTATCTGGGTACCACACGTACCTTACGATTAAGTCATTTAATGCTCCCTGTAGCGTGCCTCCTTACACACCATCAAGGCATCTTTGTGCTGAAGCATCCAAGACAACAGCAAACACAATGTCTGGGTCCTTTTTTGCATTTTTTCTATCAGGGAGCAGAGAAGGGACAGTGGAGGAGAGCTGGCATTTAATTATTCGCTCGTCACTGACCAGATGCTGCCATAAGCACGCTGTGATTTCCACTTTACAGAGCACATCACTGAGGTTCAACGAGATTAACTTCTCCAAGATTGCAGGGGGAGAGAGTTGAGCCGGATTTAAAACCAAGTCTGTTTTCCTAATGCCCTCCCTTCAGCCCTCATCCGGCTCAGCTCCCTCTGGCTCTTCTGCTCACCGCTCCCTTCACCCGGCTTTGGTGGGAGGCGGGGCGATGAGTCACCAAAAATCTTCATTGCCTCATGCGATTGGCGCTCTTGAACATTCTGTTTGTTTGGCCAGCAGTATTTCCCTCTATTGACTGCTTATCCTTTCCTGAAACTCTTTTTCCTGAAGTTTGGCGACTGTGTTCTTATTAAGTGTTGACCTCTTTGGCTTCATTTTATCTGATATCATTATAACCAATAATAGCTGCAGTAGTATTTATTTATTAAAGGCTCCCCATGTTCTGGGTACTGTACATGGTCTCTTATTTCAATTTCACAGCTACTCTCTGAGGTAGGTGTTATCAGCGCTACTTAGCAGAGGAGAAAGCTGAGCTCTGAAAGGTCTGGTAAATTGAATAAAGTGCCGTAGCCACCAGACTGGAGCCAGGATAGAAGTGGAGGTGGGTCAGATTCTAATCACAGGCTGGCTGGGACTCTGGGGCCTGTCCACGCCCTCTGTTCTCTTCTGCCTCTACGCACTTTCCGTGAATACTTTCACTCAAGGACATGCTCTCAGCTCCCTCCTACATGCTGATGACTCCTGTATCTCAGGCTCTAGACGCTATGTCCAACTGCCTACAGGACATTGCCACCTGGATGTCCCCTAGGGCCTGAACACGCTCCAGGCTGTCCCCCGTCCAGTCTCCCTGTTGCCTTTGATGCTTGTCACCGTTCACGCAGTTGTTTAAGCCAGAAACTGGGATGAATTCTTAGAGGCCTCCCTCTCCCGACCTGCTCACATCCAAGCCTGAGGATTCTTCGTCCAAAATATCTCTCATACTCAGTTATCCTTCCCCTGTGTTCTCAGGGCTTCCACTGGAACACAGACCCTCAGCTTCTCCTATTTAGCCCACTGGGGACTCTCCTTCCCTGCTTTCCAACTTTTTAGCCTGAGGACCTCTCTCTAATCTGCACGTTGTGCTCTTTCCAACAAGTCTGGTCATAGGGTACTGAATTCTTCAGGGTCATAACAGGAATTTCCTTTCCTTTATTTTAAAGCAGTGGAATTGTATTTGCATTTTAAACTGATGAGAAACCCTGATAAGCATGGCAGATAAAAGTAGGAGAAGGTGCTGAAGCCCATCTGCTTGGCCTCTCCTCTCTTCCCTCAACAGGCCTTGTTCACTCATTCATCAATGGACACTGATGAGAGCTGACCACGTGCCAGCACTGTGCTAGCCAGTGCTGGGCTAAACCATAAATAAAGGTGAACCCAGGTCCCTGCTTTCAGAGGGCCTACATTCTAGCTGCAGTAGATGGATGAGGAGATAAGTGAGAAAACAAATAAATCAGTGAGGGTGTATTATGTCAGATGGTGATGAGAAAAATCAGCCATGGTAAGAGATTTAAGAAAAGCTAAAATGGGCGTGAGTTTGGTTGCTTAAAATAAGATGGTCAAGAATGGCTTCCCCAGTAGCTTGGAACTTGGCTGGAGACCTGAAGGAGGTGCCAAAGCTCTGAGGTCTCAAAGCTTGGAGGCCAGGGTGGCTGCAGATGAGAGGCAGGGGACTGGGTTGGGTGTGACATACAGGCAGCGGATCAGGTCACACGGGGTTTGGTAGGCCCTTGTGCAGATGTGGATCAACCTGTCCTCTGAGTGGAACAGGGAACTCTGAGCCTTTTGAGCAGATCAACATAATGTAATTTTGGAAAGGTTTTAAAAGGAAAACTGGTGTCAGCTATGGGTAGACCAAGGTTGCAGGTCAACCTTTATATCCCAGTTCAAATGCTACTCCTTTGAAATCTCCCTGTAGTCCCAGGGCTGTTTAGATGTTTCATCTTCTATGCTTCAATTCAGTTGGTTCAGAACCCCGCTAAAGCAACCACTTGCTGTCTTGCAATTAATTGCTGCTTTCCCCCTAGAGCTGTTCAGCTCCTTGAATGTCTAGACTGAGTCATTTCATCTGGTCTCCTCAGGGCCCACCACGACACTGGCATGTCATGAGTGTTTTATAAGCACTTACTGAATAATAAATTATTGCATTTTAACTTCAAAACTCATTTTGGAGCGTGAGTAGTGTTCAGAGCATGAGTCCAACTTTAGTAATAAGACTCTTGGGGCCAAATTTTTCCCTAGATTTTTCCATGGCGGGGGTGGAATTTTGGAATGTGACTTGAGGGAACAATTTCAGATTTGCTTTTATGAGAGATTTTCACATAGAATATCCCCCAGCAGGTTCCTGGTGTTGGAGAAATGGGAGTTGGAAGAAGCACTAAATGGACATGGAAGATGGGTATTCAGTGTTTTGGACTCCTTGGCCCTTTGGAGAGTTTTCTGGAAGCTAAATGAGCTAATGTAAATGGACTTTGGGGTAAAAAACCTTTACTTTTTGCAACATATGAAATATGTATGTGGGATACTAACCAGTCCCAGCACGCCAGAAGTCATCCCACGTCAAGAGATGAATGATGAGATTCATGGTCCATAATTTGCACACGAGACACTTTTCCTGAACCTGGGGTTTCTTTACGAATGGACATTCCTGCTTCCTGTCTAAGCCTTGGCTTGACCCGATGGCTTGAAGTGTTGTTTGTATAATCACAGGCTTTTTCAAAGGAAAAACAAAAACATTTGGATCAAAGACTTCCATCTCACAATAGGACTCACCAAAATATATGTATAGCCATGACGCAATTTGCCAGCTGTCAGTTGTTAGAAAAAGCTTTGCTGGAAATTAATTTTCGAGTGCATTTTTAGTAGTTGTTGATTTAAAACCAAGGAATCATGGAATGAAACAGATTTGAAGTAGGATCTGCATGTTCCTAAGAATGAGAAATAAAAATTATGTGCTATTTCTATCCAGGCAATGTGTTAGACACTTCACATTTTTTTATCTCATTTAATTCTGAAAAGAGCTTTTTAGCATATTTTATTCTCACTTTCCAAATAAGAGATGAGAGGCTTAAGGTCATGTAGCTTGTTAGGAAAGAGAGCCAGTTTTAAAACAAAGTGCTGTCAAATTACAAAGTTCTTTCTACTACAACTCTGATGCCTTTTGGCCTTGGTATTTCTTATAATGAACACTTATTCCACAGATATATGAACTGTTTAAATAAGCATTTCTGTGGTGTTTACAAATCATCTTTGAATAAGGTGACCTTCTGTCTTGGTTTGCCCTGGACACCTCTGGTTTATGCCTGTTGCCTTGGTGAAATTATTAATAACACTGCCTTTCATTCTCACAACTGTCCCAGTCTTGAAGGTGAATTATATGGTAGCCCTCTCTTTGAACTTGTAGATCACACTGCTTACTCAGTTGCTTCCTGGTGAATCCTTTGCCTAAGCGCCGGGGGTAGATTTTTTTTTTTTCAGCTTGACTGTCTAACTCCAAGAATCATCTAAATCTTCAGAAGTGCAGGAGAAAAATCCAAACAGAATCATTATACCACAAAGCCAGCAAGGCAATGCATGCTGATTTTAGTTTACTGAACAGATTGACTGAAGATTTTTCCAGTTGTTCATCTGGAGAGCCAGATTTAAATTGTGTTGTGTTAGAAATACTGATATGTTAAAAAAAGACATACATATATATGTACATATATATATATATATATACACACACACATAGATATATATACATACAAAGATATACACACACACATATATATAAATTGTGTGTATACACACACACACACACATCATGGTGGAGAGCAGTTCTCTGTAGATTTGGCAGTTGGCAGGCAGAGAACCCGTGAATTTCAAATAAGGAAGTTCATCCAAAAATAACTTACTCTTTATTTCTTAAGATCTGGAATCTTCCCTTTGATGTTAAAGCATACCTCTGCTCTGGTTATCCAGGTGTGCAGCTAGAGAAGCCACCTTCCTTTGTCTTAGTAAGCCAGGTCATGAGGATAAAGATCTGGAGATAAACCTTTGAAAGGTGGGCGAAGCAATGCCCTAGAGCCATTCCACTCTCCCCAGCTACTGGCTTGCCTTTGTAAGGTAGCCATTCTTCATCTGTACCAATGATTCGTGTGGGACTGTACTTCCTGTGTTGCTCTAGCTAATTGAATTCCCTAGTGGGATGAAAGCATTTCTGTGCTGGCCTGAGAATGGAAGAGCCCAAATGCATAAACCGTAAATACTGATGACAACAGAATCTCTTCTCTCCTGTTGTTATTTATTTTGAGATTTTTGCTGGGGCAATAGTTTTACATTTGACATTTATATAGGTCACAGTGAGCTAATAGCCGTCTGCCATCTGGGGACTCTTTAGTAATGAACATATAGGAGACTATGGAAAAATTCCCTGGCATTTCTGATTTGCACACAGCCCAAACTGGGGCTGATCTTTAATGTGCTGTCCCGGCTCACATTAGTCATGTGGTCCACCTAGGTGCTCAGTGAGGCTCACACGCACAGCATGGTGCCCTGGGAGCCTGGGCTTGGCTGAACTGAAGCTAATTTCTCCATCATTCTCAGATGCATCCTTCAGCAGTGAAGATGAGCTCTGACTTTTAAGCTAAGGGCTTCAGGAAATCTCACACGGATCTAATAGTACCTGGACTAAACAATGGGCTTTCAAAGAGCCTTGTGAAGTGTGTGTTAGGTTTTCAAAAGAATAATGACTGTAGGAAATGACCACGAGTGTCGTCTGGGCATGGCCTGGGGCCATTGAAAGAGCCCATCCTGTCTAATGAGAAGACCTGCATGCATTCAAGTCAGAACCCACTTGAACCCTTGAAGCCTCCATTTCTTCATCAACAAAATGGAAATAAAATGTTGACCTTATTTGTTTTGAAAATTACACGGGATTATAAATATGAAGCACCTAGCACATCACTTGGTAAATACAATTCCTCCTCTAAGTTGTTCATTTCTCTTTTTTTATTCTTCTTTAGCTACCCTATTCTCGAAGTAAGAATAGGGAGCCCTCAGAAAAGGATGGAAGGAGGTAAGCTTCCTTTTTTTCCATGCTGCTGCTTCAGCCCTACCGCTAACACCTTGGTCGGTGAGCCTAGCAGCTCAAAGCACCTGAGAGACTCTGGATGGTGTCACGGTGGTTGGTGGGTGGGTGTTGGTGAGCTCAGTTTTATCCTTCCTGGAGGTGCAGTAGCCCCAGTGGAAGAAAAGAGAAGCACTCAGACTCTCCGCAACCCACAAACAAGTCTGGGCCAGGTGGTGAGGCCTCAAGGAAGAAGACAGAGCAGGAAAGCGATTTCTAGCATTCTCTTAAAGAGAAACGACTCATGGGGAAGATTGCCTGTGGAGGAGGAGCTTTGTCTCTCTCTGGTTACCAGGATCCATTCTTGCTGCTTTTAGGTAACCTTGATTCTTTTCAATGTACAGGAAGATACTTTCCCAAACCACTTTGAACTCAAAGATGAAGATGAAAAGAAAATTTGTAGACAAGCACAAATGAGATTTTATTCATCCTTGTATGAGAAATGGCTTGTTGGACCAGAAATTTTGCCTAGCCTCCATTCCAGCAGTTTTTTATTTGACATTGGAGAAAATGACCCTTATTCTAACCAAAGTGAATTGAAGTGTAGCATTAGATCCTCTGATATGAGGCTACTGGGATGAGATTTCTGATTGGACCTTTTGCTGCCCCATCCCTTAGAATTTTTTTGTTTTGCTTTTTTATTTTTTTTACCAATGATGTTATTGGAATTGAATTTAAAACATCTTCCTGTGTCCACAATACTAATCTAGAATTCTGAGACTGGTCATCCCCAACCTCAGCCATATCTCAACCCCTCTCCCTCTTGGCTTTGTACTGAGTTGCTTTTGTTACCTCTATATTTATGTGTTTCCTCTTCCAGTCTACAAGTTTCATTAGGACAAGGACCATACCGTGTCAGCTTGCTATAGGCTTAGCATCTAGCAGGGTGATTTGCACATGAGAATATATTTAAACAAAGTTCATTAAAGAAGGAAAGAAATGGCATTAGGTAGAGGAAGGTACCTCCTCTTGTGGGTGAGTCACTGCATGCCCCAGTCTCAGTGTAAGTGACCAGCCCCTCAGAGAGGCCTTCCCCCATCGCCCACTCTGAAGGAACTCTATTATTATTATTTTTCCAAAGCACTCTTCTTTTTCCATGTGGCATTTAGTACCATCCGTAATTATGTTTGCGTAGGTACCCACTAACTTATAATTCACTTCCCTCAGTGGGCTATCATAAATTCCATGAAGGCAGGACTATGTTTGTTTGTTCCTTACTCTGTAGTCAGAGCTAGGCAAGGTGCTGGCACATAGTAGGTGCTTAATAAAAAAATAAGAATTGAGTAATGAATGCTCCTATCTGAAAAGCTGATCTGAGAGCACTTCCCAGGGGCTAGGAGACCTGCTGTTTTCTACTTTTGGTGAGGAAGAAGGGAGGAAGGAAGATATACCAGCAGAGCCTGCTCTCCTCCACAGCAGAATGAGCTAGGCAGTGGGGGAACTGGGTTATACTTCTGGTCGTGCTGCAAACTAGTCAAGCCACCTTAGAGAAGTCATTGTTAGAGACCATCACCTCTGAGTCAAGGAGGGGTTTGGAGCAGCTTGTATCTAAGAAAGCTTCCAGCTCTGTCATACACTTTGGAGCAAAACACCTAAAGCTGATTCCCTCCTCACAGCCAAGCATCCCTCTGCGTTTCAATAAACATTAATCAATGAAAACAAACAAACCAAAACTATGCACCCACTCTGCGTCCGTAGGTGTCCTTCGCATCTAGAGCTCATTTTGTGAAGATGGCCACGCTCTGTGCACATGGGTTGCAGAACTCTTTTTTCTCTCCTGTGAGGTCTTACTGGCAGTGCCTATTGCCTCCCAGCAGGAGAGTTAAAGTCATCTCCTTGGTATAAAGATGATGACAAAGATAAAGGGGAGGGAGCAGAGCTGACCTCTGATTCTTATAAAGGATATAAAAACTGCATCGAAATAGCCAGACTGACTATCTTCCTAAGGAACATCCTAGAGAATCAGTTCCACACAACCAGAAGGACTGAAGGAAAGGCTTGAGGCGTTGAGCATCTGTGGCTGCTAATGTCAAAAGGATTGAACGTTTGACATTCTCTGCTCTCTGATAAAGTAATGGAATACCTCTATAACCAAGCCAAGGGGACCAAACTGAGTCTGACCCATCCTCTGTGCCCAGCTGCCACTTTGCTGGAAGTACAGATCTCCAGGAGAGACATCATGACCTGCATCCTAAGCTCGCAACTGGGAAAAGCCAGATCATGAAAAGTCTGCAGGTCTGTTAGCCCAGAATCTTCAGCAGGTGAACTAAACAGAAAAGAAATGGACAGAAGATCATGAAAGGAGACTTGAAAGATATTGAAATATTTTTTTCATCGACAAGATTAAACCTTAGCATCCAAGGATGAGCGCGTGGTGTTCAGACATAAAGAAAAGGAAGGACACGATTATTATAAAGCTCAGGCGAGTAGGAGTTTCTTATAACATCAAAATGAAATTATATAAGAATTCTTCAAGGATGAATTCCTCTTTCATTTGATTATAGAAAAAGGTTATGCAACTATAATTCATAATTAAGATACGCAAAACATTTTGATGTATTTCCTGACACACAAAAAAAATACATCACAGAAAACGCCATGAGCAAAATCAAAAGCAAAATGACAAACTGGCCGGAAATATTAGAACATACAAAAAAATAATGGGCTAACATACAAAGAACTCTTAAAATTGAAGGGATAATGACCAAAAATCCTATAGAAAAAAGAATAAGACTTAAAAAGACAATTCACACACACACACACACACACACACACACACACACACACACACATCCAACATATGAAGAGGTGCTCAACATCACTCATAAAACTACAGTGGGACACACACACTTTCTCAGCAGTCAGATACGCTCATCTGGTGAGGTTGTGGGAGAAACAAACACTCACATTGCTTGTTGGTGAATATTCAAATGGCCTAACCTCTTATAGAGTTATGTAATGAAACTCCATCTGTGCTCTGATGGACGTAAGAACTTCCTCTGAAGATACATTTCCAAATATACAAAATTATATGCACAAGTTAATCACGGAAGCATTATTTGTAACTGCGAAATATTAGAAGTCACCTGAATGCCTAAATATAGGACATTGGTTAACTAAACTGGTATATCCACTCACTGGAGGATGAAGGAGCTGTAGAAAGAATTAGGAATACTTCTATGATTTGATATGAAATGAATTTAAAGATATATTATTAAGTGAGAAAGTATTCATATTGTATATCACTTTTGTGTTAAAGGGAAATAAAATATACACATATCTGGTTTTAACTTTGTATTTTGAAATAATTTGTATTTTGGCCTGCTTATTTTAGAAGAAGAATATTCTGAAAATATAAACCAGAGACTCATGAAATTGGTTACCTACATAGGATGGGGTGAAGATGGAGGGACACAGGTGGACAGAATAAGGGAGGGGACAAGGTATAACTTTTCATATAGTTTCAATTTGGGGAATATTATCTTTCTACACATTTAAAAATTAAAAGTAAATCAATGAGGATGGGAAGAAAGCCCTAAAACTGTCAGGAAAGAGAAATAAATAATCCTTACTTTATTTCAATGCAATAATATAACCACACCTAAGGGATGAATAAAAAAGATTCCAACTAATTTTGAACCCAGTGTTTTGACTATATGTATCTTCATCTAAAGAAAAAGAATGCAAACATAGCTTGAAATTTCTTAGTTAATTTTTACTGTAGTTGTATGGATATAACTATTTAAAAGCCAAATCTTGTTTAGTGTGTTGTGGGATTAGGCAAATGAATGATGCGTTGTTTGTATTTCTTTGGTGAGCTAGGATTCTCAGTGTGAACTACAGCAATACAAATAGAGAATGGCAAGAAATATTCTGGAAGAACTGGTCTGGATCGAAGGTTGCAGTACAAGCAGATAATTTTGAAAATGAGTATTATGAGTTCTGCCTGCTGACAAACCCTTAAAGTAATGACATCCCAATAGCAGTCATCACACTTGGCACCTAGGTCTTGATTTTTTAATACCGTTTCTCAGTTAGCGGAATCTTTGGACAAAGGGTGATTTCAGGGATAGGGCAGGAAAGACACAACAGGATCCTAGAACATCTTGTATTGCCAGAAAGTGAAAAAAAAAAAGAAAGCTTTCAAAAAAAAAAGATGGGCACATACCCAGAGGACAAAGGAGAGCTCTGGCCAAATCAGGGATCACTTGAGCACTAACACTAACTAAGGTCAGCAGTGGCTTATAACCCAATGAGTAAGAGGCAAAATATTCACTGGTTGCTAAATTCACAGTGGGGATTGATGGAGAACAGAATATTTACATGGTCTCAATGTACACCTTGTAAATTACTTTTTAAATACCAAAGGAGAACTAGTAACTCGGCAGCAGAGAAGTCACTGATCAAATGAATACCATCAATAAGGGGCCAACAGACTTTGTGTGCCCCTTAGATGTGATACCCTGGGAAGAGTGCGACGTCACACAGTGCTCTAGCCAAAAGGGTGTGGCCTGAATCTAATCAGGGAAAATGCTGGGAAAACCCCAAAGAGGGGCCATTCTTCCACAATGCCAATTTCGTGAAGGACAAGGAGAGGCTGCAGAACTGTGCAGATTAAAGAGGACTAAAGACACAGGATGATTACATAGAGGACAGGATCCTGGATTGGGTCCCGTGGGGGGAAAATGCCATAAAGAACATCATGAGGGCGATGAGGAAATCTGAAAATGCGCTGTGGATTAGATAAAAGTACTATGCCAATGTAAAACTGCCTGGATTTGGTAACTGTAGGAGAATGTCCTTGTTCTTAGGAAATACACACTTAAGTAATAAAGGGAAACAGGCCCAAAGAAAGCTATTCACAAATGGCTCAGAACAAACACTATGTATGTACAGATGGGTAGAGAACACAAATGTGACAAACATTAAAAATTGATGCATCTGGGTATAGGGTATATAGATCCTTTGCACTATTCTTGCAACTTTTGTAAGTTTGGAATAATTTGAAAATAAAGTTAATAAATCCAGACTTTCTCTGTGGGGAGTTGCCTACGGGACAATGCAAATGGAGGGTTATTTTATCCCTTGTGTGAGTTATTATTTAACATTATTTTATTAAGTATTTATTGCCTACCTTATGCCAGAAACCATGCTATGTTTTAGACTTTGACCTGCCCTGCTCCTTCATGTTTTCTTTATTCCAGGAAAGTTAGATGGCAATAAACAATTTTTATCCCCTTTGGGGAGTCCAGGTCTCTCCGGGTCCCACTCTCCTTACTTGTACAATGTGGACAATGAAATAGATGCTTTATGGTTCTAACATTAATGATGCTAAGCCTTTCTACCCAGTTCCTCTAATTCTTATTGCTTCTTTCTTCTCTCGACTGTCCCTGAATGACCATATTCTGGGTGTTTCCATGTCGGATCAAGGATACCAGCTACAATAGACTTTTAGAAATAGGAAAGGCAGCTGGAACCTATTCAGAGAGGTGTACGTTGGCAGAATCCTCTTCATGCCTCCTGAACCATGGTCTTTTGGGCTTGGGAAAGGACCCAGTGCTCATGCAGGTAAGGGGCCACCGCGGTCTCCTGACTATAGGCCAGGTACGCTAGTTTTAAATATTGGCACTTTAGATTTCTATTCATCAATGTTTGCATGTGGTTTAGAGAAACTATAACTCAGACGTCACACTGGGCATCACACCTCTCTCCCTCGACCACAGAGTGAGGAGCTGGGCTTTGGGGAGTTCCTCCACCAGCCGAAGGCTTGTAAAGAAAATAATAAAATGAAACCAAAGTCCCAATCAGCAAAAAGCAATTGGGGCATTTAATTTTATTTCCTTTATTTGGAGTTTCACAGTTAGTCACTGTTTCTGATTAAGAAACTTCCGAGCGGGAACAAGGGCTTTTCAAGAGAGACACGTTGTGTTTTGGCAGAAAACCTTAATGACTTAGGACATAAACCTTTGTCAAAGGAGCAGAAGACCCTGGTGTTAGAGAGAGGCCAGGCTGAATGCAGTAACTCATGCTGTTGGGCCTTTTCTTCTTGTCCTGTCTGCTAAGTCCAGGAAGCAGGAGGCCTAAAATCTCTTCCTCATATAAATTAGCTGGCTCTGTTGTGTCTCAGGGGAGGCCTATTTATTTTCCTAGGCTGAAGCCAATCTTGAACTTGATAAAAGTCCTTTGCAGAGGTGCCAGGAAGGAGATGACTGTGGTATCTGAGAATCAGGTGAGTTTCTCTTATGGGTTTGGGAAGTGATGGCAAATGGGGGTCATCTGGCCAGCCTGTGGGGCCTGTGGGGTAAACCACAGTGCTGGCTGCTCTTCTCCTTCATGCATCCTTCATTTTTTCAGCCTTTATTGACCACCTTCCACATTTCAGACATGAGCCAGGCCTTAGGAAACTGTGGCCAGATAAGGTGCCCCAGGAACACAGTCCATCAGGGCAAACAGTCTCTTAGCCAGATAACCTCAGTTCAGTGTAGTGGGTGCTCTGTCTGAAGTTCTGTGGGAATCAGGAGAAGGAAAAATTCATTCTGCTATGGCTGTGGTAGGGGCGAGGCAATGAGCGTCTTTACAAAGGGGGTGATATGTGCGCTGGATCTAAAAGAGTAAAAGTAGGATCTCGGAGGGATTTCCAGCAGTTTAAGGCTGCCGTGCAGCGAGGGGTACAAGATGATACAGGAAGTGTCACTTGAAGTCTGATTTTGAAGGTCCAGGTGACTGTCAAGGAGCTCAGGGGTGATCCTACCAGGGGTGAGAGGAAAGCAGGGAAGGGCTGGGAGCAGGGAGTGACAGGCGCTCCCTGGTCACTGTACAGAGGGAGGTGAGAGGCGGGGAAGGGTGGTAGCAGTGATCAGGATGAGAGGGTGTGAGCTTCTGAATGCGTGTGGGGTCCAAGGAGGGGAGAAATTCAAACATGCATATCTGTGGGTAAACTAGCTGTTGGGATGAAGGAGAAAGAGAAGTTAAGATAGGAGCCTGTCTGTTTCTTTCTTTTTTGAAACCTAGCCTTGCACTGCTCATCTTCCTCCCCTCCTCCTTTCTCCCCTATCTTCTTCCAAGTTCCAGTGGCATCTAATCCACGTCTCCTTTCCCTCAGGGTGACAGAGGGCTGCATGGCCCGGTTCCATAGGGATCCTACTTCAGGCCCAGGGAACCACACTCCTCATCAGTGTGCAGACTGGCAACAGAGCCGAAATGTTCTGGCCCCTGAGTCGATCCTAATTTCCCCAAGGGTACTCTGTGCTCTGCTACTGCCCAGCATATTCAAAGCCCAGCATGCCTGCTGTGGGCTGCTGTATTCAAGGTATGTCTCTCTGGCTGAGTCCTGTGCCTGAGAAGCTGTGAGCCCCTGAGTGGGGGGTGGGGGGAGACGGGCAGTACCTGCCTCTATTTCTCTCCTTGGAGCTTATGCAGATATTCTCTGCTCTCATGGAGGGGCCTCTGCTCTCCAGTACAGTGAGAGAGACATTCAGTGTGTGAACGTCTTATAAATTGGGAAGTCCATAGCACAGGCTGTAGGAGATACCTCTGGCCCTCCTCAGCCCTCCTCTGATTTCAGCCTGTACCTGTGTGGACAGTCCATGTGCGCTCAGACTTACTGGAGCTGCCAGCATCCCCCTCCCAGCCTGCACCCCCGCCTTCTCCTTCTGTCCCAGGGAGTTCTCAGATGCCAGAGGCCTTTGGCCAGCAGCAGGCCAGCAGTGAGGGGCAATCTGTGTTGCAAGGGGACCCTCAAGTGACCTTGGACACCAGGAATAGGTGGATAAACACTCCAGTCTCCCAGCCTCCAAGCTGGACAGTGCTGGGCTGTGTTCTGAACGCTTCGCATTGAGAGTAACTGGGCTCCCTTTTGCCTATGTCAGGGGCTGTGAAAATACCTGTTTATATTGGCTTTTCACTTCTGCTTCCTGGGGTCAGCTGCCAGATAAACCTCCTGCACCTGAGACCGTGCCGTGGTTCTGCTTTTGAAGAGACCCAGTCTTTAAGACATGCTTGATGGAGAAAATAAAAAATACAGTGACTCTGGGTTGGGAAGGAGGCTACTCTAACTGGACAGGCTTCCCTAGGAGATGATAAGGGAGCTGGTTAACCATTAACCTTGTTATTGAAGACCTGCTTAAACTGTCATCAGGGCCCCTGTGTCTTTGGTGTGGGGAGATCACTGTGACAGTAACTTCCAGGTCAGGGTTAATTACCGAATACCAGGCCTCACTGGACACCATGCGCCTGCCAAAGATGGTCCGTGCTTTCCTGACTGGAGGAAGTCGAGGTCACACCCTTCTACTTCCTCCTCCACTGATGTCGCTGGAGAGCATTTCCTGGGGGCAGGGATATTTCACATCTGGGAGCCTGCTTCCAGCAGAGGATTTGGGATATCTTACAATAAGAAAGGCAGAGAAGGTTGGATCTCAGCTGGCCTGGAGGGCAGCGTGGGTGATGTACTAAGACTGGGGAAAACTGAGAACCTCAGGCAGGTGGGAGAACTTGAGTGTTAACATGGAGAGGGGAAATTCCGCGGGCATGTGGCCAGACATGAACCAGCTCTCAGCTCCCGTTCTCCCCTCGTTAGGACCGTGGAGGGACATTTTAGGGCATGCCTGGTGGAAATGGCTGACTAACAGGAATGCCCTTCCTCTCGGCAGCCCCGAACCCTCTGCAGCTGATAACATCACTGTTTCCAGAGCATGTGAGCGTGGCTGACTGGAGGGCTGCCCCTCTGGTTCCAGCACACTTTAGCGAGGCCCTAGACGGGGGCCCACAGTCAGCTGGGGCCAGTTTCCACACCTCACTTCCCCACACCCTGGAGCAAACAGGCCTTTGGAAGCAGTTCAGGAACCAGGATTTAAAATTAATTTTCCATCCCACTGTTCTCCAGTTTTGTTCCAGAGTTCTCGCCCTGCCATCTTCTGTTGACCTCACTCAGCACCTCGGCTCTGGGAATTTTTGGTGTGTGATGAATGGCCTCCATTCAGATAAATCTAAAGGGCCTCTTTAAAGGTCAAGCTGGTGCAAATGCAGTTCATCTCACACAGTAAGTTGTTTCCCACAGGTTGCCTGTAAATCGCTTCTCTTGGCTTCTTTTTTGGAGGCGGCAGCCGCTATCCACCAACCTATCAATCTGATCGTTTACCTGTTGGTAATTGGCCTCTAAATCTTGCCAATATTAATTTCCCTGCCCAGCTCCAGCCCCTTAGTGATGTTCGCCTATGTATAAACATATTGCAGGAACATAGCATTGAAAGAGTCATTTCTAACAGGAAATTCCTCTCATAATCCCAAAATGTCCCTCACCCGGGTCTTGCATCCTCTCTGTGGCGGGTCCTGAGCACGTAGCCTCGTTGCACATGGCTGCCCTTGGCCACCGTCGGCTGCATTGGCCTGCGTCCCACCTCCCCTCAGTGCTGATTGGAGGCAGAGGCTTTGCTGTAATCTCTTCTTGATGGAGCACTGACTGATGTTTGGACTTTTTTCATACTGAATTTTCACACAGTGGGACTTATTTATGTTGTGATATTTGCTTTGGCCTGGTGGTTCTCTAGTAAATTCTAAACTATGAGAAAGAGGTCAGTGTTTCAAGCTGGGGGACTTCAGAAAGTAGGGTTGCTTCATTTGGCCTTCCCATGTCTTTTTCTTTATTTTAATGTTGGTTCTTAATATAAAGGTTAACATAGTCATAATAAAAAATTTGACCTTCTCCCTACCACCCAGAGGTAACCGCTGTTAAATCTCTTATGTATCCTTCTGGAAACTAAATAAGGTATATTTAAACAAACACAGACATATTTAATATAAATTGGATTTTCATCATACATACTCTTCTGCAACTTGTTTTTCCCATTAAACAGCACAGCTTTTCACCTGAGTGAAAAGTAGCTTCCATTGCTACTTTGTGTACAAATCTCAGGTGGGCAGTAGTGGGGACACGTGTGTGGATGGAATTAGGAGAGACCCAGTCAGCGCTCAGGATTCGGTAGGAACAGGACTACATTTGTAGGCCAAGGGGCAGCCCTGGGAAACGTGTTCAGAACCAGGCTGGGCTTTGCCATGTGTCTGAATAAGGCTAAGACTGGTACAGGTTGACATCTAAGGACTGGTGTATCTGAACTCAACTGAAGTGAGCAATGACTCCAGGAGGTCCAGTTTAATGTCCTTTTTTCCTACTAAATAGTGGGAAAGGTGTCATCGACAGAATAGTGGCTTTTGCCAGGCCCAGTGTTAGGCAGGGGGACGAAATACATCACAATAGTTACCATTTATTGGCCACCTGGTTTTGAGAAAATGCTGCTGCAAGGCCTTGCACATATTCTGCGCTGTGGAGGCATGATCAGGTAGTTGGCATCAGCCACGCTTTACAGTTATAAGGCACGAGCCTCAGGGAGCTTGCACGTTTGTCCACGGCCTTGGACCTGGCACGAGGCACAGCCTGCTCAGACACTAACCTGCCTACCTCTGGGATCCACAATCTTTGTGCCGTATCACACTGGCTCCTCTAATGCAACATCCTTTTTAAATTAAAAAATCTTTGTGAAGGAGAAAGGCATGTTAACAAAACAGGCAAAAATACCACTAGAAAGAAAGAAACGTCAGCTGAACTTCTGTAACATTTTGACCAGGCTCTAAAGCTCCGCCTTGCTGAAGCTGCCTTCTGACCAGGAGGACACAACCTCACACCTGGAGCCAGAGACCCTGTTGGAAGAACCGTCTGGACCCACGGAAATGAAGTCTAGGAGCCACGAAAGGCCTGCTCAACACTTACTTACTGAGGGAAGACGTTGGTGACGTGGTTAAGATTTAAAAAGAGGTTGGTAAACGTGCGTTCTATCATCCCAGTGTTGGTGGTAATGATAGCCCTCCTGCCCAGTTTTGATTTATCCAGCTCCAGCGTGTCCTTAACATTTAACTGCTTGAGCTGGTCATCAGAGGCAACGTGGTCATGTTTGAATTTCGAAGGGAAATCTGTATTGATTTAATGTTATGACTCAAGAAACAGCCCAGGAGATTTTTCTCCAAAAAGAAATATGCGTATATTTACAAAAATCTCCATGGACAGGCTGATTGTATGCACACGTGTCCACCTTTGGGCTTGAGACCACAGGGCTACGTTTGGGCCCAGGGGCAGCTCTGTATCCTGGGGCACCGCGGACATGGTGGGGAGCTCTGATGTTCTCTTGCTGGTGCAAAAACTTCTGAGATCAAATTAGTCCCATCCAAGCAAAGAGGGTGTCTGGCTGGAGCAGCTCTGCCACCTGACACTTCCCAGCATCCTTCAGCAGCTCGAGTATGACAATGCCTAAGCCCAGAGTGAATAATCTAATCAAGTCGTTAAAGGAAACAGAAGCCCTCTGCCCTGTTTGATTTCTTCCCATAATGAAACAAAGTGTAGTTTAATGAAGTCCAAGGGCTCCCGGGCCTCTCGGTGCCATCAGGCCTTGGGAGGCGGCGCTCCTGAGCCTGAGGCTGGTGCTCATGGCCAGCCCGCCCGCCCCGCTGGCCCGGCAGGCACACGGGCCCTGCCTGCGTAGCCAGGGCTTCTCTGGGGCAGTTTTCCAGTGGTGCAGCCCTGCCTGCATTTTGTCTACATAAATTAGACCCTGTGCAGCATATTGGCCTGTCAGGGGACTAGGAAGAAACTATATTGTTTCTGGCATCCCTGAGCCCTTCTGCCCCTGACATCTGCCACGCCTGTGACAGGGAATACATTCTTGACTCATTATCCGAGCAAGTGGAATCCCACCCTGACAGGACCATTAATCAGAATCAAGCAGTCCAGCAAATAAAAAACAGAGGGAACCAGGGAGCATGTGAGTGAGAGAGTGACTACAGAAAAGAAAAGAGACACTTTCTAACTTTGGGATGGGTGTCATTCGGGGGTCTGGACACCTAGCAATCTATCTTGCTGAGTGACAGAGCTGACGGATGGCATTATTTATGCTTTTGTGTGTGAAAAGACAGCCCTGCCACCGGCTTGCCATTTCCACAGGGGTTTACAAAAAGCTGAAATTTAATTTGGAGGAAAAGGAGGGCAGGAATCACAGGAGGTTGGTGATCTGACGGGCTGCAAAGCCGGGATTCACTGGACAGAGGTGGAAGGTTGGTGCAGGGGTACTTCTGGGTGCCTCTCACGTCCAAATGGACTGTGGATCTCAGAGCTTCAAAATGGCATTTGGCCTGTGTTGATCGTGTTATGGAGATGAATGTTGGGCTTTTGAGGAGAAAAGTTGGAAATGGAAAATAATGCCTGAGTGCTTGGGATGTGTTTTTACACATATATGTAGACAAGCTTTCAGTGGTTACTTCGAAAACTAGAGCATTGCCGCAAATTGGGACTTCATAAATATACTGGTAATGCTGTCATCCAGTACACATTAAGTACTGGATAACAAGTACAAGCAATTTACCTAAGTCCATTGCCTGAGGCAGGTGGTGGGCCTATGAGTGTGTATGTGTGTGATACTGGGTGGAGAAAGATGTGGAGATGGGTAGGGAAAACCAATTCCATAGCACAAGTTTCTCACCCTCTATGAGTCATTCCTATGACCTAGAATAGGATCCAGGAAGAGAGGAATAAGGATACGACTAAGAGATTACAGCAATGCATATCAATAAATTAATTAATCAATTAAAAGGAATTGTTTCCTGGTTCACAGATGTAATTGACATATAACTCTGTGTAAGTTTAAGGTGTACAACATGTTGGCTTCCCACCCTCATACTCTGCAGAATGATTACCGTCACAGTGCTAGCTAACACCTCTATCCCGCACATCATTACCATTTCTTTTTTTGTGGGGAGGACTTTTAAGATCTACTGGCTTAGCAACTTTCAAGTATGTAATCCAGTATGGTTAACTATAATCAGAGCAATGCATGTTCATAACCTTCATGTATAACCCTCCACACTCTTGAACGCCTTATACTTGCCTATTGCCATAGATAATCTGCTTTTGAAACCACCAGCCAAAATGCATCAGTTGCTTTAAATTAGTAACTTAAAAAACCTCCAGACCTTGACTTGTTCAATTTTTCTATTCTTACCATGCTGGTCCCTCATACTGTTCCCTGAGGGTCCCACACCTTGGACAGCTGCAGCCCTGATGACGTTCCCAGGCAGGGCAGCAAAGTTCACCCGTTGCTCATGGAGCCACGGAGGGGACAAAACCTGCAGCTCTGGTGGGACCAGCACCAACCTCCAGCCCAACCACCAGCTTTCTTCCTCTTCCTGAGTCTTCCTCCTTTCCTGGAAGGAGGTGTACATGGTCGATCATCAGCTCTGCTTTTGCCAGAGTCTCCCTAGGTGTTGTGAGCCCTAGGCCTTGAGCTGGAGGATCGCTGATAACCCCTGACAGTACACAGATGGCTTGGAAGCAGAGGGCAAAGGCGCTGTAAGGTAGACACCATCAAGTCGGAGCTAGATTTAGTCTTAAAGGGAGAGATTAGATTAGGATAAAGGTCTAACATTGGATAGTTATTTCATAATAGAAGCCTTGCACATTTAGGAGGAGGACATGTGCCCTTTAGTCCAATGGGCTGGTCAGAGGCCCCTGGTGTCTAGCCTAACAAGCATTAGACCAACAGTTGGCCAGTCAAGAATCTGTGTCAACCACCAAGCTAAGTAGAACAAAAAGAACAGTGAAAGAATTCTCTGGGGAATGGGAATTATATTTGGAGGACAAAGATTTAGAGTCCCTGATCTGCCCCATTTGTTGGTTTGGTCGTTAGTCTTGGGTTCCAGTCAGAACTTCACTTTTCACCCTTTCAGTTCTCAGTATCTGTATCCATAAAATAAGGTTGATAATTATAATTACTTCTTTGAGTTGTGAAGATTAAATGTGATAACACATGTAAATTACATCATAAACAGGCTGGCACATGGTGGATGCTTAAGGGAACATCTCAAACTTAAAGGATCTATGGCCCTAAAAGGAACACAGTCCCTTCTAGAGTTTTCACTGATGTCTTTAGCTCCTTATGCCCAACTGGAAAATCATTCCTTTGAAAAAATACCTAGATCTTTCATTTAGCATTATGAAGTGTCATACAATGTTATGGCCTGTATATAAATTTGGAATTAGAAAATTAGGGATTGAAAGGGCTGAGAAAAAGAGAATGACCTGGTGGTGAGTTTAAAAACCAAATACTAAAAACCCAAAATGGAAGCTTTCTAAATATCGCATTTTACCCGTCAGAAAAAATCTGATTATGTTATTCTTTAGATTACACAGAGCAAGACTGGCATGGGAGGGCAAGAGTGACAGGCCACAGGGCATTTTCTCAGTGGACTGTGGGTCTCTGATATCTTACCTCTCTGGGAGAGGAGCTGTCCTAGTGGATTTCCTGCAGAACTTTGGAGCTGACTTCTCTAGGCACACCAGCATGCCTCCCCCTCTGGTATGAGTAGTTTCATCAACAAAGGGAAGGGAAGTGAACTCATATCCAAGGACATGACTTTATGGAAAATCATTTAATACCAGTGGGCCTCAGTTTCTTTACTGGTTACATAGAGAGGATCATATTTTCTTTAAAGGATCATTAAATTGCACATCCATGGGAAGTGCCCAGCCCAGCACAATGCTTGGAACAACAAGGTTGGGTCTATTTTTATTGTCTTACTCCGGCTATCAGAAAATAGGTTTGCACAAATGGACTCCGTACTGACCTAGGAAAGAATCTATACACAGCAACTATACACAGCAACTGTCCCCAACCACAAGTGTCCTTTAAGAAAAGGCTACTATAAACAGATTTACTTCCATATACTTTTCCTCCAACTTAACTTTTATGTTTGAGTATACTGAAAGACTTAGTCACTCTTGACAAGGATAATTAGAGAGGAAAGAGTAGAGAAAGATAAAGGGCATAGAGTAGACGAGGTAATAGAGAAAATAGGCATAGAGATTTCTACATGCCCCTTTGAGAGGAAAAGGAAACAGAGACAAAGTAAACCTGGCCTTGGGGACACATTTTGTGCTTGCAGTGCCGTGGGAGCTGAGCCTGAGTGAGGGCGCAGGGGAGGCGGTCAGGGCGTTCTGCTGACGTTATCAAGGGTGCAGTGAGTTTCCAGCAGAAGCAAGAGGCAGACTGGTAAGACCTCACTTTTCCCAGTGCAGGAGGCCAAGTTCCTCTTCATTTCTGGGTCTATGGTGGGATCCAGGGGGAGGGAGTCAACGGCTGAGTCATTATAGTCCAGACTCTGGACATCTGCGTGGAGGAGCAGCCGCAGAGGGAAAAATCCTCTTGGTATCCATATTATCTGCTCCTAATTAAAAGATATTTGTATGCATCTCACTGACACGGAGAGCCTAAAAATATTCTAGCATGGGGAGAGTAGTAGAGCAAATGGAAATCAACCACAGACTAGCCAATAGTAATAATTAAACATGTGCAAATTGTTTTTTGATAGTCTCTTTAATATATTGTCTTCACTTTTTTTTTAACAAGCCTAAAAATACTCTTGAAGGCTTCCATTTATCCTCCTCGTCACTTCTATTTTTCTCAGAGTATTTTAAGCCTCTCATTTACACATGCTCCTACTGTGGGGATTTTATGCCTTGGTCCAGGGGTACATTACAGAGATCTGCCCTGTTTTTTTCCAGGAAGGTAGGTGGATAACTTCCTGTTACACAGGTCACCTGACTGCTAGTAGACTGGAAAGATGAGTCACCAGCCATTCTGGATCTTCTCCAAACTAGTCCTATGACCTTAAGCAAATCAGCAAATCATTTAACTAGTCCCTGCCCCCAACTCCCACCTTCAGGCCTCAAACCTTGCTCATGTATTTTAAAATCCTGATATATGCTTTCATGGGTTGTTGAAAAATGCATGCAAATTTCTTAGCACAGTGTCTGGCCCTTCCTATAAATGGATTCTATGCTTATTATCACATCCTTATGACAGCAGTGATCAAGTACAAAATTCTAGAGCTGATACATTTTACTTGATGGAGAGAGAGTGAAAAGCCGCATGGAATCGGAAGAGGAAGCAAACCATTTCAGGAAGACATTCCACCAATTTATCTCTCTGTAACAGCTGATCGCTCCACCTGGAGCCAGAGACATGGGGGGCCAAAGACATAGTCCTTGCACTCACTGACCAGTGGAGGAAATAAACACACAAACACATAACCCCTGTGGAGACAGGCACAGAAGAAGAGATGATCCTGTAAAGAAATATTCCCTGAGAAGCCCCTGGGGCTGGTTAGCTGCCCTCATGTGACCCTCTCTCTGCCCTTTGGGCAGCTTGAAGCTGTATGGGCATTTGCTACCCAGAAAAGGGGGCTGTTTCTTGCTTTCAGCTCTGAAGTTCTAAGCCCCTCAGGATCTGCTAGGACAAATCTCTCTTAGGCAGGCAGCTTGCTTCAGGTCCCTGCAGTCCCTGTGGTGGGCTCAGCTGTTCATGCCACCCAAGGGAGTTACTCATTAACATCAGGAAGAAACGCCTGACTCACAGCTGGCTTGTTGGGGGCTGGGCCTGCTTAATTCTACTTGGAACAACACCAATATTAGTTCTGCTTGGATTAACACCAGCACTAATGATGACATAAGATTCTTACTTCATTAGCCTGATGAAGGGAAAATCTTGCATGTTCAGCCTAAGCCAAAGAATAGAGCCCAGGTCCAAGACACAGGAGCTGAGGCTAATGAGTGAATCAAGCTAACTGGACAGAGGGAAGGAGCCAGGCATAGAGGGGAGGATGCAAAGGTGTGTTGCAAGGGGCGCCCTGAGCCCAGCGGTGCACTGGGAATACCCAGGTACTTTAGAAGTTACAGGGATTGGAGGCCAACTGACCCGAGTCTCATTTTTGAAAGAGAGTTACAACCAGCGAGCTGCCTCGGTTTTTCTCTCATATGTTCAAATGCCTGCTCATAAGGGGAGAAATGGCCTGTGCTCGGGAAGTAAAACCACCAGCAGCTTGATTTGGTGTCCTCCTCTTCCTCCCTGCCCCACACTGTTGGGCCGGAACACATATACACTCACAGACACAGCTTCTCCGTTATCACACAAACTGCACGTATTTAATAAGCATATGCCATAAGTCTTGAGAGGCACCAGGGCTATAGCAGTAGATGAGGTAGCTACGTCCCTGCCTTCATGAAACTCAGATTTGGAGTTGGGGCCATTCGGACCAGTACGAGGGAAACGGAAGACGTCAGAAGTGCAGGTGGAGCTACACTTCCCGCAGACTCGGACAGGGAGCAGGGGTGAGGAAGGAAGCCACTGAAGCCAGAATGAAGAGGGGTCTTTCAGGAGAAGAACGCTCTGGCAGAGAGGCCAACTATTCAAGACCCTTTGGAAGAGGGAGCTTGGCGGGTGGAGGGGCCGAGAGACCCCCAGGGAGCTCTGAACCAGAATGGGAAGTGGTGAGAACAAGACCGGAGAGGCAGGAATCTGACCCTGACCCGCCAGTTGTCTGAAGGAGTAGGTCGACCTCCCTGTTTCCAGGGACACCTTCAAACCTCTCTAACCCAGAAGCAGAGTCAGAAATTCACTTCCGAGAAGGACTGTAAGGAGAACATGAACCAACATGGTCTTGCTATTCATGCTCAGGTTGAAGATACTTAGTAAGATTGTGGCTTTGTGGTTCGAGTTCCAATTCCTCAGCGCTTCCTTCTTTCTCCCAGCCTGGAAGAGACAAATACTGAGACTAATAATTGTGTTTCTGCTGCCATTCTGACCCAGACATGACCAGATATCCCCCAATGGCTGCCCGTCCAAGAAGGTTCCAGGCTGGAGAGCACTCTCTGACCAGGAGCTCCTGGGAAGAAGCCAGGGGACCTCTTTGGGATGACACCCTCCTTTTTTGGGGTGGTTGGCTGCCTTCCCCTGATACTCGGTGGTCCAGAGTCACCCCATCTTCAACCCCAACTCGATAAAGTTTTATTCACCTCAACTGTTTGCATGACACTTAAGTCTCACTCAACTGCATGTTTATGCAAAGATAATTGGACTGCTGAGATTATGGAAAGAGTGAACACACTTGCTCTGACTCTCTTGCCGGATGCCATTATGGGCTTCCAATGCCTCAGAAGGTATTTGCGCCTTTGTTTACCTATTGTATTAAGTGAGTCACTAGTGGAAAATGAATCGAATAGCCCCACAAGCTCCACACTGGCTCCCGATCTTTAGCAGCCAGCAAAATTCATTAGCGTAGTGAGAGGCTGCAGTCTTACTCCAAAACCAAATATCTAGTTAAGGCAGGATTTGAAGACTACAGCTTAATTCCCCTGAACAAACAGAAAACAGTTTGCTAGTGAAACTTACTCGACTTTATTACAATTGACAATATTAAAATGAAAAGAAAAAAAATTTTTCTTTTCTGGTTCTGCTTTTCACTGACCTGATGAAACGGAAAGGGACAGCAGGCAAAAAGCTGGTGATTTTGTTGTGCTTCTCTCTCTGCAGCAGAGCTGAAATCTGAGGCCTTTGCCTGTTCCCTCGGCTGCAAGAAGGCTTGCCGCAAAAGGCTGGGAGCAGCCCCAGAGTGAATTCTGGGCTCTACGCTCTTTTTTTTCTGCCCCTGATTTGCTGATAGTACCTGAACAGGAGGCTTTCACTGCTCTGTGGCACACGCCTCCCCGGGAATAAAAGCAAATGTCCATAAATGATTGTCAGGATCTCTGAAACTTCATGACCAGTCAAATGAAATAATAGCAAGCCCAGTTTTTAAATGTGAGTTTTCTTGGCCATAAGAAAAATATGTTCCATGAGGTCTGGTTTAGGAGGTAAATGGATTAGCGTAGATTTGCATCAGGGACAAGAGGTTTGAAGGGAGCTATCCCTGCCGATTGAGAAGAGCAAGGTCAACCCTGAGCCCTCCGTTTAAAGGCCGTGTCAGGCATCTATGGGACTCCTCGGGCTGTGGGAGCCAATGCTGCTTTCAAGGGGACCTGATGTTGACTGAGTGCATACAGTCAATGAATTACATTCATCATTTATTTAGTTCTGAAACTGTGTGAAGTAGACACTGGCTCTTCTTGTAGGAGAGCAACATAGGGCTCAGAGAGACGGAGTCACTTGCCTGAAGACACACAGACACACAGTGTTGGAGCTGGGACTCAATTTGTCTGACTGCCATGTTTGTTCCCTTTCCACTCTACCTCCCAGAGGGTGTGGGAAAATGTGATGTGGGATGCGGGTTAATAAATATTTTACTTTTTGTTTTGTTTCCTCAGATTTGTTTTCTTTTGGGCCTCTTACCAACTAAAGTGGTCTGTTAGGATGGGATAACGGCCGTAACAAACAACGCATCTCAGTTGGCATAATACAAACAGAGGCCCATTTCTTACTCATGTCACAGTCCAACGAGAGCTGGAGGAGAGGACAGGAGCCACGCTCCCGACGGTCATCCAGGGCTAAGGCTCCTTCCAGGCTGTGGCTCTGCCATCCACAGAGACCTCCGAATCTTCCTCTCTGTTCTGTGCATCCAGCCTGTTGATGAGCGAGAGAACCATGCGGGAGATCTCAGAGGCCAGTCCTGGACACGGTGCACATCACTTCTACCTACCCTGCATTGGCCAGAGCTCAGGTACATGCCTCACCTGAGGCAACTGGGAAATGTAGCTCAGGGGCGTGCCCAGGATGAACAGGAGAAATAGGCAATCTCTGCCGTAGTAGAATCCTTTAAGTTGATTTAAAGATTTTTAAAATTAGGATCAGTTTTCCTTAGTCCATAACCACAAGAACATTCCATTCCTAATGGATGGGTGAGGTTCCTAAAACCTGTGTGTCAGTTGTGTAAAATTTAAACACATTTCTTACAAAACCAGAGGAAGCTGTAGTGTATACCAGTTAAGGTATAAGCCTTGGAGTCAGACAGACTGCATTCAAACCCCAGCTCCCCATTTGGCAGCTGAATAGGCTTGACAAAGTTACTTGATCTAGTGGCTTTGAAACCCTTTTGAATATGCTACACACATGTATATACATACCACCTATATACATAATACATGTACCCGTGAATGTGTATACATATTTATTTATTTTTTATTTTTTTACCTTTTTATAATTTTTTATTAAGGTATTATTGATATACACTCTTATGAAGGTTTCACATGAAAAAACAATGTGGTTACTACATTTACCCATATTATCAAGTCCCCACCCATACCCCAATTGTATACATATTTATATGTGTGTATTTATATATATATATTCTGTATACATTTAGGCTGATTAATTGATTTTATACCTAATAATGGGTCATGACTTCAGTTTGAAATCACTGATTTAGCCTCTCATTAGTTTCGGTTTCCTCAACTGAGAAATGGGCTTGCTGCACACATCTGAGGGACTAATACTCAAAGAATTTCACACACTGAGCATTTAATACATGCTAGCCATTACAGTTGGCCTTTGAACAACATGGGTTTGAATGGTGCAGGTCCACTTATATGCAGATGTTTTTCAAAAAAATATATTGGAAAAATTTTTCAAAGTTTGTGACACTTTGAAAAAACACTTTCTTCTCTCTAGTTTGCTTTATTGTAAGAATACAGTATAAAATACATATAACATACAAAATATGTGTTAATTGTTTACATTATTGGTAAGGCTTCTGGTCAACAGTAGGTTGTTAATCGTTAAGATTTTGGGGAGTCAAAAGTTAGGCACCAATTTTTGATTGTGCAGGGGGTCCGTGTCCCCAAGCCCCATGTTGTTCAAGGATCATCTTTTTATTATTAATATTATGATGTCATTTTAATCTAAAGCTCGCCAAAATTCATACAACTAGTAAGAGACAGAGACAGAATCCAAGCAAGGTATCGTCGTCTCCTTTCCATCCAGTTGGATCATTTAGTTAATCCTTCTTTCCTCTCTTCATTCAGTCAAATAGGAAATATTTATTTAGTGCAAAATACATACCAGGTGCTGGTAGCAGGGAACAGGAGGATGAATAAATCATGACTGTTTTTCTTATGCATCTTGAATATCCAGAACTCTGCTGTGCAATACTGTGGCCACTCGCCATAGGTGGACATTGAAATCAATTAAAACGAAACAGAATTAAAAATTCATTTCCTCAGTCACACTAGTCACATTTCATGTGTTCAACAGCCACATGTGATTAGTGGCTACCGCATCTGACAGCAAAGGTATGGACCATTTCCATCATCACAGAAAGTTCTAGAGTATACACAAAGAGCCTGGAGTGAATGGATACTGATTCCTCAAAGCTGGAGGATAAAGAGAAAGAGAACTCACATGAAATGGCCTTCATCTTCTGAGGAGACTTCAGAATTTCTCAGACATCTCGGAGTACCATCCGCAGATGGATGCTCACTTCACTTTGCCCTGCTCTCCCACACCTGGGCAGGTGTGACTGGCACCCGGCCTCTCTCCTGCTCTTTGCTGACACACAGTATCTGGGCAGCTATACCTGGACTGGAGAATAGATCCCTATTCATGAGGAAATAAAAGGGATAAGCCTGATTCAAATGCAGACATTCGTCCCAGCTGGAATCAGTGCCTCTCCAGCTCTGCCCAGCCACTCGGTATAATAAACCCCTTTCTCTGGAGCTGGTGAAAGCCAGACCTGGTAGTTCCCTGGGGAGTATCTGCAGGTGAACTTGCCCCAGAGGCCTGTTGACGTTGGGGCTACAGCCCTGACGACCTCACTGTGTGACGACAGAATGACTGGATCCTGGTTCCTGTTGAAAACAGTCTGTCTACTCAGCCAGGGACCTTGATCTTCTGCCTATAGCTTCTATCCCCTAGCTTTGAGGGCTCCATTCACTCTGGGTACTCACCGGCTAGACCCCACTTTAACCTGGGCAATTTTCCCTGGACTTGTGCTCCTGACAGCTCCCTGATGCACAGACCTACCCCAGCTTAGAACCGTCTATCCTGATATATTACCCAACCTTAAGAGAGCACCCATGCACACAGGAGCTGCCAGGGAGCAGAAACGAGTCTGATTTGGGCGCAATGACTTGGTGTGGATGGGATCCACTATATTTAGTGGGATGGAGACAGCAAGAACTTTGGAAACAGGCCTGGGTTCAAAATCATCATCTAGTAACTGAGCACTTGAATGGCCCATTCACTCCCCCCACACCACTAGGCCCTTCGATTTATAAATCAGGGATCAAAGTAGATAAGCAAGTTGTCTAGGCTTAATGAGGTAAATGGTAAAGGGCTTTCCTTCCACAGGGTTGGTACACCTTTCTTTCTCCTTTTCCTGCTTACCTATCCCAGGGGCTTACTTATCCTGGCCTTCGCTATTTCTGCCCTTGAACCAGCTTTCTCCATGGGCTCTGTGCCCAGGGAATTGCGGGCTTTATTCCCCAGTCCCTAGCCTTCCAAGAATAAAGTGGGGCCTCCAGAGGTACAGTGATGCCAGCCGCCATCTAAGGAGGGTGGGCACTGCTCTCCCCTGTGCAGTGGGGGAAGCCTTGATCTGGGCTGGGACTGGCCATGGTTTTCTGTCTTCAGTGATAAAGGAACAAGAGCCTTTCATGGAGCTTATGACCCAGGGAAGCAGACCATGAGAAATGAGCGTTATGTGTTTATACAATCAGTCTTCTTATTTGCAACTCTGCCAGGAGCAACCATTTCACATGGGGAGGAGAAACATAAATGAACACCCAAGAGGGTTGACAAACGCATCACGGGAGTTACACTGCTCTCTGTTCAGGTCTTCCAATACCTACACTCTTTCCTACCCAGTGACCTTCACATAAGCACTCCATGTGCCAGGAAAGCTTCTGCGATGTGCTCTTTCCTATAGAACAACAGTAATAGTATTATACACAGCAGTAACAGTAGTATAACTCTCTTCCTGTTCCTGGACCTCATTCCAATGTGTGTGTGTGTCGGCGGGGGCGGAGGGGGTCTTCCCACACACTCCACCGAGCACTTCTCCATCACCAGCAGGGTGGCAGAGAGCTCAGCTCAGTTCTGATGCTCTCTGCCCGGAGCCAGCACCAGATTCCCCAGGCAAAGGGCTCCATCCTACAAGACTGGCCCTGACTCTAGACACCGATCCCAAGCCCCAGGCTGTTCCCTGGGCTTCTCATTTACCAGCTACAGATTGGAGGTTTCCACAACCTCTCCCTTAGGTTTGCTTAATTTACTAGACTGGCTCACAGAACTTGGAGAAACACTTAGGTTTACCGGGTTAATAAAGGATGCAGTAAAGGATACAAGTTCACAGCCAGATGAAGACAGACATAGAGCACGGTCCCAAATAAAGGAGCTTCTATCCTCCTGGAGCTTGGGGCCTGGCTCGGTGGCACATGGAGGCTTCCTGGTTCCCCAAGCATAGATGCTCTCCCTAACAGAGAAGCAGGATCCAAGAGAGAGATACCCTCTTCTCAGTGGTTTTGTGGGGGCTTCATTGCATAGTCATGATTGACTGAATTATTGGCCATTGGCTGATTCAACCTCTAGCCCCTGCCCTTGGGTGTTGGTCCTAAAGTCTCTCATTAACATGACAAAATACCCATTTCACCTTTAGATTCTGCAGTGTTTTCAGGGACTGTGGATGAAGACCAAATATACCTGGGAAATATGTATTTGGTCATATAAATGACCAAGTATGTATTTCTTATGACTCATTATATCACTGCTTCTCTCCCTCCCAGCAGACTTTTGGCCTAGATCTGTTCAATATTCATTTATCAGCTAGAAGTGCAGCCATCCCTGATTCCTTAGTAAAAACCCATTCTTCCACCTCACAGGACATGCTTCATTCATAACACTTATATAAATGTGGAATTACTATGTGTTCATTTTCATGATGGCTTAGTTTTTACCTCTTAAATTGTACTATAAGCTCCATGACCCATAGAAGCATGCTCCAAACATAAGACTATGCTTGATTTTTCCTCTTCTCTATACACAGTGTCTAGCCCTGCACTTGGTCCCGTGGCTATCTGAGGCTATCTGCCCGGAGGCATGCTAGTTTTTAAGAGCAAGAAGGCTGTGGCCCATGGGTATACTCTTCTTCTCTGTCCACTCACATTCTGAACCCGGAGAAAAGATACAAAACACTCAGAAGGGATGAGCTGGGATTGAAGAGTGAATGGATGTAGGCATTGGTAGGCAAATCTGGAGAAAGGATTTCATGGGCTACAGATTTAACTGACAACTCTTAGAAATTAGGAGTAGTAGTGTGATTGCACATTAGTGAGACTATAAGGGGGGGTCAGCTTAAGAGGCCTGCTCCGTTTGCCTGCATTTATTTATTTATTTTTATTAAGGTATTATTGAGATACACCCTTATGAATGTTTCACATGAAAAAACAATGTGGTTATTACATTTACCCGTATTATCAAGTCCCCACCCATACCCCATTGCAGTCACTGTCCATCAGTATAGTAAGATGCTACAGATTCACTGTTTGCCTTCTCTGTGCTACACTGTTTTCCCCATGATTCCCCCACACCATGTGTACTAAACATAATACCCCTCAATCCCTTTCTCCCTCCCTCCCCACCCACCGTCCCACACCCCTCCTCTGGTAACTGCTAGCCCTTCTTGGAGTCTGTGAGTCTGCTGTTGTTTTGTTCCTTCAGTTTTGCTTCGTTGTTATACTCTACAAATGAGGGAAATCATTTGGCACTTGTCTTTCTCCGCCTGGCTTATTTCACTGAGCATAATATCCACCAGCTCCATCCATGTTGTTGCAAATGGTAGGATTTGTTTCTTTCTTATGGCTGAACAGTATTCCATTGGGTATACATACCACATCTTCTTTAACCATTCATCTACGGATGGACACTTAGGTTGCTTCCATATCTTGGCTATTGTAAATAGTGCTGCAATAAACATAAGGGTGCATCTGTCTTTTTGAATCTGAGAAGTTGTATTCTTTGGGTAAATTCCAAGGAAGGAGGATTCCCAGGTCAAATGGTATTTCTATTTTTAGTTTTTTGAGGAACCTCCATATTGCTTTCCACAATGGTTGAACTAGCTTACCTTCCCACCAGCAGTGTAGGAGGGTTCCCCTTTTTCTGCATCCTCACCAGTATTTGTTGTTCTTAGTCTTTTCTATATTGGCCATCCTTACTAGTGTGAGGTGATCTCTCATTGTGGTTTTAATTTGCATTTCCCTGATGATTAGTGATGTGGAGCATCTGTTTGCCTGCATTTATTAGTCAGGGAACACATTCCTCCTGGCCACATTCTCTCAGACTTGTGAATATGAGTGTGCCTGGCTCAATAAATATTTGTTGAATGATGGGTAGAATTCAGAGAGTTTTGAAATAAACTGAAAATAAATATGTATTAAAAACCCAGGAGAGTAAGGGAAGAAGAGAGATTTCACACCCTCTGGTGTAGATGGGAGAATTTAGCCTTGCACTACCAGCTTGCTTTTCGAGGAAGGTTGGCCTAGACACTCTCTGAAGTCCTTCCCAGTCAAGTCTTTCCAGCTAGATCTCACATTGACTACGAACATTGCTTCAGTGAGAAAGGGATTCTGACTTCCAGCTGAGGAAATTAGGAGACATCCCCTTCCTGCTGAATAGACAAATTGATGAGGCTTCTTAGAGGGCCAGGGGCAGCATTAGGCATATGCCACCTCAGCCACCCCCACTGTGCCCTGAGGAGTAAAGACCAATCAAGAGCCGTTTGTTTGGTGTTTGTATGTCTGAAGATGCCTCTCCAAGGGGTGCTATGGAAGTGCTGCCATTTCGTATCCTTAACTGACTGCTGCTGTCGAGGCTCCCCCTGGGACCCAGGGAAGCAAATTTCTCCCTCATCCTTCAAGGTTCAGTTCCATTCTGTGGCCCTTCTTCCCTGATGGTTTTGGCTGACCCTCCCTGGATCTTAAGCACATACAATCTTGTGGCAGCTCTTGCCTGGCTGAATCATATTGGCCAGAGTGGGCTATGCAGTGAGGATATTGTAGTGGACAGCAAAGTGGTCCCCAATGACATCCACGTCCCATTTCCTGGAACCTGTGGACCTTCCTTGGTAAAAGGGTCTTTACCAATGTGATTATGTTAAACATCTTAAGACAATGAGATTATTCTGCTTATCTGTGCGGGCTAAATATAATAACAAGAGTTTTCCTAAGAAGGAGGGAAGAGGTTAAAGTCAGGAGAGAAGATGACAATGCCAGTAGAGGCTGGTGTGATGAGCTTTAAAGATGGAGGGAAGGGCCACAAGCCAAGGAATACAGGCAGCCTCTAGAAGCTGGAAAAGGTAAGGCAATGGATTCTCTAACTTCCAGAAGGAGGGCAGCTCTGCTGGTACCTTAGTTTTAGCCTGTGAGATCCATTTGGTAAGATAAAAAAATATGTGCTGTTTTAAGCCATTAAGATTGTGGCAGTTCGCTACAGCAGCGTTAGGAAACAAACACAGACAGGCTTAACAAATACTTGTCTGCCTGGATTAAGGCTTTGTGGGACAATCTGCAGGCTGATGTACTTTTGAGCCTATTTGGAAAACAATGAAATGGCCATGAAATTTTTATGTAATCTATAAGGAGTGAGTGTTTATAGACGGAGAGCCCTCGAGACTAAGAATGCAAGGCCAGCCTGCTCTACAAGGAACCAGAGGCCGTAGGCGTTTGCTGCGCCCCCGACTCAAGGGGCACTTTGCTGTTCGGAACAGTACAAAGAAAGTCTGTGTAGCTGCCACGAATCTGGGAAGAGGATATAGTTTATAATTTAGCTTAAAGTGGGCAAAGCCCCTGCTGTTGACATCGTGTGGCCTGTCCCAGCCAAACAGACAGCCCCTCCTTTCCTGTTGGACCCGCTCCAGGATTTTAGTGGAGGCAACGCTCTTTGTCCCTGGCGGAAGTCAAAAGGCAAGCTGCAAAAGTGGTGAAGGAATCCGGTTCTGTCCGGCTCCCGGTTGAGATGGTGGTAATTAAGCAGATTTCGTTCAAGCCAAGGAAGCACAGCCCTGCCAGGGAAATCAAATTAAAAAAGGAAGGTGGAGAAATGATGTTCATTAAAAGCATACCTGCCACACTATTTCTTCAAGCCAATCTGGCATGGAACCTGCCTGTACTGCTTTTAATAGGTGTGAACTGATATTTTATTTAACTGTCCACCTTCTCCTGACTCCTAATGCCGCCTAGAAAAATAAAGGTTTTAATATTTATTTCTGATTTCACTGGCCATGAGTCCAGGCTATTCCCAGGGCTACAGCTTCAAGAAAACATTAGAAAAAATCAGGTTTTTTTTTCAGAATTAGGTATTTCATTCAAAAACTACTGAGCTCCTACGAATCACATTTGAATCATCTGAGCTCTTTTTTGATGGGGAGAGAGGAGAGGTTATTCTTGGTTTCGCAGTATTCTTGGTTTGCTCCCCACCCCCAGAGGTTATTAATCAATTTAAATTGTCTTTTTTTTGAGCTAATGTGTCTACTTTATACTTTTCAACAAAATCTTGATTTTTATTCATTTTTTCAATTTTACCAGTGTAGTATCCAATAAGGGATTTTTATAAAAGTCTTCTAATTTCCATTAAATCTGTGAATAGACACCCTTTATCTTGTCCAGTATTGTATTTTGGTGTTTTCTTTTTCAATTTCTTGATATACAAGTTAGTAGATTCATCTGTTTTGCTGTTTAGATTTTAGAAAACCCTAGTTGATTGAGTTTTGGGTTCTCTGTGTGAATTTACTTCATATGTTTTCCTTAGCTTTGTTGACTGGTTCTTCCAACTTTTTAAATTAAATACCATTTATACCAGCTTCTGTTAAGTAATGAGATTTTAAGGTTATGAATCTTCTTCTGCGTACAATTTTGTATGCACTGTTTGAATGTGAAGGTTTCCTTGTTGTTATTTAATATTTTAAGATTTTGACATTCTCTTTAACCTGAGGTTTTTATTGGAGTTTGAAATATTTTAGTTTGTGAATTATTTGTACTTCTCATTTACTTCTCTTTTTGCAGCACTGTGGTCAAAAATTTGTTCAGTACTTTGGAATTAATGAAAATTTTCCTCATATTTAATATGGTCAACTTTTTAAAAAATGTAGCATTTATTTGCACGTAAAAAGTAGGTATATTTTTATTTATCAGATATGGAGCTTGAGATATAGAATTTGAAGTGATACAATATACACTATAACTTATTATGTCATTCAGAAGAGGTATGTATATTCTATTTAAAACATTAAAGGCTTTTCATATTTGATTTTAAAGAGTTTTCTAATTTTCTACACCTAATATGCTTCAGTACAATTTCAGTGCATTTTAACTGGATTTTTATTTTGTATACTTTAATTTTATTCTACTTGACACTACAGGTAAAGAATATGTGTTCATTGAGTGATATGTCTTCATAATTAAAATACGACTCTCTGTTCTATTTAACCCTTTAATTTTGAATTCAACTTTGCAAGACATAGCTGTTGAAACCCTGGTTCCTCCTGTATTAGTTTTATTTTATTTTTTGTTTATTTGCACACAACTTCAGTTTCTGCCTTAACGAATATGTGCTTTATAGATGTTTTATAGATTGAAGTTATGTCTTTTTTTAACCCCAATCTAGTAGTTTTTCTTTCAATGGGCAAGTAATCACTTTATATTTATAAATATATATTATTCTCTTGTCTCATATTTCTAACTGTTCAGCTTTTTCTTTTCTCTCTTGTTATGTTATGCTTATTATTTATTTTAAAAACATTTTTCTTATTGCCTATGGTCTGTGCTTGGTTGTTTATCTTTTGCTATATGTTCATGTTCTTTGGCAGGTCAATTTTTTGAGAATTATATGCTGTTTTTCTGGTTGTGAATATTTGATATGTTTAACTGATGTGCCAAAACTAATAATTACTTAATGAAATTGAGAAAATAACATTGATTTTTTTCCTACTAAAGATGCAAAAATTATGTTATTTAGATTTTGCTGTTTTTATATTCCTATGGCTCTTGCAGTGAAATTATTGCTACACTAAATTATTAAATTATATTTGTTATCTTCTATATTACATACATTTTCCTTGAAGAATTAGATATCCACCATCTTTTCCTTCCACATAATTAGGAATATTACATGGGCCCAACTCTGTGTTTATGTACATTAAATGTCCAGCATTAGCTTTTCCCAAGTACTCTTTATTCATGACCTCTCTATTTTTGATTAATTTCTTAGTTGGTTAGACTATCTTCAGGAGGTGCTATGCTTTAATCTTTGAGTCTGCCTTTCTCCTGTCAACACAGGTGAATAGAAATTCAGCTAGCTATAAAAATTCTTGGTTCCTATTTCCCCCTTTTAAAACCCTATAGGAATTGTGCCATTTCCTTCTGGAATATTTTGTTTTTGAGGTTTTGCTTTGAGGTCAGTTTAATTGTTTTCCTTTGTTTTGCCTGGCTTCCTGTAGCACTGTTTTTCTTTAGTTTTGAAATTGAAAAGATTCTCTAGGATATATCTTGAATGTTTTTGATAATTTTGATGAATTATGGCAAATTCTTTCAGTCTGTAGATAGAAACCTTCATTAACTCTGGAAACATTTTCTACTGTTAAGTCTTTGAATATTGTTTCTCTTTCTTCTCTTTTCTTCTTCAAGCCAAATTACTACCTATATGCTTATTTTCTGCCTATTCTCCATACATATTACTGTTTTTAGTGTTTTGTGATTTTTCTCTACAGTTTAAGGGCTTTTCTTTTTGCAAGTTGATTCTATTTTGTATTATTATTAATTCTGATTTTTGATGGATCTTATGCCATTTAAATGGCATTATTGTGTTAAATTGTTTTATTTCTAGCAACTCTGTCTTTAAAAAACTGAGTCTACTCGTCATCCTCCTCTTCCAACTTGTTTCATAGAGTCTATTTGCTTTAATTGCTTTGACAGTGTGATGCCATCTACATTTTTCTTTTATTTTCTTATTGAATTTTATCATAGAGTATGAATTTCATCTAAAATGTATGGTCTATATTCATTTTCATTTTTGGGGTGCCCATTAATCCTTGCAGGATTTTTACATGAGTCTTACGTTTATTTGTTTCCTTGGTCATCATTTTTTAATGAGAGAAACTTTCTGGCTGCACTCTTTGCTTAACTGAAATGAGGTCTTGTTTCCATTTTCAGTTGACTTATACCCCCATTAAAATTTTCTTTTTAAATTTTATCGGCGTGGAGGATTGAAATGATCAGTTCATTTGTTCTGTAGCTGATGGGCAAGGTACTTAAGCTATGGGCAGCCAGAGAACCTGACAAACAAATTCAGTCTCTCTATGGTAGTGGAAACACCTCTACCAGGGGTGTCTGCTTCAAACCATGTTCCTCCATATTGAGAAGGGTTTATCTTTGTTGCAGAGCCAGCCTGGGAAGTCACATTAGAGAGAAAATAAATGTGGCATGACTATACAATCTTCCATTCCAACTGCTGGGCTTAGCGGGTACCTTCAACCTCAGTCAGGACAGAAAATCAGAGTAGGGCATTTGTGGTTTTTCTACGGCTGGTTCATATAGTCAATCTTCATTGCAGTAAATTAGGGGTGAGTCTTTAAAAATTATTATGTAGAATTTCTCCCACTTCCCATGACACTGCATAGATCTCTTGGGAAGTGGGGGTGGGTTGTCTGCCTTTGATGACTCATTTCAATTTGGACCAGATTGTAGCTGACACATATTTCTCAGGGTTTAATGATATAAAGTAAGGATCATTCCCTCCGTTTGACAGTAATAAAGTGTTTTTCTCCACTTTGTTTCTTTTTGTTTTGGGGGGGCAGTATATATAAGGGTTTTTTTTTTATAAACCTTCACTTATGTTACCATCCATCCCAAAAATCCTCCAGGGGATTCTGCTTATTAGTTTGCTGAACAGCTATTGACACAGTAATCTCTAGTACCTTCTCTCTCCCCTTATCTAATTCCATGCCTTCCCGTTTTCTAGAATAACACCACCTCCTATCTGTCTGTCTGAGCTTTACGTAGCACAGAAGACCCTATAGAGTCTCATCTGCTATGTTAAATCTTTCTTGAACACCACATCCTGTGATGATCTCTCCCTCCCCCAACATCTTACACTCTTACTGTGTGTACTGTTTGGTACCTGGAACATACAAAGATAACATATTTCTCTGTGTGCTCTATACTCTTATCTTCTCCCCAATTATTTTAACTGCCCAACATAAAGCTTTGTTAGGTTACAATGCATTTTCGTTGGTTTAAAACAAGTAGACTTTAAGCAGGACAAAAAGAAAAAGGAAAGATCTTTCCAGATCTCTCCCCAGTAATGACCCCTGTCCAAACCTTTCCAAGCTGACCACCTGGATTAATTTAGAGTCTACAAAATAGCCTTCATTACTCTAAAGTTTATTTGGTTTTAAACAGTTCTCTGAAATCTCAATTTAAAGGGTCATCAGTAGGTCAACTGTTTAAATATCTCCACCAGCAATGTCAACAGTGAATCAAATTACCTATTCACTCAGGAGCCCTTTAATTCCTTCCACCCCTTCATCTCTCCTTTGCTTCTTATTGTTCTCACTCATTTTATCCCTGTGGCCAGAAAAGTTAAATGAGACTGAAAAAAAAGGCATCTGAGGAGGGAACAGAGCCCAGGAAACTATCTTCCTAAGTCCAAATCTGTAAAACAGATCCATTGTATTTTCCATGGACAGCCTGGCACCTGAGGTATGGGGGGCTTTAAAACCTTATGTTTTTGCCTTCTGGCTGAGCTTTAGGTTTCTAATGCCAAATACAGTATAACAGGGCAGAATCGGAAAAAAGCAACTTTTTTTAGAGTATAGCTATTTTCCTGATTTCCTACACCTCTCTCAAAGATCTCTCGGGAAATCATTTCCAGGGGGTCTTCAATGTGGCAGCATCGTGAGGCAGATGGTGATTCAGAGCGAGATCAGTCAGAGGGATGAAGCCGGTGCATCTAATTTTGTACTGTATTTGCCACACACACACACACACACACACACACACACACACACACACACAGAACAACAGTGTAAACCAGCCTCTCATTGAACTCACTGACCCGGTGGGCCAGGATCAATCCCTGAGATTGCTGCTGCCATTGGGGTCCTTTTGGTAGCATTCAGGCACTTGCTGTTTGTCCTGCACAGAAAACCTTTAGGGATTTATATTCTGCCCCTTTATCTCTGTGTGTTCCTGCTGAAGGCCTGCATTAGGGCCTGGCACTCTTTCAAAGGTAGTATACCCTTTGAGCACCATCTTTTTTTCTCCTATGATAGAGGGTCAAAGAGAATGAGATTGCAAGTGAGCGCTGCAGGTAAGGCCTGGAGCTTCTGCCAGGGCAGCCAGCAGAGAATCTCAAAGCCCTACTGACGAACAGTGTGCAAAAAAACAAAACCCATGCTCGCCGTCAGCCATCGCCACTTACAGATTGCCTAGAGGGCAGGTTGCATCAGGAGCCCCCGTTGGCTGGAGGGGTGCAGACAGACACAGATAACTAGAGTATGCAGATGGCACGCACAAAGCTGGGTCTCATCAGAGTTATGCCTACGTAGCCATGGCTAAAATTATGTTTGGGGTGGTGGGGGGTGAGGAATGTACAAAGCAAAGAGAAAAACAAGGCCCTAACTTTAAGAAGCTCCCATCCAACCAGAGAACGGTGTTGTCTTTCTTGATCAGTGGCTAGAGGTTTTTTGGCAGATACAGTGGGAGCTCCCCAGTGACTGATTTCACAAGACTGTGGGTGAGGGGAGCTGACTGTGGCTATTTCAGTGTCTGCATTCCACCCTCCCAGGGGAAGTTGAGTCAAACATCCCAGGCAGGGCACTGGCCCGCTCCAGTGGGGCTATAGGTAAGGGGTCAGAGGTAAGGAAGAAATCAGATTTCAGCAATTTGGAGCAATGAAGCGTGGCCTCTGCTAATTCCCAAAAGGCAGATTGAGTAAGGCAGGGCACAGTCACACCCAGAATTTCTTGAGCAACAGCATGTGCCTGATGTTATGTGCCAGAATGTTCCAGAACACCAGACGAACTCCTCTGAGGCTTAGTAGGTGGGTTATAGTGTTCCTGTCTCTGTGGCTTGATGTCATTCTTATTTGTCAGTTCTGTTCTCTGTTGCCTACTCCATTAATACTCATAATCTCTGGTTTTCCCTTTTCCTTTCGTTCCTGTTTTGTACATTTGCCTAGAGCTGTAATTCTCAAGTGTGGTTCCCAGACCAGCAGCATCAGGTCCACTTGGGGACTTACTAAAATGCAAATTATCTGGTCCTGCTTCGGACCTACTGAGTAAGAAACTCTGGGGTTGTACCTCAGCAATCCATGTACTAATAAGTCCTCTAGGCAACTCTGATGCCTGCTAAAGTCTGAAAACCACCGGCTAGGAATTGGGGTTCTTCTAAGCAGTAGTAGATGGCAGCTCTCTGGAAAAGATATAGGCCTGAAGGAGATGTCAATGCATATTTATCAATAGCCTTCTGATGCTCCCTGTAGTACAGACAGCTGGTGGCCTTATACATTTGTCCTAATTTTCCTTCTCAAAGGAAATGTGACTTCTAGCTAGGCACACTGTCTCCTGACTGAAGACTACATTTCCTGATTTACCCTAAGAATGCAGCAGCCCAGTTTGAAAAAGGCAGATGCACCCCTATGTTTATCACAGCACTATTTACAATAGCCAAGAAATGGAAGCAACCTAAGTGTCCATCAGTAGATGAATGGATAAAGAAGATGTGGCATATATACACAATGGAATATTATTCAGCCATAAGAAGAAAACAAATACTGCCATTTGCAACAACATGGATGGAGCTAGAGAGTATTAAGCTCAGTGAAATAAGCCAGGTGGAAAAAAACAAGTATCAAATGTTTTTATTGATCTGTGGAGTATAAGAATAAAGGAAAACACTGAAGGAACAAAACAGCAGCAGACTCATAGAACCCAAGAATGGACTAACAGTTACCAAAGGGAAAGGGACTGGGGAAGATGGGTGGGATGGGAGGGATAAGGGGAAGAAAAGGGGCATTATGATTAGCAGACATAATGTAGGGGTGGGCACGGGGAGGGCTGTACAACACAGAGAAGACAAGTAGTGATTCTATAGCATCTTACTATGCTTATGGACAGTGAATGTAATGGGGTGTGTGGTGGGGACTTGATGATGGGGGGAGTCTAGTAAACATAATGTTGCTCATGTAATTGTAGATTAATGATACCAAAAAAGAAAAAAAATAATGAAGTACCTAAGAACAAAAATAAAATAAAATAAAGACTACATTTCCTGGCCTCCCTTGCAGCTAAGCACGGTCACGTATTTCAGTTTTTGGCCAAAGGACTGCAAGTGGAGTCAAGTGGAAGCAGGATATGTTTGTCAACTCTTTCTGTCCCTTCTGCTACTTGGAAATGTCAGTGATGGCTGGAATTATGGGAACTCTCTTGGAGGACAACGGCTATGTCCTAGGTTTTGGTGGAACTAGAAGTAGGGAAGAGCTTGATTCCATCCAGACAACTTTGGAACTCTTACATGCATCTTAGACTTACCTACCTCCAGCTTTTCTTATGTGAGAGAGAAACGAACATCTACCTTATTTGAATTACTCTTTTTAGGGCTCCTGTTCCTTACAGACAAACCTAACCCTAAATAATGTCATCTTTACCGAGTCTGCAAAACAGTACCACATCTTGAACTTCTTCTTCCCCGGTTCTTATGCAGAGGAGGTGATTTCCTATTAGCCTTCTAGTCATCTCATAGGAATTCACGGCATTTGGCCGAAAATTGCCTAATTCATAGACATAGTTTAGGTTTAGCTTATTGACTATTAAATGAAGCAGTGTATAAAAGGTAAAAATACTTTTCTCAAAGGTTAGTTTTCATTCTGCAATGCAGTTCCAGCTGCCTTGACACCTTTGGGAATATTGTCTCTCCAAAAGGGGTGAGGATTGTTCTGTTTTACAGATGAACAAACTGAGCCTGAGGGCAGTGAAGTCACTCTTTTTAGATAATGTAATTGTGCCTGGAGCTCCTTGAGGGTGAGGGCTATTTCCTATGTCCTGCATGCCTATAAACAATTTTTGGGACCTAGTAAGTCTTCAATCAATTTCGTTGAATGAGATAATTAAATGAGAGAGAACCAGGATCAGATTCAGCTGCCGAGTCCCTCCACGGATCTAGTTTAGTGAGATAAACCCAGTGAAGACGTATTCTGGGTCTTCAGTGATTTCCTAAATTGAGGTTTAGCCTTAGCTTAATTTTACCTCGGAATACTGGAGGAAGGGAGAAAGGAGGATTAGGAAATGTGGAATTTCTAAGATGGAGGACATAGTAATTTCTTAACATGACAGTTGAAGATCTCTTTATAGTCTTACTTTGCCCGTAGGAAGCTCTGGTAATTGAGAGGATTCAAGAAAACTGGGTCTAAATTGTACTAGTCTTTGTTTATGGTGGACTGTGTCAGGAAGAAGCAGCATTTGATATTAGACTCATCCCTGACCCCAAGTCAGCCCCATTCTGGAGCTCTGCCCTTAGCCTATTCCTCCCATCATCCCTTTCTAGAGTGAATTTCTCTTCGTTCGTAGACTCCATCATTGACATGACCACTCACCAAGCCAGTGAGCCTAAGTCTTTAGGTCTAACTCATAGTCTAGCTGAGAGGGATCTTGTTTTAAATGCTAGCTTTATACTTCCTAGCTGCATGTCTTTGGGTGAGGTATTAACTTCTCTGGATCTCATTCTCCTCATCTCTGATGTGGGAATAATGGTACCCAGGGTTGGGGTAAATATAAAATTAAAAAAAAACTTTGAATTATCCATTGAGGAATCTTTCAGCTTCCTTAATGCAAACAAACCCAGAGAATCCATGTTTGACAAAATTTGTAACTCTGGAGATTTACTTTCTCCTTGAGGATTTATCACTGATATCTACCCACAACCCTGACCACTACCCACTTCTAATTAATGCTTAAGACTAAATTCATGGGCTTAAATATTTTAAATTAATCTTTCTCCGCCCCCCACCAAAAAAAGAGTGGAGAAAATAAGCCTAAAGGGTAAGATGCAATCATTCATCTTCATACAAATGCCCATACTTTCTCAGTGTCCACCAGTCGCCAGACACTGTGTAAGCCCTTGGCTGTTGGACCACATGGATGTAAATCTTTCACCTGACAGAGCTTACAGTCAGAGTATCTCCTATTTTCATTTCCAAGCTGTCCTTCGCGGGAGGGATCATCTTTCTCCTACCTTCTGGAGAAACAATAAAAGTCGAGATTTAAAAGAATGAGGAGCAAGGAAAGAAAGTTTCCTTTCTAGGTAGTTTCAGACTTGTTCCTCTTTGCCTCCTAAGCCTGACTCCTTTCGCAGATACCTGACATTAAGTGGGGACTCACTTCAGGTAGAGACCCCACCCGCACCCACAGAGCTATGGGCTACTCCTCATATTATATAAGTGTCATGTCAGAACACAGCCAATAGTAGAACCACAGGTTATTTCTATTATACATTGTCCTGAGCTCTTCACATGACCTGTATAATGGCTTTTAGTTCCATCACTCAAAAAGAAGGCAATCTAAATAACTTTGATTCGCAGTCCTGGTCTTCTCCCATCTGGTCCAACATTATATCATTATTTCTCTCCATGACCTATTTTAGCCTAAGTGGCATATTTATTGTCCCTAAATCAAACTATGATTTTTGTTCACATGCTTACTTGCTCATATATCCTTAATTGTAAGCTGGTAAGAGTTGGTACAGTACTTTCCTAAGGTTTTTGAGTAGTTATAGCAAACTATCAAACTTGAGGTGGGACTTGTGGGAACCTCCAACTTTACAGCAAAGTGGGACAGAGGGTGGGGCCTTTGAGAGCAGCTACTTGTGACTGGCCTCTGACATGGGGGCGGTCTTGTGGGACTGAGCCATTACTCTGTGGAGTCTGAGGCAAATTCTGGGCCGTTAGTGTCAGCACTGAATGGATTTGTAGGACACCCAGCTGGTGTCAGAGAAAGAGCTGACGTGGCGAAAACCCTGACCCATTTGGTGTAAGAAGTATAGTGAGTGAAATAGATCCGACCATTCAAAGCATGAGGGAAACATCTGACAAACCGAGGTTGGGGCATGTGAGGAGCTCTCTGGCCAGGAGGTCTCAAGACTATCAAAGTCATTGAAAACAAAGACTGAGAACTGTCCCAGACCAGAGGCAACTGGGGGGACCTGACAGTGAAATGCAATGTACCCTTGACCTGGAAGAGAAAGAGGACACCAGTGAGAAGACTTCAAAATCAATAAAGTCTGGAATTTAGTTACTAATAATGTACCAATGTCAGTTTCTTAATTTTGACAAATGTGCCATGGTAATGAGTTAACAATGAGGGATACTGGCTGGGTGTCTTAGCATATAGGGGTGAAATCTCTGTACATTCTTTGCAACTCTTCTGTAAATCTAAAATTACTGAAAGACAAAGAACTTATTCTTAAAAACTACCCTTGAGAGACTTAACAAGTTGGAGACGACAGAAGTGTCAGCGAACTTAAATATAGAACAATAAGAAATCTCCAATCTGAGGAAAAGAGTAAAAAAACAAAAATAAAAACAAAAACAGAACCTTAGTGGCATGTGAACCAATCCAATATCAAAAGGTCTAACAAAAGCGAGGTGTCAGAAGAGGAGAGAGAATGGAGCGGAAAAAATTTTTTTGAAGAACTAATGGTCAAAAATTTGCCCACTGTGGTTAGAGGTGTAACTTTATAGATCAGGAAGCTCTGTGGATGCCAAACAGGGTAAATACAGAATAAAAGAAAATAACCACACATTACAGTCAACCAAAATGCTGAAAATCAAAGGAAAAGAGAAGCTATTGATGAAAGTAGTTAACATTATTTGGCTATATCAGTACATGATTTTTTGGAAATCCAAATGCTTGGTGCTGGAGTTGAGGAGAGCGAGGAGAGAACATATTTACCAAGTACAAGAGTGAAGTTGTGTCTCTGTTGGTATTTGCACATTTCTACTCTGTGGGTCCTGTTCCCCAGTTCACCGCATGGCTCTGGGACAAAGTTAACTTGCTCCCTAGCAGTAGGCATTTCATGTTCTCATCAAGTGTCATGGGTAAGGGAGGAAAATATCAGAAGCCAGAGACTGAAGTCTTCTCCTTCTAATCTCTGGAAGGATGAGGTAAATATCCAGGCATCCAACAGGATCCCTGGAAATCCTCAGTGTATCATGGGCCTTTCATCCAGATCCCAGGAATGTTGAGGAGTGTGCGTCAAATTAACCTCTGGTGAGGGAAAGCCAGGAAATGTGGGCTCTGGTATCCCCAACCTTCTGCACATCTTAAACTCCTGTGTGATGATATTAGTCCTTGAGAAATAAAGGACATCATGAATCTTGTTCCTTTACCTTTCCTTATCTTCTTGATCCTTCCAGGCCTTTCCTTCTCCAGCACAGTATACTTCTAGCAGCCCTTTTCCCTCCCACGTGGCTGTAGGGTACATAATGGCTGATATTAAGTGAGTGGCTGAGAAGGCTCTCAGGGGCAGGATGGGCTCTGGTGGATGGGACGACCGTGGCAGGATGCCGCAGAGATGGAGATGGAAACCAGAGGGTGAGCAGGACCGCGGGAGGAAGGAAACAGAAATCAGCCTCACAGGACCAGCCGGTAGTGCAGGGAGCCATACCTGACTGTGCTTATGCCTTCACTTCATCACTGGGTATTAGGTCCAGAGCTCTCCTCCTTTGAATATGTTTATTATGAATTCTATCCCTCATTCCTGTAATGACAGATGTATCAGCTTCTGTGGATATTGGCAGGCGGGGTATGTGAAGGAGAGGGGGCCTTTCATCAAGAGGGCACACCCCTGGGAAGCGTACAGACTTCCCCACGCAGAAAATGCCTGACAGCACGCCTTCGTCTCTCCCCCTCCTTGTCCACCACTCCCGCTCTTGCCCAGTGGCTCGCCTCCACCTCCCTGAATGAATGCTTCTTTCAGCAAGGGGATTTTTCCACCTGGCTGACTTGATGAAAGCTTTATGAGTTGACATTAGGTGAAAAAAGAACAAAGTGAAGTCAGTGTGTGTGTGTGTGTGTGTGTGTGTATTTGCAAGGGCAGAGGCTGCAACAGCTAAAAAGAGCTGCTGAAAACTTTATTACAGACTAAGAGGCATTAGAAGCGATAAATCACTCATGTGTCTGCCATGAGGCAATGGAAAACAGGGCTGGCTTTCTGGAAGGACTGGACATGCATGCGCTGCCTGTGCTAACAGTCAGAGGTCCCCTTTCCCCTTGAAGAGAGCATTGGCATTGTGGTGGACCTTTGCCTTTTTCTATTTCTTTTTTCTTAATCCAAAGAATAAGAAAAATCAGTAGCAAAGTGTGGAATGAAAGAAAAGGCCATTAGCTGCTTGGAAGGTGGGGCCTTTAGTTTGCTCCTGCCTGCTGGGAGGTTAAGAAATTAGGTGCCTGAAGCAAGCTTCCTGAACCAGGGGCATGTTTCCCAGTTTGTGCATGTGCAAGTGTGTATGTGTGAGCCCTTGAGTTGTCTTATTCTTGTCTTAATGGGGAAGATAAAAATGCTTTGCCCTTATGACATTGCAGTTCCCTTCCAGAGAACACCAGGCTTCCTCATGACCTTCACCCAGACCTTGAAACTGTCCATAAAGGTGGTGATGAAGAGTGCCACACACTTTTTTTTACCTACTTACCCTCTAATCCCTTAACACAGACCCTTCTCTTTGCTTCAATCTTCTAGAGAGATCGACCCCAGGAAAGATTTACTCAGCTCACCATAAGGGACCATCAGTTATATTCAACGTTCCCCTGTACCTCTCTCTCCACGAAACTTCTAAGCCTCCCTGGGCATGTCTTGACCCCAAGACTCCCATCCCACAGGGCTCTGTACATGAACTAACCCACCTGTTTAATTCAACAAGGAGGCCACAGGCTGAGGTGGCTTTCATACCTTACCAGCCTATGTAAACAACCCAAAAGCTGACCCTGAAATGCCTCAAGGTTAAGAAACCAAAACCTAAGGACAGCCAGCCATGAACAGTCAACTGGGCTTTTCCAAATAAGGCAAATGCTTAAGCTACAGCCAATCAAGTCATTTCCTCATGTTGCTTCCCCATCTTCTTCATAACATCTTCCCTTGGCTCCTGTCTGTGGAGCATTCCTAACAACTTCTAATTTGGTATTGCCTGATTCAAATTGATTTTTGCCCAAAAAAACTCTTAAAAACGTTTAATATGCCTCTGTTCACCTTTTAACACACCTCGGCCTTTCATCCTTCTCAATCCCCCCAAATCCTTTCTTAGTGCTGTCCATCATCAGTAAACCGGTATACATTCAGACTCTTCTCTGATTTCTTCATTTTCCTGTCCTACCTGAAGCCTAGCCACCCCCAGGACACTGGCCCCTGCTGGCTCTCAAGTGTGGGCTGCTTCTGTCTCTCAGCACTGTTTCCCCCTGGCCCCTCCCCAACTATGGTGGGTGTCCCTTCCTCCACCATTCTTGGTGACTTCAACATTAAGGTGAGAAAATTCATTTGACACCTGGCACCTCAGTCCCTTAACCTCTTTCTTAACAAAAAGACATCCCTGACTTCATTTTAGACACACACTCCATTGATCATCGCTTAGTCTTTATCATGTCTAGTAATAGCATTACTCACACAAATCTTCATTTCTAGCAACCCCACTTTGAGCACCACTTCCTGACATTTCTGCTCACTTCTTCTGAGCAACTAAATTCCAACAAACCTTTGGGTTAACAAGGATTGACAATGTATTGACTCTAGTACTTTTTCATGATTCTTTACTGTTCACTGCCCACAATAACTACATCTTATTCTTCACCCAGCTTAGAGTCCATGATCATCACTACCATTACTTTCTTGCATTCCTTCTCAAAGCCCTTGCCTTCTTTCCCTTCATAATAATAGCCTGACCCCCCCCAAAAAAACCCAATCCTGAATCAATGCCACTTGCTACCAGCTCTAAGCAAGTCTGATTTTGTAGGTGCTTATTTATTCCTACATGAAACAGGCCTCACAGACTTTGGTATTAAAGATGGCAGCGTGAGAGGTGAGACAGAAAACTCCTCCCAAAACCACATATAATACGAAAATATAGTTAATACAACTAATCCTAAAAGAGCAACAGGAAAGAAGGCTGTGCCAGACTGCATACACCCGGAGAACAGAGCAGACCTCACGAAACAGTGCAACATACCAAAGCCTTGATCTGGTGGGAACCAAGCCCTTCCACCACCCCAGCTCACTAGAAGGAGGAAGATAAATGGAGTGGGGAGGGGGTGGAAGCCTAGAACTGCCGAACACCCAGACCTGGAGATCTGCTTTGGGAGCACAGAACTACATTGCATGGTGCTGTAGAGATTAGTGGGGTTGGAAAGATAAGACAGGCAGAATACTTGGAGAGACTGGGATTCCAGCCATTTGTGGAAGACAGGGATCAACATCAGGATGCTCTGGGACAAAGGAAAGGCGGGCGGTCTGAGAGGCATCCTAGCAGCAAGCGGGCTGCTGAAGGGGCGGGGATTACACAGAGCTTGCTGCTCGGGAGAAGGGATAGGTGGACAAGGTTGTCTGGGTGCACTCTGCCAGCAGATAGGGAACTTTGAGGAGCTCAGGCACTCCATTCCCCTAGCTGGCTACTCAGCTCCGAGGCCCCCCACTGTGATATGAAGCCTGCTGCGCTTTCCTCCTGGCCTGCCCGCACCAGCTCGCAAACAAGCAGTCCCTGCCCTGGTGTCAAAGAAGCCAGAGTGAGGCCCTGCCTAAGACAGCTACAGACGCAAAGCACAGAGGCTTACACCTGCATGCTTGGCCCACAGGTTCTGACAGTGGAGACAGGCACCGCAACCGGGAAGCAGGAAAAAGATACTGCCTCCCCCGAGGCACCAGCGCCACTTGCTGTGACTCCTGAAATCACTCCAGTGGCTGACCAGCTCCAGAGACTAGAGTTTCTGGGCACTAGAGGTCACCACATACAAATATGTCAAAGGAACCTGGTTCAAACCAAAATCTCACAAACACCAGAAAAAGGGCCAAGTGGAACTGAATTCAACCATCTTCCTGAAAGAGAGTTCAAAATAAAAATCATAAACATGATCATGGAGGTACAGAAAAATATTCAAGAACTCAGGGATGAATTTAGGATGGAGATTCAATCACTAAGAAATTCCATATCTGAAATGAAAAATACAATGGAAAGATTTAAAAGCAGATTACATGCAGTAGAAGAGATGGTAAATGGAATAGAAATTAGAGAAGAGGAATACAAAGAAGCTGAGGCACAGAGAGAAAAAAGATCTTCAGGAATGAAAGAATATTGAGAGAACTGTGTGACCAATCCAAACGGAAGAATATTTGCATTATAGGGATACCAGAAGAAGAAGAGAGAGAAAAAGGGATAGAAAGTGTCTTTGAGGAGGTAATTGCTGAAAACTTCCCCAATCTGGGGAAGGAGATAGTCTCTCAGGCCATGGACATGCACAGATCTCCCAACACAAGGGAACCAAGGAAGACAACACAAAGACATACAATAATTAAAAGAGCAAAGATCAAGGATAAGGAGAGACTTTTAAAAGCAGCTAGAGAAAGAAAAAAGATCACATACAAAGGAAAACCCATCAGGCTATCATCAGATTTATCAACAGAAACCTTACAGGCCAGAAGGGAGTGCATGATATATTTAATGCAATGAAACAGAAGGGCCTTGAACAAAGAATGCGCTACCTGGAAAGATTATCACTTAAATTTGAAGTAGGGATTAAACAATTTTCAGATAAGCAAATGCTGAGATAATTTACCTTCCACAAACCACCTCTACAGTGTATTTTGGAGGGACTGCTATAGATGGAAGTGTTCCTAAAGCTAAATAGCTATCAACAGGGGAAATAAAACCACAGTAAAGAAAGCAGAACATTAATTACTAAGCAGATTCAAAATCAAATCAACTAGCCCCAGAGTCAGTCAAGAGACAGACAGAGTACAGAATATGATAAGTAACATATAAAGAATGGAGGAGGAAGAAAAAGGAGAAAAAAAAACCCAGAACCTTTAGGTTATGTTTGTAATAGCATAAGAAGTGAGTTAAATTAGACTGTTAGATAGTAAGGGAATTTCCCTTGAATCTTTGGTAACCACAATTCTAAAGCCTGCAATGGAAATAAGTACATACCTATCGATAATCACCCTAAATGTAAATGGTGTGAATGCACCAATCAAAAGACATAGAGTCACTGAATGGATAAAAAACAAGACCTGTCTATATGCTGCCTACAAGAGACTCACTTCAAACCTAAAGACATACACATACGAAAAGTGAAGGGATGTAAAAAGATATTTCATGCAACTAATAGGGATAAAAAAGCCAGTGTAACAGTACTTGTATCAGACAAAATAGATGTTAAAACAAAGACAGTAACAAGAGGCAAAGAAGGACATTATATAATGATAAAGAGGTCAATCCAACAAGAGGATATAACCATTATAAATATCTATGCTCCCAATACAGGAGCACTTACATATGTGAAACAAATGTTAACATAATTAAAGGGGGAAATAGAATGCAATGCATTCATTTTAGGAGACTTCAACACACCACTCATTCCAAAGGACAGATCAACCACACAGAAAATAAATAAGGAGACAGAGGCACTGAACAATGTATTAGAACAGATGGACCTAATGGACATCTACAGAACACTCCATCCAAAAACAACATGATGCACATTCTTCTCAAGTGCACATAGAACATTTTCAAGAATAGATCATATACTAGACCACAAAAAGAGCCTCAGTAAATTCAAAAAGTTTGAAATTATAACAACCAGCTTCTCAGACCACAAAGGTATGAAACTTGAAATAAATTACATAAAGAAAATGAAAAAGCCCACAAGCACAAGGAGGCTTAACAACATGCTCCTAAATAATCAATAGATCAATGACAAAATAAAAATAGAGATTAAGCAATATCAATATATGGAGACAAATGACAACAATAATTCAACCCCACAAAATCTGTGGGATGTAGCAAAGGCTGTGCTAAGAGGGAAGTATATTGCAATACAGGCCTACCTCAGGAAAAAAGAACAGTCCCATATGAACAGTCTAAGCTCACAGTTAATGAAACTAGAAAAAGAAGAACAAATGAGGACCAAAGTTAGTAGAAGGAGGGACATAATAAAGATTAGAGCAGAAATAAATCAAATTGAGAAGAATAAAACAATAGAGAGAATCAATGAAAGCAGGAGCTGATTCTTCAAGAAAATAAACAACATAGATAAACCCTTAGCCAGACTTATCAAGAAAAAAGAGAGTCTACACACATAAACAGAATCAGAAATGAGAAATGAAAAATCACTATGGACAACACAGAAATACAAAGAATTATGAGAGAATACTATGAAAAATTATATGGTAACAAACAAGATAACCTAGAAGAAATGAACAACTTTCTAGAAAAATACAACCTTCTAAGGCTGACCAAGGAAGAGACAGAAAATCCGAACAGACAAATTACCAGCAAAGAAATTGAATTGGTAATGAAAATACTACCTAAGAATAAAATGCCTGTACCAGATGGTTTCACTGCTGAATTTTATCAAACATTTAGTGAATATCTATTACCCATACTCCTTAAAGTTTCCAAAAAGTAGAAGAGGAGGGAATATTTCCAAACTCATTCTATGAGGCCAGCATCACTCTAATACCAAAACCAGGCAAAGACACCACAAAAAAAGAAAATTCAGACCAATATCACTGAAGAACATAGATGCAAAAATACTCAACAAAATATTAGCAAATCAAATTCTAAAATACATAAAAAATCATCCATTATGATTAAGTAGGATTTTTTCCAGGGATGCAAGGATGGTACGACATTTGAAAATCCATCAACATCATCCACCACATCAACAAAAGAAGGAGAAAAACACATGATCATCTCCATAGATCCTGAAAAGCATTCAACAAAATTCAACATCCATTCATGATAAAAACTCTAAACAAAATGGATATAGAGGGCAAGTACCTCAACATAATAAAGACTATATATTGCAAACCCACAGCCAACATTATACTTAACAGTGAGAAGCTGAAAGCTTTTCCTTTAATATCGGGAACAAGACAAGGATATCCTCTCCCCAGTTTTATTCAACATAGTTCTGGATGTCCTAGCCACGGCAATCAGATAATGCAAAGACATAAAAGGCATCCAGATTGGCAAGGAAGAAGTTAAACTGTCCCTTTTTGCAGACGACATGATATTGTATATAAAAAAACCTAAAGAATCCACTCCAAAACTACTAGATCTAATATCTGAATTCAGCAAAATTGCAGGATACAAAATTAATACACAGAAATCTGTTGCATTCTTATACACTAACAATGAACTAGCAGAAAGAGAAATCAGGAAAACAATTCCATTCACAACTGCATCAAAAATAAAAAATACCTAGGAATAAACCTAACCAAGGAAGTGAAAGACCTATACTCTGAAAACTACAAGACACTAATGAGAGAAATTAAAGAAGATACCAATGAATGGAAACACATCCCGTGCTCATGGGTAGGAAGAATTAATATTGTCAAAACGGCCATCCTGCCTAAAGCAATCTATAGATTCAATGCAATCCCTATCAAAATACCAACAGCATTTTTCAACGAACTAGAAAAAATAGTTCTAAAATTCATATGGAGCCCCAAAAGACCCTGAGTAGCCAAAGCAATCCTGAGAAGGAAGAATAAAGCAGGGGGTATTATGCTCCCAGATTTCAAGGTCTACTACAAAGCCACAGTAATCAAGACAATTTGGTACTGGCACAAGAACAGACCCATACACCAATGGAACAGAATAGAGAGCCCAGACATAAACACAAGCATATATGGTCATTTGATATATGATAAAGGAGCCATGGATATTCAATGGGGAAATGACAGCCTCTTCAACAACTGGTGTTGGCAAAACTGGATAGCTACATTCAAGAGAAAGAAACTGGATTATTGTCTAACCCCATACACAAAAGTAAACTCAAAATGGATCAAAGACCTGAATGTAAGTCATGAAAACATAAAACTCTTGAAGAAAACATAGGCAAAATCTCTTGAATAAACATGAGCAACTTTTTCCTGAATGCATCTCCTCAGGCAAGGGAAACTAAATAAAAAATGAACAAATGGGATTACATCAGGCTAAAAAAAAAGCTCTGTACATCATAGGACACCATCAGCAGAACAAAAAGGCATCCTACAGTATGGGAGAATATATTTGTAAATGACATATTCAACAAGGGGTTAACATCCAAAATACATGAAGAACTCATACACCTCACACCCAAAAAGCAAATAACCCTATCAAAAAATGGGTGAAGGATATGAACAGACAATTCTCCAAAGAAGAAATTCAGATGGCCAACAGGCACATGAAAAGATGTTCCACATCACTAATCATCAGAGAGATGCAAATTAAAACCACAATGAGATATCACCTCACACCAGTAAGGATGGCCAACATCCAAAACACAAACAACAACAAATGTTGGTGAGGATGTGGAGAAAAGGGAACCCTCCTACACTGCTGGTGGGAATGCAAATTAGTTCAACCATTGTGGAAAGCAGTATGGAGGTTCCTCAAAAAACTCAAAATAGAAATACCATTTGACCCAGGAATTCCACTCCTAGGAATTTACCCTAAGAATGCAGCAGCCCAGTTTGAAAAAGACAGATGCACCCCTATGTTTATCGCAGCACTATTTACAATAGCCAAGAAATGGAAGCAACCTAAGTGTCCATCAGTAGATGAATGGATAAAGAAGATGTGGTACATATACACTATGGAATATTATTCAGCCATAAGAAGAAAACAAATCCTACCATTTGCAACAACAGGGATGGAGCTAGAGGGTTTTATGCTCTGTGAAATAAGTCAGGGAGAGAAAGACAAATACCAAATGATTTCCCTCACTTGTGGAGTATAACAACGAAGCAAAACCGAAGGAACAAAATAGCAGCAGACTCAGAGACTCCAAGAAGGAACTAGTGTTTACTGAACAGGAGGGGTCGGGAAGGGAGGGTGGGGAGGGAGGGAGAAGGGGATTGTGGGGCATCATGACTGGTGCACGCCATGTGTGGGGTCATGGGGAGGACAGGGTAGCTCAGAGAAGACAAAGAGGGACTCTGTGGCATCTTACTACACGGATAGACAGCGACTGCAATGGGGTATGGGGGGGACTTGATAATAAGGGTGAATGTAATAACGACATTGTTTTTCTTGTGAAACCGTCGTAAGAGTGTATATCAATGATACCTTAATAAAAATAATAATAAAGCCTGATCCGCCGCCGCCGCCGACGTCGCCTGGGCGCCACCAGCGCCGCAATGCCGCAGCCGAGGGCACCCGGGCCTCCGCGTCCTCGAGCTCATTCCAGCAGCCTGTTAAAACATGGTGGATTTCTGTGAAGTCCTGGGCGTGCAGAGACATGCCTCGGCTGAGGATATTAAAAACGCATCCCGGACACTGGCATTGAAATGGCACCCACATAAAAATCCTGAGAATAAAGAAGCGGAGAGGAAATTCAAACAAGTAGCTGAGGCATATGAGGTGTTATCACATGCTAAAAAACGGGACATCTATGACAGATACGGCAAAGAAGGATTGAATGGTGGAGGTGGAGGTGGGGGTCACTTTGACAGTCCCTTCGATTATGGCTTCACATTTCATAATCCAGAAGACATCTTCAGGGAATTTTTTGGTGGAACGGACCCGCTTTCATTTGAATTCCTTGAAGACCCATTTGAGAACTTTTTTGGGAGTCGAAGGGGTCCCCGCGAAAGCAGGAACCAAGGGACGGAGTCACTTTTCTCTGCCTTCCGTGGATTTCCGCCTCTTGGAGGAGGATTTCCTTCTTTTGATACAGGATTTACTCCCTTCGGTTCACTAGGTCATGGGGGCCTCACCTCATTCTCCTCCACGGCATTTGGTGGTAGTGGGATGGGCAACTTCAAGTCAGTGTCAACTTTTACTAATATAGTTAATGGCAGAAAAAAAATACCACAAAGAGGATTGTCGAGAATGGTCAAGAAAGAGTTGAAGTTGAAGAAAATGGCCAGTTAAAGTCCTTGACGATAAATGGTAAAGAGCAGCCGCTGCGCTTGGATAACAAGTAGCTCAACGCACACGTGTAGCAGAATTTTAACTCTTAACAAGCATCATTTGAGGATTGACAGGAGCTTTTTTTGAAGATTTCAGATGAACTCGACTTTGATTATAACTGTACCTAATCTAAAGTATTTATACACAGCTCACCGGAGCCCTGTTTGTCATAGACTTTTGAGTTTATTGTTGGGACCGCATAATAGGACCATTTTTTTGTCTTTAAAATTGTTGTAAATCTCTGTACGCACTTTGCTTTTTTATTAAACGTAATCTGAGGTGGCTGTGATTTCGTACACTAACACCTGCTTTTCCATTGTGTTTGAAACGTGAGCCACGTAGTGTCAGCCTGCTGTGAAGTTAACATTGCCGGGATGAATCCTCCACAAAATAATTGCAGTTTTCCTCAGTATTTAGTAGTGAAAGATATTAATGCATTAATGGTAATACAGTTCTCATTTAGTATAAATTGAGGATGTTTTCTAGTTGTGGATGAATGCTGGCAAGTTAGTAAGTTTTGACAATTGTTTAAATATGTAATGTTAAGCTTAGGTTTAAAAAAGTAAAGCTGGTAAACTGGGTCTTTTGTCATTTGCTTTTAAAAAAAGAAAATAAATGTGAAAAAAAAAGAAGAAATAGGTCTCACATTCTTTGGTTAAGGATCTGTATAGGAAGGGGAAATACAAAGCTACTGTGTAGAAGCAAAGGCCTTCTCACCTGGCTTCTCCCAGACTCTTAAAGGAAGTGGATACCTTTGGGCGAAAAGGCCACTGGAGCCTATCAGTAAAAAGAGAGACATGACTGTAATTGAGGGAAGAGCCTATCCTTGGACAAGCTGCTAGGCTAACTCAACAACACAGGGGCAATTTTAATCTTTTTTTCTCCAAAAGAAAAATACATGCCCATTGAAGAAAACTTGGAAAATAAGGAACAATATAGAAAAGTAGCCAAAAATCATCCATAATTCCACCCCCCAGAGGTACTCACTGTGTCTCTATAACATTTGTCTATATATAACTATAACCCTTACAAACACAGTATTTATTCATCTGCTACAACTGGAATTATTTTTGGGGTAGTTTCACAGAACACTAGCCTGCTGGTTTTACTATGCCCTCTGAAGACATTAAAAAATGAAAAATCATTCCTTGGGGGTCCAAGGTGACTGGTTCCTTACTGGGTGGTTTTCAAGGCTGCACTAGGGTTTGACTCAGAACTTTGAAATTTGAAAATGTCATTTTCAGCTGTTGTAACCAGAACATTGTGGACCCGGCCAATTCTACGGAGAGAGAAATTCAAGGAGAAAGTCCTTCAGAGTCAAGAATGAAGCTGAAACGTCTGGAGAATGTGGTTCCTTTTCCTTTTGAAAGGAAATTATTATTATTACCACCTGACCCTGTGATTGTTCCTACAACTTCTACACTGCTTTAAAGTCAGGGAAAGGGTGATGGGTGGTCCCAAGGTCTCCTTAAGTGCCAAGTGCAAAGCCTGATCTTTAACAGTTCTCTTGTCCACACAGCACATGCTGCTTCTCCTCCACTCCTGCCCCCCTGGGTTAGCCTACAGCGACCTCCAAATCCCAGCTGCCTGTTTTATCTCATTCAGTTCATATAGAAGTGCTTTAAATGATGCAGTATTTATCCTGGGTTCTGTCTGATAGGATTGTCCAAGGAGACAGGCTGCAGTATGTGCAAGGTGAGCCAATGACCTTCCATGCTGGGCTGAGGAAAGCACCCCTCCAGTCATGTAAAAAAAAAAAAAGCAGTATGGACCAGACAGGTGGATTCAGTCCTAAAATTACGTAGGTAAGGAAGCTGACTTCGAGGCTTATCCTTGGCTCTTGACAGTTCTCCCAGTTCTCCAACAGAGCCAAGACAGGGAGAACCTCCTAGAACAGCTCCCTTAACTGAGATCTCCGCCGTCAGTCACTTGCACTCCCAGCTACCCCTGCCCTGTAGTTATCAGAATAGCCAAACTGCCCAGCAAAGCTTTTAACAATCCACAAGGAAGGCCCCCGTCCCCGACCCGGTCAGGATGCTGCGCTCCACGGTAACTGCGCCTGCATTCACCCCGCTCCTGGCCTCTGCGGAGCTCCTCTCTGGGATGCATTTTGCAGCATAAGCTTTTCTGCTGCTCTGTGAAGCAATGCAAAGAATTAAAGACAAGCCTGAAATTAGAACTACTACAGCATGGGGATTCAGAGAATCATACAATCATACAATTTTTTTCATCAGAGGATACCCTAGAGATCTTTTCAACCTGCTGATTTTCTATGATGGGGAAATGGCGGGAGTGGGGGTGGGGTCTGGAAGAAGGAGAAGGTGGAGGCAGGTAGAACCAGAAATGCCCCAAACTGGTGGGGCTGCTAAGGTGTAGACCACGGCGTGGGTGACCAGGGTGGGAAAATAAGGATAAATGTGCCACATTTTAAGAGTTTTCTAGCCAGAGTCTGAGTCTCTAGTTGATGGTGAAGGTTCTGTGAGTGAAAGGCCTGAACATTTGAGAGCTAGAATTCAGGTCTCTCACTTCTCTGCCCTGCATGTGCCATTTTCCTCTCAATAAAGTGAGCCGGCCAAGTGCTTTCATCCTTTTGTCTGGTAGAAAAGGGAAATTTCCCTGAATCTCATAGCAGATTAAATTCAGCCCATTTACATGTGCTTTCAAACAGTGATGGAAAAGCAGGGGAAATGATCTGAGGGGGTTTTCTGATGTCTGTAAAGATTTTTTTTTTAACTCCAAGGATCAATTTTTTTTTCCCCCTAAAAAAAGGGACTGAAGTCACTTGCAGGGAATGTGAGTTGAAGTGGCAACCCTTTTCAGATTTTAACTCTAAGAGCCTCCCTCCACAGAAATGTTTCAGGACCCCCTGAGGGTTTTATTCCCTTTCTATTTCTGTGTCATGAAAGAGCAAGTCATCAACCAGGCTTCCAGGAGGCCTTAGGATGAGAACCAGAGGTAGGTTGTCGAAGCACGGAACGGTTTGCACACTTCTGTGTGTCTACACATTTTTCTAGAGAGCCCTTAGCTTCCAGCACCTTCTGAAAGGAGTATGCTCTCCTCAAAGTTACAAAACATGAGCATAGATGGTTGGCCTGGAAGAGCTTGAGCTTCGACTTCCTTTTATTTGCCAGGGCTGCTATTTGGGATCTGGGTCCAATGCCAATGTGTGTGTGTGGGGGGGTTCCCCTCCATAAACACACACACCACTAGGCAAGCAATGCTCAGGACAGCAGCTGGGTGTCTTACAATTCAGCTCAATTCTGGCACCATCTACCTGAAGGTGGCATTCAGCTCCCACAGGTTAAGAGCTCAGTCCCACAAGACCACCCTCCATTCAGATGCCCGTTGCCAACCCATGTTGTTAACCTGTGCTTCTGACCAACTGGCCATAAATCAGAGGTTCCTGTGCTTCCTTTCTCGGGTTCAATTAATTTGCTACAGTGGCTCACAGAATTCAGGAAACCCATTCACCCTCTAGATTACTGGCTATTACACAGATGTTAAAGGATATGAATCTACAGCCAGATGGGGATACACAGGGCAAGGAGCTTCAATGCCCCCTCTGAGCTGCCCACTCTCTCTCAATTTCCCTGTTTTCACCAACCCAGAAGCTCTCTGATGCTCATCCTTTTGGGTTTTCAGGGAGGCTTCCTTACACAGGCATGATTAAATCACTGGTCACTGGTGCCTGACTGGCCATCCAGGCCCTCTCTCCTTCCCAGAAACCGGGTGTAGGATGGAAAGTTCCAACCCTCTCTCCCTGGCTGGTTCCCTGACAACCAGCCGCCACCCACAGGCGCCTTCCCGAAAGTCACCTCATTAACATAAACCCACTGGTGGTGGAGAGGTGCTTGTTATGAATAACAAGACACCCATTTCACCTTTATGGCTCTGAAGATTTCAGGAACCTGAGGACAAGAGACCAAACACTGTGACAAAAAATAGTCCTGTGACTCCTAACACTCTGGAAGTTCCAAGGCTTTGGCAGCTGTGAGCCAAGAACCATGCACAAAGACCAAACAGATATGGTTAGTACATTCTGGTCCTCTGAATGATCAAGTATGTATTTCTTATAAATCACAGCACAGCACAGCTGCCATAACCAAGTGCCACAGTCTGGGTGCCTTAAACAGAAGTGTATTTTCTGGTAATGCTGGAGGCTAGAAATCCAAGATCAAATGTGGTATGCTCTGAATGTTTGTGCACCTAGCCCCATCAGATTCATGTGTTGAAATCCCAATCCCCAAGGTGATGGTCTTAGGAAGTGGGGCGTTTGAGAGGGTGGAGCTGCCAGGAATGGGTTTAGTGCCTTATAAAGGTGGCTCCAGACAGCTCCCTTGCTGCGTCCACCAGGTGAGGACATGAAGATGAGTCTACCACCCAGAAGAGGGCCCTCACCCAACCACTTCTACTCCCTGAGCTTGGATTTCTGGCTCTGGTGAGAAACCAATTTCTCTTGTTTATAAGGCAGCCAGTCGGCAGCATTTCTGTTACAGCTGCCCTCACAGAGTGAGATGCAGGCTGGCACAGCTGGCTGCTTCTGTGGCCAATCTCCTGGGCTTGTAGGGGGCCGCTTCTCCTCCCTGCGCCCTCACATGGTCCTCCCTCAGTTCGTGTCTGTGTCCCAACCTACTCTTCTTATAAGGTCACCAGGTGTATCTTATTAGTATCTGGCCTATTGACCTCATTTAACCTGAATTACCTTTCTAAAGACCTATCTCCAAATAGCCACATTCTGAGGCACGAAAGGTCAGGACTTATTTTGGGGAGACACAATTCAGTCTGTAACATCCCCTACTGCTTTCCCTCATCGTGTAAATGGAGAAACTTGAGTCTTGGAAAGGTTCACAAGTTGACCTTGAGCACACAGTAGAGACAGTTTTTGAATCCAAGCCAAATCCATGGTTCCCTCTGGCCCATACCTATCCTCAAAACCCCTGTCTTTAAGGATGATGGAGATATAAATGACCTACTTGTGCACACTGAAGAATGGGACTTTATGTGGAATGCTGACATGGGTCACGTCTTGTGGCATGGGGACTAGGATGAGGGGGTGGCCACTTCTGCCTGAGAAGGCCACATGACCCAAGGGCTCCTAAAAGCCACAGCCACGGAGCTCCCCTGCTCCACAGTGAGGCAGTATGTAGTCATGGAAAGAAAACTGGACTAGAAAACTCAATATCCATGCTCCGGATCAAAAACTCCTCTGTGATTGTACTTTCTGGAGATGGGCTGTTCCAGGTGGGAATGGCTGGGAGCATGGGGAGGGACAAGCCGGCCTCCGTCACCAGCTGGAGGTGGCACATTCATCCCCCAGGCTTGCTGACTGATTCCAGCCTGATTTCAGGGACTTGTTCTCAGTGTTGGCTTTTCCTGGGGTAATGAGCTTTTCTGCCTTGTGCTTGCAAAAAAAGAGACCACAGCAGCTTGGCTGTGGATCACCTTTTAATAGTGGGTTGACAAGGCAAACAATGTATTTGTTTGCAGCTGTAGTCTTCAGGGAGGATCTGTGATCACTGTGGTGAGTGTCAAAGTTTCAGGCTTCCTGGGATTGTCAGAATAGAGGAGAGGAGAAAGGTGTGTTCAAACCTGCTGATAAGCTCTCTGGTGAAACTCAGAGCCACGTCCACGTTCTCTCCTGAGTTTCAGCAGGAATAAACTTTGTTCTAGTTAAAGAGGCTTGTAATTATAACAATTGCACACTGGCAATTAAGTGTTTGTTTGTTTGTTTTTCCTGAAGGGTAGTTACCCTGTACAATGCCTATACATTCATGGCTACATGATGGAGGAAGGGTACCCACTTTCTATATACAGAAGCATACATTCACACCTACCTACATCGAGCAATTGTCCTCACCTTTGGGTCTGTTGATATTCTCCGAGCTAGAGGTGGTCTTGCGCATCTTGGAGATTCATCTGGGCTATCTGGAAGGCAATAATGAGAACAACATGCATCCCGCCAAGCCTCTGATGAAGCTGCCCTTCTATTAGCTTTGATGACCAGGTGGGAGGTTTGGCAGGAGTGTCAATTATTAGGAAATTTCTCCTGAAGTACTGGACACAACCCACTGACGTGAACATTCCTCTGCATTTTTCAAAGGATGGGTATCTGGTGGCATAGGCAGAGCTAGACAGGTTTCTAGGGGTAGAGATCTATTCAGACGACATTTCACCCTTTAATAGTTTACCTACTGGCAACCTTCAGAAGCAGGTAGAGGGAGCACTGTTTAACATGGCTCCTCTTGCTCTCAGGGCCTCTGTTTCCCTTTGATGTTGGGAGCTGAGTGTGATGGTATTCGTAAGTTGGGTGTTATGCTGTGGTTCCAGCTTTCAGACACCTTTCCGCCAGCTTCCTATATGACCCACTTTTTTTTGCAAGACTATTAATGTGAGTGTCCCATAATTTCAATCCAGTTGGATGTGACAGTCCCTGCTTACAATTCAGGGATGCATTTTAAAAACAATAAAACTTAGAGAAAACAAAAAAGACCCTTTGAAGGGTCTTTTAAGTTAACCCCACACTTCCTTTCCCATCTACCTTTATGAGGTCATCATCCCCAAATGACGTTTTTTCCTTCCAAATTGATGGAGAGAAACTTTAATATCCATAGATGAGAGATTCTGCACTATGGGAAGGAGAAAAAAAGTATCGTGAAGATCTCCAAGAAAGAACCTGTAACAACTAAAGGGGAAGAAAAGTCATTCCTGCGACCGGGCTCCTGTATTTGGCTCCAGACTCTCTTGGGTGGCACTTGACGTGCACCCTGTAATTCAAACCAGGGATGATTCCTCCTAAACTGAAGTCGTGGTGCTTCCATTCGTCCAGGAGTGAGGTCGTTTGTCCAGATTTTCTGTTCTGATAAAAGGGCAGGCCTCTAAAAGCCCTCTCATTTCTTCCCTCCACCTCACCAAGATAGGGTGCTCCAAGTAGCATTGCATGTTTTAAACCATAAGCTACAAAACTTTGTACCTCAAGCAATTAAGGCACTGGCTAACAGTTGTTTAGTCCTGATTTTCTGGAAAGAACAGCCAATAAAGAAGTCAAGAGACTGGCTCTGCCCCCAACTCACTGTCATGAAGGTATTAAGTAGCTCAGTTTGTAAGGATTTTCTCACTGCAAAAGGCCATTCATTCACCCTCTGACTAGTACAGCACAATCCCTGGTTTTCACTCAATTCCAGGTCCACTTCTTCCATTAAGCTGCTCAGGGGCTGTGCCCCCAACAAGACCCCTTTGTTTGGTTTGCCCTCCTCATTGACATGTCCTGTCTCTCCCCTGTTATTTAGGAACATGTGTGCATCTGTCCTGCTGGATGATAAGCGCAGTGGTCACCTAACAGCTCTTCTGCACATGGCTTTGAGGGAAGGATTCGGTGACTGACCCTATGAAGCTGTGGTGTCTGGGGCTCCCAGGTAGGGTTCCTATTGTTCTGCACTGTCAGTCCTCATCTGTTCTGACCTCCAAACAAGAGCAACATCTTTCCCCTTCTTGAGACCCCCACATTTGCCCTCATTTACAAAAACGGATTGGACCGTGGCTTGGTATAAGCAATCTGAGACTCCAGGAGAACAAGTGCCATGGACGCTACTGGTAGTACCAGGCAGGGGCTACAGCCATGTTTGAGAGGGGCAGGAAATTATGTAGAACCTTGCAAAAGAGTCAAGGCATAGCAATGTGACAGGAATGGATGCTGACTCAGAGGCAGATAAGGAAATAATTAGGATTTATGTCTTCTCTGGGCTCTCATTTGTTTCTTACAAATGAAGGGAAAAGGTGAGGACACCAGCTACAGGGAATTCTTGATTAAGAGCCTGCAGTGACGTCTGAAAGAATAAGCTGCCTGCCTCACCTTCTGGCACTGCTGCTTTCCTGCACATCTGAACGGCCACACGGGGCCTGGTGGACCTGATTTCCATGCTGCGACTCTAAAATGAGGCTACATTTTTCCATAGAAAAACCCTTATAGTGTACGTTGTTACTACTCTTTTGTTTTTGCACAGGACTTTGGCTGGGAAATCCCACAGGACAGGGGTTGGCAAACCGGTCCTGCAAAGGTCTAGCCAGTAAATAATCTAGGTTTACAGATTCTGTCACAACTTCTCAACTCAGCTGTTACAACCCAAAAGCAACCACGCGTTATACGTAAACAAATGAGTGTAACTATTTCCCGGTGAAACTTTACTTATGGACACTGGCAGCTGAACTTCATAAAATTTCCATACGTCATAACATATTCTTCTTTGATTTCTTTTGACCATTTAAAATATAGAAAACCATTTGTCACTCATTAGCCATACAAGAATTAGGCAACACACCAGGTTTAGCCCATGGGCCATCGTCTGCAGGCCCAAGCTACAGAAGCCCACTATTTACTGTGGAAATCTGTTCCTCCAAGCACTGGTTGCTTCCGCAGGCCCTCACCCTGACAGCCAAATTAGGGTGTCTCTTCAAATCTATGAAACTAAATAAATGAGGGCAGGCCCCTCTTACCATCCAGAATGCAGTGTGTATACACTGGTGTTATTTCACCTATCAAATTCTGGCACGGAAAACACTGTCATGCCATTAATAATCTTGGGAGGAACACCTTGAAATTGACTTGCTGAGGGCACATTGCAAATGGGCTCTAATGGGTTTTATTTCTCATTCTTGTCACCTCAGATCTCATCAGCTGTTCTGTCATTTTTAATTCCCATTTGGCAGGATTCTCCAGCTCCCCTGGCCTTTTAGATAAAGGCTCAAAAGCTAGGAAGCTCTTAGGACTGGAGAGCAGATGAGGGTGGTGGGGCGATGAGGAGGTGGAAACCTTCAGGGCTGGCCAATTCAGGAGGACCAGGAGGAAACCTAAAACCCGGAATGACCATCAGTGTCACCCTCCACTTTTTTTCTGGGTTCACTCATGTCCTGAAATTGCTTTCTCTGGGGGAAATGTCTTTCACTCCTCAATGAGGAATGAGGTTCAAAATTTGTGTCATTTTGTGTCAGCCAGGAAGAAGTGAAGCTCTGGACTAGAGCCTCTCAAGTGTGTGGCTTTTGCTTACAGAGCGATTGAGATCTGGTCCAATCCCCCCAAGATAGGAACACCAGCACCGATCAGGGCCACCTCTGACTATGACTATACTTTCCTCGGAAAGGAGTAAGGAATTGTGATGAACAACAAAGAACCCATTTGATAAAAATAAAACTACAATGAAATACATAATAATTAAAAATAAGTAAACACAACTAGAAAGAGCTAAGTATGGTTCTGTGTTTGCATGATGCTAAGCCGTCTTACCCATGTTAGCTCACTGAACCTTTACAATGACCCAAGAATGTTAGTGTTTTTATTTTGTAGGTCAGGAAAAGAAGCTCAGAAGGTAAGTAGCTTCTCATGGTCCACAGTTGATAAGTAGTAGAGCAGTTTACAAATGCAGATAGATTTTGCTGATTTAGAAGTCTATAACTTAACTACCCATTTAGGTGGCTGTGTGCCTTTGCCAAATCATGTGACCTCTCTGAGTCCCCTTGGCTCTGAAATGAAGCTTACGACTATGAAATCACTAACCTCACTTCCAAATCAAAATTCTCATTCTATTATTTTCATCCTTGCCCCTTCAAGAAAGGAAAGATTAAACACATAAGGTTCATATGCTAACTTAAAAAAAAACGAGAACTGAATTTCCAGACTGTATCTTTGAGCCCGTATTTATTTAGTACAATTTCCTATATCTTTATACAAACCTATGATATGATCAATGATAATAAATAATTAATTAGTATTCAACTTGGCAAAGAGACAAAATGAGGACCTGCTCTGATCTTTACTTGTGAAAAGCTTGTAAACTGTCTTGAAGACAGACATAAACGAGAGCAAAGAACTTTTCAATCAAAAATTCAAGATTCTGCATTATTTAAAAAAACATGCTTATTACACTGTTTATTAAGACAGAAAAATAGTTGCTAGCAAGATTTTTCAGCAAGGATGGAGTTTAGCAGAAACTTGTCTGATTCATTGTTTAAACAAGGAGTATCTCTGTTCAATTCTAAAACTTAAAGGAGTCAATTAACTAAAGCTCCCCTTCCTGGAATGTTCAAATATTGAATGTCAGAGATAGAGGGAAGGATGAGGGCAGGATGATAAAATCCAAAGCCCTCCCCTGAACACTTCCTGAACAACAGATTGGAGCAATTTCTTTCCAGCCAATTAAACCCAGAAATCTAAGATCTATCCCAGCAGGGGCACTCAGGGATATGAGGAAGGTGAGATCTCTAAATCAAGCCCGGTGATGCCAGCCAATCAGCTCACAGGAATAAACCATGGCCGACCTCCCCATATCCCCATAGGACACAAGCTATAAAGCATCAAAAAAAAAAAAAGAAAGAAAGAAAGAAAAAAATTAAGAAAGCTAAGAATAAGAATCTGGCGGAAGACAGATTTCCTTCCATTTTACACAGGCCCTAGCAGAGTGACCTGCTCCCAACTCCACTTACATGCCTCATTTTGGTCTTTCAAATATTGATTTTTAAAATATTCTCCAGGAGAAAGCCACCCAGGGACCTTTTAGTTGGGGCTCACAAATGACGCATGCCCAGACGTGTTTATTGCAGGGTGGAAATACAGACTTTTTCCCTCCCCTCCTTTCCCTCCACCTAAGTATCTCTTTATTCATTACTTTAATTACCAAATCGTAAATTTCTTTAGGGGGTTACTTAGAAAGAAAATTAGCATCAAAGCTTGGCTGTAAATTCAGGGGCTTTTGGAGATGGTCCAAGCTGTTTCACCTGTGATTAATTAGATGATATTTTTTTTCCCCCTTTAAGTGCCAGAAGGCTGTTGAGGTCTTTAAGCAGTTACATGACTGCTGGCAGAGCGACAGTTATGACGGATGCACATGTCTGGAGTCTGAGGCTGCAGCCCAGCTTTTGTTAGTGAGAGACAGAGACAGAGAGAGACGGAGAGACGGAGACAGATTTGGGACACAGGAGCTTGGAAAATCTCCAGGGGTTTCGAAAACACAATGAAGTGCTTCTTTAATATTCTTGCAAGTGCAAATGTAGAAGCTACAGGCCAGCATCTCCCATCAAGTATCTCAGCAATTTCCGACATGTTGGGTTAGCAGGCCTCTTCGTCACCATTAGCCACCAAAGTCCTTTGTGGACTGTTTGCAAAAGCTGTCTTTAAGGCAAGCACTGAGGAATGCCTATTTTCAACAATTCTTCTGCTATTTATAAGGCAGAGCAGTCACACCTGTTTTAACATTTCACCCTGGTGGAAATCAAGAGGGAGGGAATGCAGTCTCTGGGTAACTCACTGGGTATGAAATTACCCACAAACTCTGGCATGAAGTCAAAGCATGAAGTCAACTTCTTGGTATATTTGGAAAAAAGATAATATGTCCAGTCACAATGGATATACTACCAAAGGTACAATGTAGACATTTGTCGATTGTTTTATTATCAGTGCCAGTTTATCATGTTTTCTTTATTCTCTGTGTCAATGAGGGAGGCATAGGATCCTTTAAACCATTTGACTCAGTCAAGGTAGCAGGAAGTTCAAAGTTTTTGCCAACTTTTGCTGTAGTGTCTGTATGAACTGAGAAACTGCTAAGCCCCTAGAATTGAGATCATTATCATCTAACATATATTATATTGCTCCACCTGTCCATACGTCCATGACAATAGTTAAATGGCAAATTAAATATCTGGTACTAACCTGCTCTCTGAGGACTAACAGAAATGTTTAGTCACCTGGGTTGGCTAGAGATTTCTGCCTAGAGCAGATGTTGGCCAAGTCTTTCTGTAAAAAGCCAGAAGGTCCATCTTCTAGGCTTGTGGGTCATAAGGTCTCCATGGCAAGTACTCAACCCTGTTGTGGTGTGAAAGCTTAATCAAGAGGCAAAGGCGTGGACGTGCTGTGTTCTCATACATGCGCTAACCCATGACCTGCAGCACTGCTTCTCAGACTCTCACGGGCATATGGAACACCGGGGGGTGGTGTTAAAGTGCAAATTCTGATTCAGCTGCTCAGGAGTGGGCCTGAGCTCTGCATTCCTCACACCCCGCAGTTGGTGCTGGTGTGGCTGGTCCTCAGGCCTCGCCTTGAGCAGCAATCTGGTAGTGTCTCATTGTAGTACATCCCTTCTATGTCCAGAGCATTTCCAAGCACACCAAGGCTGAGAGGAGAGAGACAGGCTCTTGGCTATTAGCAATGTACTACAGGACTAGGATTAGGATTGTACCTTCAAATCTACAGTCCTCAAAAATTCCTCCAGGCTTCTGCCCCCTGGGAGAGCTGAGCTTTCCCTCTCTTCAATGTTTCCTTCCTTTTCTCATCTGTAAGATTGGTTGTTTAGGGTCTCCCATTCCTAAATGGACAGATGGCTCTGGCTGTGGACAGCTGCACACACAGTCACTTATATCAGTTCCTCTGCCTAACAGCCAGTACCCTCCGGCCTCCTTGTGGGGGGCCGTTACGTCCACACAAAGGGCCCTCTGGCCCTTGCCTAATGGGCTGCAATGCAAGAGCTCATGTAGGTGGAGAGAGCAATTAACTGGGCTTGTTTCTACCAGAGCTGCATCTGAACATCAATTATGCTAAACAACATGCTATATTAAGACATTTCCCTGCCACTATGATTTGCTATGGGACGCCTCAGAGCAGGGTGGAGAGGAGCTGGTCTCTGCCTCTTGCTGGCGGCCTGAAGGATTTCTAATAGTACAGACAGCTGGCAATTGGGAGCACAGCTTTAGAACTAGAAAAACCACAGTATAGGGATATATAACTGACACTCACTGGTTACCTTCTCTGGGCCTCAGCCTCAGATGGGGGTTCAGGTCCAAGAAGCCAGAGAACAAAGTGGGTGAGGGACATCGGATTCTTCTGCATGACCTACTGATTCCACTAAGAAATGGAAAACATCAGGCAAGGGGATGCCCAAAAGCTGGGAATAAACAGGAACTGGAAGGTGCTGGGAGGTGGAAAGTATCCGTATGCTCTACAGGCTTAGCCAGTGTTGAACTCCATTCCTCCATCATCTTTCCACAAGCTTCTCCCTTGGTCTCCACTGCCAGATTTTTCCATCAACACTGGTCTTCAAGCAACCCAACTCATTTTAATTCATCTTGATGTGCTGTTCCTATGGACTGGAAATGCTGAGTAATCCAACTAAATTTATGCCACGATGGAGGTGACTGTTTAGTTAGGAGAATAGACTAATTCAGACATCCACTCGTCTGCTCCATCATTCACCCATTCGACAAATATTTGTGAATCACCCGTTACACTTCAGGCACTCTGCCAGGTCAGAAGCTCTGTTCCTACTCTATCCAGGTTTACTGCTAAATGGAAAGGCAGGTAATCAAATGAGTAACAGTAACACAGTGTGAGATGTGCTATTGTGTTTGCCAGAGTAGAGAGGCTAAGGGGGGACACAAAATATACAAAAAGCAACAGAACAATAAAATTAGGTCTCTGTATTCAAGCACTAAATAAAATGTAATGTAGGCTGAAAACTGAGTGTTATGTCCTCTCCTGTTCCCCACAGTTCTTATTTCAAACTTCTACCACTCTTATTAAACATTTTGGAATTTCAAGAGAAAACTGAGAATATTGCCACAAGCTCCCTCAATCCCAGCCATCAAAAAGCTAATCTATATTTGCATTTATTCTCACTCCCATCCTCTGGTCTTGTAGGAAGAGCTGTTGTTTCTCTTGGTAAGGCCATTCCCTCCACCTGTCTCTTGCCTGACCCTTCTGCCTCATACAGAACCTTATTGCATCTGTAACACCCTTTGTCCTTCCCAAATAGGGAACTTCATCTCCACTGGTCCCTTCTGCATAGCCGGAAGTTATGATCAAGTCTGTTGTCCATCTCAAAATGAAAGTCCTCCCCTGACCCTGCATCTCCTTGCCTTTCCTTACCTTCTAAGCCTAGAATTCTTGCTTCTTCACTTGCTTCCTGTTATTTCTAACTTCTGCTCTCTTGTTCTCCAAAATCCTGCAGCCTGGCCATGTCTCTCCCTGGACTTCCAGAAACCTCTCTGGCTGAAGGCTCTCAGTGTTCTCCAGCTAAACATGATGCATTCTTTAATGGACTTCTCTTTCTTTACCTTGACCCAATATTTCATATGAATGATTATCCAAATATTCTTTCTCCCTTTGCTTCTCTTCTAGTTTTCTGCCACTTCACTGGCCAATCTTTCTCCTACCCTCTGTTGACCTTTAATTTCCTGCATGCACCTTAAATATTATGTTTTCCATGCATGTCTCTTCCTTGGACCTCTTCTCACTTCATACCATCCCTGAATGACCCCTTCTTGTCACCTGCTGTCACTTACCATCATCTGCTGACTTTCAGAATGTATCAGCCCCATCTCCCGGCCCCTCTCAGGCATCTCAACTTGTTCTAAACCTAAGTCATCAATTTTCCACCAAAGTCTGTTATTCCTTCCATCTTATTGAATGGCAGTATCATATGAAACTTGAATGTTATTATCTATCTTTTCTTTTTCTCACCCTGATACCCAACCAATCAAGAAGTCCTGTCAACTCTTATTTCTCTGACATCTATTACATCTGTCCTCTCTTCTCCATATCCATTGCTCTTGCTTTATTTCAGGCCTCATCACCTTTTATTTGGATAGACGCAATTAGATTACCATCTGATTTCTTTACCTCTGACGTTCTCTCTGATTTTATACCCTTTCAGTCTACCCAGCACAATGTGGCCAAGGTTACCTTTCTAAAATCCAAATCTGATTGAAAACAAAAGCACCCACAAGGCCTTCTGTGGCTGGCCATGTGTGGCGGTGTAGTCAAACTACAGATGAGGGGTCCAGTGAGCCATCTGCACAGCCACTAGGAGAGGAGGCAGAGCAGGAAATTAAGAACTTTGAATTCCGGGCTCCCTCTTTCTGCCCTGTGCACCACACCCAGTGTTCTGGTGGCAGGCATTTAACAACCAACCCTTGAGGAATGAAAAAAAAAAAACCCAAATCCTTATCTGTAGAGTTTGCTGGTTTCCATTTTATAAATACTCCCACTATGGCCAATTTCAAGCTACCAACGTCACTGGAGTTCACAAGAAATATTCACAAAGAACTCTCACAAAATCACAACTCTTGTTTATCTTTCAGGTGGGTGGCAGGTGGAAAAATGTTTCCCTGGCCCCCTCTGGCCTCCTCTGGGGCAGGATTCTGACGAGCCTCACTTGGCATCAACAGAGCCCTGGATGAGCCTGGGCCTTGTTGCAGATGGCATGGGACTTCAGAGAGAGGTGATGGCGGGCAGACATTGTACGCAAATTGATGAGATGCCTGGGCTCTGTGAACAGAAGACAAGGTGAGCCAATGCTGACAGCAACACTCTCCGCAGCTGCCCATGAGAACGCCTACTTCTCCACACAGTGGACAGGGATGCTCTTGCCCTTGCTCCTGGGTTGACTTGCCACCTCACTGGTGCCCTGCGGCCAGCCGGCCTGGAGGCCTACCTCCCGTAAGGCACTGCCTCTGTTCCCCAAAGCCACACGCACAGAACTTTTTTCATAACTGTGACCGAACAGATTACTTCCTTCTGCATGACAAAGTATGTCATTGTCAACATCCAAAACTTCCCTGCTTTGCTCTGGCAGCACCCACCTTGTTGATTGGGTGCCTTCTGAACAACTGACTCACACAAAGCATTTCAACCTGTTTGACTTCAAAAGTGAGGTAAGACAAGCCACATCAAGCAGTATAGCACGCGACTAATACGATTACTTCTTCTCTTCCTGGTGTTAATACAATTATGCAAAAGCGGCCTTGACCCAGTAAGGATTTTCTCTGGCAAATCCAACCTCTGATCTCCCGTAACTCACAACTCCTCCCCAGGGCCCCATCTGCTCTTGCTTTCTGCTCAGCCCTGCAGCTCAACTTCATGCACCATCTTGCCAGTTCAAGAGGGTGTTACCTGTACAGTAAAGCAAACTAATGAAAAATTGTGGCCAAATTTATCTAGCAGGTAAATGACAGAAAAGCCATCCATCTTCATCCATTAACTCATTCTGGAATGTGACCTGTTCGGTCCAGAGTGAAGGCACTCAGGCCACCTGCATTTAGTGCATTAGTGAGACTTTTTACAACTGTCTCGGGATTCCCCCATTTCTCACTGTCCTCAAGTTGTCTGGATCTGGAAGTGGTAGGTCCTGCCACTAGGATCTAGTAGCAGTGATCATAAATAGCTGATTGACAAGAGACCAATATAGAGCCCTTGGAGGGAAGACCCAGCACAAAGCAGCTTTCAAAGACCAACTAGATACTGGCATGGGGCGTGCACTTTACCTGTGTGCACTATCCCAAACAACATATGCCTTAAGCGAGGCATTATCAGCAACCTTTTTTGGGTCAGAAAATGGTATTTGGAGAAATTAGGCCATGTCTCCAATTTCATGCCCAACACATCAGCAGAGCCAGATCTGGAGCCTGGGTCTCTCTGCCTTTAAAAGTAGCTTCTTCCTTCTGCATCTCACATGACTGCTGCTCGGACTTACCTTTACCTCAACAGAAGACAATGTTTGCCTAATAAGGGTTTATTGGGCTCCCTGGTTTGGGGGTTATAAAAAAGCAGGAACGAAATGGGTATGCAGTGAGGAAGGTGCCTGGAAATGTTGGAGTGACTTAAGACAGTGGTAGGTTCCTTTAACTGTGCAATTTTCATAGGCTACTCTAAACACAAGGGTTACGAGAAGACACACTTTCTGAAGGACATGTTCAGAAGAACAATTCTTTCCAGACTTCTTGGAGTTCTGACTCCCTGGCAGCATCTTGGAAGACTTCCTCTCAGATCAGAACCCTGTGTGGGAAGATGCTCAGACACAGAGTATCTTTGATAGCCATACAATAATGAATTGCTGTTTTTCTGAACTGCTTTTATTCATGTCTTAAGTGGTAGGAAACTAGTAAGAACTACAATTATAAGGCTACTATCACCATGGAGGAAACTGAGCTTGGAAATTTTCACGGAATGTGACTTGTGTGTGAGAGTGTGCATGTGTGTGACGAGGTGGTGGTGGTGGTATTGAAGAGATGCTAGGCAGTAGTGCCCTCTGAACACTGGCAGCGGTAGAACCAAATCCTTCTGCGGAAGAAAGTTTTACAACTAGGTCCCAATGATTCCACAGGGCACCATTCACAATAGGCGAGACATGGATGCAACCGAAGTGTGCACTGATGGATGTATGGATAAAGAAAATGCAGTAATGTACATACAAGAGGATATTACTCAATTATAAAAAAGAGGAAATCCTGCCACCTGTGACAACATATATGATACTTGAGGGCTCAATGCTAAGTGATGTAAGTCAGTGAGAGACAAATACTGTATGATCTCACTTACATGCAGCATCTAAAAAACCAAACTTGCAGAAACAAGTAGATTGATGGTTGCCAGGGGCTGGAGGGTTGGGGAAATGGGTGATGGGGCTCAAAGAGTAAGACCACCAGTATAAGATGTGTGTGTTTTGGGGACTTAATGCACAGCACGGTGACTGCGGTTACCCAAACTGTACTGTACATGTGAACATTGCTAAGATCTTAAATGTACTCCCCCCCCAAAAAAGTAACTATGTGACATGATAGATGTGTTAACTAACTAACTTCATTGTGGGAATGCATTTTGCATAGATATATATCAATATATCTATCTGTATATATATACATAAAGCTGGGGAAAAAGTTATTCCTTAAAAATGTCTAAATACTCTAATTACTTGTAGGCTTATTTCACTATTTTTTTAACCGCATTTTAATTCTGGACATGAACAGGCCATTTACTGGAGTGACTTTACACTGGCACAAAGGAAGTACTCATGCCTATCAGAGATGCCACTGTGGGCCACTGGTCACAGTGGAGGCTGCTTAGCCCAAGGCCAACTCACATTGGGCCTAGTTGGTACATTAACTTGAACCATGTTTTTCTCCCCCTACAGTTCCTTTATGTATGACTGGAGGAGACATATTGGGAATTGGCAGGATCTGCACACCGACACTCCAGACCCCTGAGGCTGAGTGCCATCACGGCAGAAGGTGCTAAGTGGAAACCTCTGGAAATTTCCCCCCCACCCAGAGAGTGAACCAAGAATAATACCTCATCCCTGTGAACTGCAGAAACAAATGTCACAATAAAAGACTGGAGCAAGGTAAGGGTGGCAATGCCTGTCAGAGACCCCTCAGTACAGAGGGTGGCTTCCTAGACAATCCCGTTGGCAGCGCAGCATGTGACGGCCCAGAGTAGTCCTGGGACCCCAGTGGGTGGCCCCCTAGATGTTACACTTCACCCAAGTAGGTTTGTTTCTACTGAGTTTCACCAGCCCACAAATAAATGGTTTCTGTCCACCAGTTCCAACATTTGGCATTTCAGCAAAGTTCCCAGGCCATTTGATGGGCCGTAGCCACCCAGTGATGTCTATATCTCGGACCTAGGTCTTGTGTACTGTCCCTCAGCCCCAGAGGTAATGGCTGCTTCCAAAATACACTATTCTTATGCTTCTCTTTATCCCTCTTAACAGTTAATTCTGTTGTTGGTTTATAATTTATTGTATTAAATATTCTCTAAAACAGTGGTGAGATTTCTGTTTCCTGCCTGGACCCTGACTCATACAGAAAGACTCCAGATATTTTGTCTATTCTCATGACATTTTGGATAAACTACAGTTTTCAAGAAATGTCCCCAGTTAACCTAAATTGCTAAATTTACTGCATAATGTTGTTCATAGGTCTTTACTATGACTTTCTTTTTTAAATCCTAATACAAATACTTTTAATATAATGTTTATAATATACAAGTATAAAGAATTTTCTAGTTTTTATTCATCAGTCTTGATAGGTATTTACTAGTTTGATTAATATTAGCAAAAACATTACTTTAAAAGTTTCCCTACTGTATTATTTTTTATTTCATTAATTCTCCTCTAAACAATTTCTTTACTACCACTTTTTTGGGTTTAAATTGTTTTTTAGTACCAGTGGAGAAAGATATTAAGATGGTTAATTTTTAGTCTTCTTTTATAATATAGGTATTTAAAGCTATACATTTCCTGTTAAATATAGCTTTAGTAGCATTACTTAAGTTTTATATATATTTTCACTATAATTCTCAGTATCTTCTAATTTCTACTTTGCTTTATTCTTAAATTCATGGATTTTTCAGATGTATATTGTTGATTTCCATCAAGCATTTGGGAGATTGTCTATATATTTTTAAAAATTGCTTTTAGCTTGTTTTTGTGATCAGAAATTATATTTCAAATAATTTCAGTCCTTACAAATTCATTGAGATGTTATTTATGGCCCAAGTATGATCAAATTATGGTAAACAGTCTATGTTCCTTTGGAAAAAAATGTGCACTGAGCAGTTCTTGGATATGGTGTTCTGTATATGCCAATTAGTTTGATTTATTCAATTATGTTACTCAAAACTTTCATATTTTTACTGGTATTTCCCCCTAAGTCTATCAGTTACCAATAAATGTTTGTTAACATATCCCACTTTCTATATTTACCTATCTTTTTCTTTCTCTTCTGTCAATTTTTGCTCTAAGTATCTTAAGGTCATATTATTAGGTCAGTATGATTTAGAAATGTTATATATTCTCATTGGATTAACACATTTATTATGAAATATCCCTCAATATCACTATTAATATTTTTTGCGTTTAAGTCTACTTGTTTGCTCAGAGCATAGTTATGCCAGGTTTCTTCTGGTTTTTATGGTGGAAGCTTTTCTATCCTTTTACTTTCATTCTTTTTGTGTCATTTATTTAGACTGAATCTCATTAGCAGCATATAGTTTGGTATCATTTATTCAGTCTGAAAAATTTTTACTATTTGAGTAAATAGTCTATTTTCATTTTTAAAACCTATCACCTTGCTACTTAATTACTACTGACCTTTTAAAAAATATTTTTGCTCTCTTTTGATTAATCAAGGATTTAAAAATTTTTTCTTTCATATTGCATTCTGTACATTACACTATTAATGTTTACCTAAGAGATTATAATGTGCATCTTTCACTTAATAAAGTTACTATGAATTAGTATTTTCACCAGTTTTCTTTTATTTTCCAGAAATACACAAACCTTGGATGTCTTTCATTCCATTTATCCCTCCCATGTCTATTTTAAATCCCATAAGACAATATTACTATTGTAAAAATAGTCAATATTCATTTATATTTATTAATATATTTACCCTTTACTTTGCTCTTCATCCTTTATTGAATTGCTGTACCTCCATTTACAGATCTTTCTCTTTTGTCTAAAGAATTCCTTTTAGTATTTCTTTTAAGTCTAAAGGTGATAAATTCACTTTGGTAATTTTTGTATTTTTCATCTATTTATAAATGATATTAGGTATTCAGTTTTCCTTTTTCAAACTTTTAAATGTGTTATTCTACTATTCCATGATTTTCATTGTTTTTGTGAAAAGTCAGCCATCAATCTTACTGTGGCTTCTTTGAATGTAATGTGTCTTTTCCTCTGGATCTTACGATCCTTTAAGATCTTCAAGTTCAATTTGAAGAATTTCTACTATTATGTGTTTAGAGGTTCATTTATTGTCCTTGGGGTTCAAAAAAATTCTTGAATGTGTGGATTGATATCTTTAGTTAAGCATAATTCTTGGTCAGTATTCCCTCAAGTATTTTTTGTGTCCCATGTGTTCTCTATTTTTTGGAACTTCAATTACATTTTAGACCGTATTACCATGTACCATACACATTTATGCCTGTTTTCTTTTCCATGATTTACTCTCTATTTTTTTCTACCAACCATTTTCCAGTTCAGTAATTTTACTTTCTTGCTTACCCAAATAGTTGTTAAACCCACATATCACACATAATTTTACTTCTTGTACTTCTTAAATCACTTTCTGATAGACTACCATCTTCTGGTAAATTTCCTTATCTTGTCATCTTTCACTTTTCTTTTCTGTCTCTTTTTTTCTCTTCCACTTCCCTGCAGGCATTTAGACTCTTCTTAAGCAGCAGAGTTTCAGAAGTCTTTACACCATGACAAAGAGAGTGAAGGCCAAGAGGTGAATGAAGACAGGGCCCCTCCCCCTCCACATGCCTTTTAGCCACTGTGATAAACAACCAACCATGATAGAATTCCTGCCTCACGAAGGATGTTTGCAACAAAAATGAGAAAGCTTGAAGACTTAGAGCCAGCAAGAGTCCTTGCTGTTCAGGCATTCAAGCCTAGCAGCCACTTCTTTGTCATCAGCCCCAAGATGATGTTCCCTACCCAGGAAGGACTCCTCCAGCAGACCGCCAAGGCCCTCCTTTGCAGTGGTATCTGAAATTCCATCCGTGTTTGGTTGGCTCAGAGATACACTCTCTTCAGTCTCATTCTTAAAATACTTCCTTTTTAAAGACTGGATTCTCAACGGTTGTTGATTACTACTGTCATACACGGAACACAGTGTGGGTGTTGCCAATTTCTTAGTTGTTCTTTACACAACTGAGCTTCACCTTTGTATCTACTTAACCAAGAGTTCACCTGAAGACACCAACTAGTACCTTTGTTTTCAAATCTTCACTTACCTGAGTAGCAACTTGAAGAACCGGTTCCAACATCTGGAAGGGGATGTTTCCTGGCAGTAGTGCTGCCTGTCCCTTGGGTCAGCTTCAGGCTCAGTCCCTTTTATCCAGTCCTTCGCATCTGTTCCTAGTACTTTCTTCAGCCAAGCAATGATGTTTGAAGTGCGAGATGACATTACATGTGCAGCAGCTCAAAGACTGCATTTGGAGAAAGTGACAGCTCCCCAGCCCTGATACCCATTCTGGGGTCAGCTCCACATCCGCATCATCTCTCACTGGTGTGGGTGCTTAACACCCATGTCAACAGGCTCATGACCTCACTGCTTCTGGATCTTCCAACTTGGATTCTTGCATCAGTGTGCTTATGACCTGGTTGGTATGTGCTCAGGAGGTTTCTGGAAATCTCATAATGGGAAGAAAAAACACTCAACCATTGGCAATTATGGGTCATCGAGGACACACTTTCTTATGATTTCCAGGTGGCAGATGAACTACATCTTGTTGGACTCCCTGGGGTCTGCCTGTATGCCTTCAATTGTAGTAGTTACGGCTCTATCCAATATGGCAGACATTTTCTCCTTTCAATTTTTGGGCCTCTGGGGAGACACAAAGCTAGTTTGGTTTGTTTTTTTTGATAGATACGCACCAATTTTTCTTCCCTTTTGATTACTATGACAACCGAGACCAGCAGAGTGGGGTCGGAGGGGATGGTGACCCAGCAACCTTGGCGGCACCCACACAGCTGCTTGGCCAGGTCACCTGAGAGGCACTGCATGCTCCCCAAATAGCCATGGAGGAGGGTCATGGTGGACATGTTCCCACTGTCCTTGGGGTACTGCTCTTGTTAGCACTCCAGGTCCATCACCTGCCAGTGGGCCTGCAGGAGCACCTCTTGTTGAATGAGTCCACATTTTTGCATAGAAATAATGGCTTGAGGTAAGTAGCCCCTGTCCTTTTAATTTCAGGTATATGCTTTCCAGCTGTAATTATTTGGATTGCTCAGTGATCCCTGAGATTAAAAAGGCCCATAATCAAGTTTTGAGTCACGCTAATGGCCCTAATTGTGTTGTATACAAGGATAGCATATTCAGAAAAGGAAATGGAAAACCAGAAGATTGTTGTATCCTGGAAGTCAAGGGAAGACAATGGTCCAGGATGGAGGGGGGATCCCTGGGCTGAATCCTGGGCTAGTATTAAATATTGTTCTACATTGAGGGACTAAGTGATCTTAGAAAAATGGGGATTGCAGCCAGGTAGGGGTGGCCTACACAGTGATTCAGAGATGTAGAAATAAAGTAGTGAATGTAGACAACTAGTAAAAAAGTCTGGCTGTGACAGGAAGGCAAGAGAAAAGATGGTATCAGGGGAAGGAGTGAGCTTAGGTAATACATTTAAGAGAAGAGTGGCTCTTCTATACTCTTCTCAGTGCATTAGCTGGCCTACCCCAGCTTCCTGCAAGACGAAATGCTGCAAAGATACCTTCTTTAAGGCAAGAAAGAGTGAAAAATGGTCAGCATTTCCATGTCTCAGAAAAGAAACAAGGCTTGCTGGGCTATCTGGAGGCTAATTTAGGTTGCTAGAGGAGAAAATACATTAAGGCAAAGAAAAGGATGACTTCAACCATTCACCTAACGTGAGGAGTTGTGGCTCTGCCTGGTTAACCCCCTTTCCTGCCTTTACAAGAGGCAACAGTCAGGAGACAGTAGCATGAAAGCTGCCTATTTCTCCTTTTCAAAAACAAGTGGAGAGCTAGGACTTTTTCTCCTAGCTGCAGGGATCTGTTAATTGGCTCCCCAGGAAAATTACAGAAGCAGCCTGCCTGATAATGATTGTAAATGACAGAGACGATCAGGTTTACCTTGTGCTATCCCCAGGGACTTGCAGGTACTTTAGTCGGAACTTAGCATCAGCTGCTCTGGGTCTTTCCCTCTCAGCACGCAGAGGCTGGGCACATCCTGTATTCTTTCAAACCTGATTACTGTTAGGCCCTTTCTCAGTCTTCCCCCCTTTCCTCTCACTGCCTTCCCTCCTTACGTTGCAAACTCCCTAGGCATGCCAATCGAGAAATCCAAGGAAGATTACTTTTAGAGGCTGGGCTCTTTGTTTTTTGGCCGGGGAGAAACACCTCGTGGCTCTGAGCTATAGGTTATCGTTCCTCCAGGAAACTGCACCCCAGCTTCATTGATCTCCAGCTCTTTCAACTCCTTTACAGTTTGAAAGCACTCAGCTTGAAGATTTTACAGCTAATTAGAGTCTTTGGAATGTGCAGTAGGTCTTAAGTAGATGTTAATCTGCCAAATAGCTACATGTTGGGAGGAGGCAGTTTTCATTAAAACCAAACCTCCAGACCTTTAAATCAGAAGCCACTGTACATGTGTTTATATATGTATGCATGTGTATCTATGTCTGTGTATAGGTGGGTATGTAATATACATTACACATATATATTATGTATTACATTATATATAGTCTATGTGCTTATATGTGTATTCAATATGTATGTGATATATGTATGTATATGTCAATGTGTAATATACATAGTATATAGGTTTGTATATATACTGTGCAACAGATCTCTAGAACGTTTTCATCTTGCATATAAATATATGTATTGTGTGTGTGTGTGTATGTATGTGTATGTGATCTCACCTATGGATCTCGTTACAGTGCAGATTCTGATTTGAAAGGTCTGGGATGGAGCCCACTTTTAGGTGATGCAGATGTTTTTTTGGGATCACACTTTGAACAGCAAATCTTAGAGACTTTTGCATATCCCTATTCAGCCTTCTTCATGTTAACCTACTTGCCCTTCTCAATTCTGTTTACAAAAATGTTGCTCCTGTGGTTCTTTAGGAGAACCACAGACAATCTGTTTAGGAGAAACACAAACCCATACAATCCATTGATAGAGGGCAGTTTTGAAATTCCCCAAAATGACAAATAGTTAGCTATTGTGTAAAGCAGACTCCGTATTTGTGTTCTGGTGTCCTGTTCCAGTCAAGTCCATTGCGAAATACCAAGGATGCAAATTCTCTTTAGATTTATGTTAATTTACTCTACTACTTCTTTAATTTGCTAAATTAAGCAATTACCTCATTAATTTTCAATTAATTTTGATCATTTCTGCATATATATACAAGGTTACAAATTCACTTCTTTGTACTGATTTGCAAGTATACTGCCATTTCTAAATTGTAATCAAAAACATAAAATTCACCATCTTAAACATTTTAAGTGCACCATACAGTAATGGTAACTATTTGCACATCGTTGTACAACAGAACAGCTCTTTTGAACTTTTTTGTTTTGCAAAATGGAAACTCTATATCCATTGAGAATAATCCCTTTTCTCTCTCTCCCAGCTCCTGGTGATCACCATTCTTGTTGTTTTGAAGAGTTTAACTATTGTAGATACCTCATATAAAAGGAATATTCAGTATTTGACTTTTTGTGACTGACTTGTTTCGCTTAACATAATGTCCTCAAGGTTTATCCATGTTGTAGCATGTGACAGGATTTCCTTCTTTTCTAAGGCTGAATAATACCTTATTGTATGTAAATGCCACATTTTCTTTATCCATTCATCCACTGATGGACATGTGGGTTGCTTCCACGTCTTAGCAACTGTGAATAATGCTGCAGTGATCATGGGTATGCAAATATCTCTTCAGGATCCTGTTTTTAATTTTTCTGGATATATACCCAGAGTGGGATTGCTGGATCAATATGGTAGTTCTATTTTTAACTTTTTGAGGAACTTCCATACTCTTTTCCATAGTAGCTGCACTATTTTACATTCTCATCAACAATGCACCAATTTCCAATTCTACATCCTCATCAACATTTGTTATTTTCTTTTTCTTATTTGGTAGTGGTCAGCCTAATGGGTGTGAAGAGGTAACGTACAGTGGTTTTGGTTTGCATTTCCTTGATGTTTAGTGATGCTGTTCATCTTTCCACACGCTTGTTGGCCATTTGTGTATCTTCTTTGGAAAAGTGTCTATTCAAGTTCTTTGCTCATTTTTTAATTGAATTGAGTTTGTTTGTTGTTGAGTTGTAGAAGTTCTTACTGTTTTTGGATATTAACCCCTTATCATATACATGGCTTGCAAACATTTCCTCCTATTCCATAGGCTGCCTTTTCACTCTGCTAAGATTGTTTCCTTTGCCGTGCAGGTTTCAAGTGTGATGTGGTCCTGTTTATCTATTTTTGCTTTTGTTCTCTGTGCTTTTGTTGCCATAGCCAAAAAATCATTGTCTAATCCAATGTTGTGAAGATGTTCCCCTATTTTTTCTTCCAGAAGTTCTGAGGACTGACATTTAAGTCTTTAATCTATTTTGAGTTAGTTTTTAAATTTTTCAGTTTTTTAATTGAAATAGTTTATATACAATGTTATATTGGTTTCAGGTGTACAACACTGTGATTTGACAATTACATACATTTTTAAAAGCTCATCAAGTTAGTGTAAGTACCATCTGTCAATGTACAAAGATATCATTATATTTTATTGACCATATTGTCTATGTTAAACTTTCATCCCTGTGACTAGTTTATTTTATAATTGGATATTTGTTCCTTTGTCCCTTTCACCTATTTCACTAATCCCCCACTTCTCTCCCTTATGGCAACCACTAGACTGTTCTCTCTTTTTAGGAGTCTATTTGTTTGCTTGTTTTGTTTTTAGATTCCAAATATAAGTGAAATCATATGGCATTTGTCTTTCTCTGACTTATTTCACTTAGCATAGTACCCTTTGGGTCTATCCATTTGTAGCAAATGGCATGAATTCATTCTTTTTTATGGCTGTGTAATATTCCATCATGCGTATATACCACATCTTCTTTATCCATTCACCTATCAATGGACACTTAGGTTGCTTTCATATCTTGGCTACTATAAATAATGCTTTAATAAAAATTGGAGTGAATATCTTTTCAAATTAGTGATTTTTGCTTTCTTTGGGTAAATTCCCAGAAGTGAAATTACTGGGCCATATGGTATTTCTATTTTTAGTGTTTTGATGAACCTGCATATGGCTTTCCATAGTGGTTACTCAATTTACATTCCCAACAGTGTATGGTGGTTTCCTTTTATCCAAATCCTCACCAGCACTTGTTATTTCTTGTCTTTTGGATAGTGGCCATCCTAACTGGTATGAGGTGATATCTCATTGTAGTTTTGATTTGCATGTCCCTGATTAGTGAGGTGGAGCATCTTTCCATGTTTCTGTTGGCCATCTGTATGTCTTCTTTGGAAAAATGTGTATTTAGGTCCTCTACCCATTTTAAAATCAGATTATTTGTTTTTTGGGTATTGAGTTGCACTAATTCTTTATATATTTTTGATATAAGCCCCTTCTTAGATACATCATTTGCAAATATCCACTCTCATTCAGTAGTTGCCTTTTTGTTTTGTTGATTTCCTTGGCTGTGATGAAGCTTTTTAGTTTGATGTAGTCCCACTTATTTGTTTTTGTTTTTATTTCCCTGGCCTGGGGTGGGGAAGAACATATCCAGAAAAAATTACTAAGCTGATGTTCAATATTTTACCTCTAGTTTTTGTATGTGGTGTAAAGTAAGGGTCCCACTTCATTTTTTGCATGTATATCTCCAGTTTTACCCACCACCATTTGTTGGAGAAGAATACCACACATTTCAATATATAGTTTTCATTATTTAGATCTCACAAGTTTCTAATATCCATTATGAAGTTTTATATTTGACCCATGGTTGATACAGGTTTTTTGTCTTGTTTTTTTTTTTCCAAAATGCTTGTCTTAGGTTCATATGTTTTTTTACCAGTTTTGAATTTTATTGCTGGATTGGCATGGTATTATTAAAGACTGACATGATGACTCATGGGAAATTAAAACATAATGTGTGTGCTGCAAAAGACATTTGCTACTTCTTAGATTATGTATCTGTTTATCTATGTTACTCATCATTGCAAGATCACCAGTTGGGAGTAAATACATCCTGAATGTGCTGAGCTACTATGTTAGCAGAGTAATGGCATAATGACCTAACTGAAAATGAGGTTATAGAGTAGTTCATTGGCTCATTTTGGAACATCTTCTACCTTTTATGTGATACTTTGAAGGTTATATATTTCAATCTACCTGACTTCACCCAGGCACCCCATTCTAGGACACTCTAACAATTTTTGTGCCAGGCATACACCTAGGTCTTAGTTATATACAAACTGGCTTCCAGTTCAAACCAGCACCTTCTTTTGCACCTCTGATAGAAAGAGATAAAGAAAGGAAAAGCAAGAGGAAAAGAAGAAGATTTTTTTTACTTACTATTTGCCTGTTTGAGGATAAGGGATTTGGGGGATCTTTCTCATCTCTGTCTCATTTTTTTTTCTTATAGTCCCTGCCTGTAGGAACCCAGCGAGTATGGATGAACTTCTTGAACACAGCTCACACTAACATGTTTTCTGCTCAAGGGATACAGTACAATGAACTTTCCCCATGCAGGCATTTATCATACATTTCTTTATTTATTATGCCAGATCCAGTGGGATTAGATCAGACTTTTGTCTCTTCCCAAATCGCATGGGCTTGCTGATTAACCCCTAAGCAATGGGCACAAAAATGGCATGTTTCCATTTTTATTTTCCCTGTTCAAAGACACCATCTCTGGAGATGCTTTATGAGTAGCAAGCTCGGAGCTTGTGAAGAATACTAACAGTCTAGTTTGGCTTTGAATATGCTGAGGCATTCTCCTCTGTGGTTTCCTTCATGTTTTCCATTCCACTTTCTTTCACAGTTTGACCGGAAGGTGTCAGGGATGATAGTTTACCTCTCGGAGTCAATGCAGCTGACTTAGAATCACTAACAGGAATAGTCTTTGACTACAAAGTATGTACTGATGTAGTCAATGATGTTGTAGTCTGGTTAACTGGGTCAGCTTGAGAAGCATAATGTACGTCTATAAGTGGATCTGATGTCAGTGGCACTACACTGATAATTTCATAAGGACTTGGAGATGAAATATTATCCTTTTTGTAACAAGAAGTTTTGAAAGGGATGGCACAAAACACAAGATCAGAGGACAGTAGTTTAAACTCACTGTCTGGCTGGGTAATCACAAACCTGTAAGAGAAGCCAAAGATAATTTCTGAGCCTCTGCAGCTGGGCCAGTGTAGCTACAGGTAATGGCGAAAATAACGAAGTAATCTTGCAGGACTAAAAGAGGAAATGTTTTGTTTTGCTTTGCTTCACTGGTTTCTGATTAATAGTAAATATCTCTGGCACAGAGTAATAGGAGAGGTCTTAGACTAGGAATGGAGGGCAACTAGTGCTTATCCCTACCTCTGAAACCAACCATTTCTGATCTTAGGCATGGTACTCCCCTTCTCTGGGCCTTTCCTCATCATTTTAATGGGAGAGGGGAAGGACTGTGGTTTGGGCTGATTGATCGCTAATGACCTTTCTGACTCCAGGTTTCTCTGCTTTTAATATCTGCTACACTAATGAATCCAGTCGCACAATACTGAGCACTTAGCCAAGCTTTATCAAAAGCAGAAGATTACATACTCTGTAGATATTTCCATCCTGATTTAGGCCTACCCTAATGTTTATGCTACCAACTTTCACACAGGATGTAGTCGGGCCAGTGAAGAAAGGAGTAAAAAGAAGTTTGAGCTAAAGTTCTATTTGAAGCCTTGAATGGTAATCAAATAGTGAATTATCTGAGTTTTATAGAACACCCAGAACCTGGATCTGCATGGAAAGACTTCGTAGGGAGGCAGGTTGCCTCTGCACAACATCAGACATACAGCAAATCCTCAATAAACGTAGTTAATTAATTAATACACCAGGGTTCATATCAGAACGTAGAGGCAGGATGGCCTTCCATAACTTTCAGCCTGCACTTCTTCACTGCTGCCTCAGACAATCACCTCTTCTTTCCTTAACACCCATCTCAATGCACCACTGACCTTCTTCCACTGAATAATATTCCCTGTGTCCCCTGTAACCTCTGTAATATTCCAAACAAGATCTATGATAATTTAAAACAAGTATTTCCTTCTCTGAGGTCCTCTCAAGTATAGACTGCACATTCTCTCAATCACCATGCTCCACAGGTCTCCCACATGTGCTGGGGGATGAATGGAGTTCAGGCAGAGACAGAGATCGGCATCTTTTACACTCCCCAGTGCTGCTTCCAGAACCATCTTTGCGGCTCACGCTCTGCAGCCACATCACCCTGCCCACTGGTTCATCAGTGCCGTCTGCAGGCCACCATGTGTACTCAGGCCCATGGCCCTTGGGACACTTTTTCTTTCCAATCTAGTGCTACCATGTCTTGTGTGCCTGCAGTGTCTATGTGGCTTACAGCTCCAATATCCAGACACATTTCTGATTTCCACTTCCCAGTAATTTACATCCCCAAACCACTTGCTGGCCACATCCCGGATGTTGTAATTTCTTGACATGTCCCACTTCTAACATCGTGTTTCGATAAACCAGACTCTGACCATAACTTCCTATCCTTCCTCCTCTTTCATGCCCATATGTGGGGAACATCTACACTTCATCAAGATTCCCAAACCCTTTGTCTTTTCACCTGATAGTCCTCTACAAATCCTCAGTAAGCTGCCTCTTCCATTCTTCTCCACCATTAACCCACAAATGTACCTCTTTCTCAACTCCCATACTTCCTCCACTGTTCTCTCCGCAGGAGCTACGCCTTTACTTACCTGAGAAATCCTAGTGTTCTGTGACAGTCCCCTCAGGCACACCTTCACCTACAGCTGTATTTGCCTGGCACCTGTTGCTTTTCTTCTTTCCTCTGATGAGCAGAGAACTTGTCTTTCTACGCAAGCCTACTCCACTTTGAGTGATTTGGCTTCCTCCCCCATCTCCTGGGATGAGGTTCCATCAGTCTATTTCCACTCTGCCATTTTTGATTTCTCATTCTCTACTGAATCCTGTCCATTCCCACTGGGACAATCTCCGTTTGGGCTACATTACTATAGACGGCGCACTCTTGTTTCCTCTCCTGCCCTCCACGTTCACGTCCTCTCTCTTCCCGTAAATTGCTGTCAGGTTGATCTTCTTTAAACTGAAATGTGAACATATCACCCCCACAATTGTCATGTCCAAAGCACAGTGGCTAGAAGTGGCACTCAGTAGATACTTACCCAGTGAGTCCAACAGAAACAAGTACATCTTTCCAATGTGGACAGTGGCTTTTCTGCTTTAAAAAGTTGCACAGACATGGATAAGGGGTAAGTTACAAAAGAACCCTGATTTAAAATCTGGGTCTACCCTTCAGTATTCACTGGGGACAGAGATGCCGTTCTCCTTAAATGGCCAATATTAGTTGGATCCTATTCACTGTAGTTCATCCACATTATTTACACTCATTCTTTCTTATCCTACTTTGTTATCACTTCCCCTACAGCCCTTCCTTGCAGCTATGGGCCCTGGGCCCTGAACTTGTCTTTCATGCTGAATAGACAGCTTTGGCTCTCATGCTGGGACAGCTCTTTCCAACCGAGCAGACTCCCCTTTTGTATTCCAGGTTGTGTTCCTCTTCATCTATCATGCGGTATACGCCAGGCATAGGATTCCAAAATTATCTAATGAGCCACAGAACACTTGCCTAAAGGTCTTTCTTGGCTGGGGAGAGAAGAGGAAAACCTACGTGTGTTGGCATTTTCATGAGGCAATACCAAGCCCTTTCTGGAGGGTCATTTGCTTTTGCTTCTAGTGAGGTTTGGAAGACCCGAAAGCCATTTCCTGATAGCTTTATGGTGGCCTGGGAATCAGGTTACGATTAGTTGACAGCATCTAATCCCGATGCCTGCTTTTCTTACTCTTGGTCTCTCACGAGGCTCTGGTGGGTGTGCTGTAGCCTGGCGTTGCCCCTTCGGCTATTTTGACCATTAGGAAGGAACAATGAGTGGCAGGCTATATGATGAGTTGGGATGGTAAGAGAGCTTGAGAGATCTTACCTCCCTCTCCCCCACCCCTGGCCAAACAGGACAGTCCCAAGCATTCCACCTGACCTCGTCAGGCACCAACAAGGGCATGATGAACAGACAAGTTCAAAAGTAGCAGCAAATGGGTTCAGGTTTCTAAGGGTATATGATGAGTGGTGAGCAGACCTTGGTAAGAGAGTCAACTTTAGTGAGGAGCCCATCTCTTACCCTCTCCCCCTTGCCACCCCTGGCCAAACAGGACAGTCCCAAGCATTCCACCTGACCTCGCCATCAGGCTATCACCAACAAGGGCATGATGAACAGACAAGTTCAAAAGTAGCAGCAAATGGGTTCAGGAAGGTCAAAAGAGACATTCTGTTTAGTTCTGTGATTCTTCCGGGTACAGAACAAAGTGAGGATGAGACATAAATGGAGAAAGGAAGGGGAGGAATGGTGAGCAGTCCTCTGTCACCTTGATACTAACAGGAAGTTGCCAGCTGCAGTTTCCTGGGCTTATAATCACTCATGAGTCAACTTTAGTGAGGAGCCCAGGACCACAGAAATGTGGAGGACCACGCCATAGAGAGGGAGCTCTGGAGAGTTGACTGCTTCTGGAATTGATGCAGAGCGTGGGCTTGCTCTTTGTGGCAATATCTGTTGAGAGACATGGGGCTCAGAGGCTTGGAAGAGCCTTGTGAAGGACAGTCTGCTGATGTCCTCTGAACCAACAAGGGTATTTGCTTATAGAGGCTGGTCTCTAACAATTAACAGTAGAGAGCTGAATGCAATGCTAATCAAAACTAACCAAAAAGCACCACACTAATAAGTGGGTTCCTCAGTCTCAGGCTGGACTCTGATCCCCAAATGCCCAGACACTCTATTGGAATCTTCCAGAATTGTTATCTTTCCCCTTGCTTTAATCTACTGTTCACCAGCTCAGTGGGCTAAGAAAACTCAAGCTCATTTCCCATTGGTCAGCCCAGTCAGATTCTTAGACCCAAACACGGAATCCTGCCTGGTTTCAGCTGACCTGACCATATTTCTTTATCAGTTCTGGTTTAGGGAGAGTAGGTGGATCCTGGTTCTACTGCCTTAGAGGGAGCCCTGCTTTACCACCTGTACATAATGTGGCCTCAGGTAAGTGCTTGTTTCTCTGGGTCTCAGTTTCCTGATCTGTTCAATGGAATTAATAACAATACCTATCATTTAAGTCCTTGGACAGATTAAGTGAAAAAATAACAAAATGCTTAGTAAATATCAGCTATTATGATTATTATTAATATTCTTGTTAAGGTACAAAGTTATTAGATCCCTTGGGTGTTTCCTGCAGACTTGGATTTTTGCACAGAAGATGGGGATAAAAACCACTGCTTTATCTACTCCTGGAACTATTCTAACAAATAAACATAACACGTGGAGCTGCTCTGTCAGCTGTGAAATATGCTATGAGCCTAAGGTTGTGTTAACTGTTGTGACTATGATTGTCATTATGTGTGTGCTACTGTCCATCTAGGGACCAAGGTAGCCTGGGTCATTTTCAGACACTCTGAGGTAAGGAAGTGAGAAACTCTATTATGGTAAGAGGAGACTCACTTGAATGTCTGACAAAATGGTTTGGTTTAAGGACAGAAGCCCCAGCTTACACAGCATTCTTCCAGACAAAACTGCAGCACAGCTTTTGGTCAGCCCAAAGAAATCCTTATCCAAATGTGGTTCCAGCTGAGAACTTCTCCCTCCTGTTACCAGCGTCTGAAGTAATTCCAGAACGTGATAATTGTAGAAGGCCTGGAAGGCAAGGACACACCACGTGTGAAGTCAGAAGAGCCGACAAATGAGCTGGGGTGGGGTGCAGTCTTAGAGATGGAGTGGTATCACTGAAGCGGGTCCCAGGGTGTGAGGCAGTTGCTCAGGGTCATTATTAGAATTAACTAAAAGCTGGCAGTTTGGGTGAAGGGCTGGGTTAGGCAAAGTGCAGAGAAAGTAATGCTGACCCTAATCCTGCCTCCTGGGGTTACAGTGTGGCAGAGAGAGAAAATGGGTAATGGTAACTGACACCTAGGATGTCCCCTCTTCCTAGAGGACCACAGGAGCATGTCAGGCCACAGACACCCTAATAATCACCATGTATGTAAAAATATGTATTGAACAAGACTTCTATCGGTTTTCCCTTGGGGGACTACTGATATTATTAGTCTTCTGGATATGAATCTACTTATACTCCTTTTGATTGTAACTTACTGGTGGACAGGTATTGACTTAGGTCTCATTAACATTTAGATCTCCCATAGCTCTTATTAAAAATTATAGGTATCGAATGAAAGAAGAGAACTTTAGGATCTTTGGTATCAAAATGAAAGCAAAGGAGGATACATGGGCCAACTTCTTATTCTGAAACTACCTTGAGCTGGAATAACCTGAGCCACTTTTCATAAACTCCTTTTTCAAAGGACTCCTGCCACATGCGGTGTAGTTGAGGCACTGATATACATGTTAAAAACACTGTCATATAGTACACTTTAGGTTTCCTCAGGTTTATCAAATATATATGTTTAAAGTTTTCCACCCTGTTTTACCTAAATGAGACTTTTACTCCAGCAGAAATGAGAATTCATGTTTACATATTAACTATATAAAAATCAATAATTTTGTGTTTATTATAAATAACAGGAATGAATTCAACTGTTAATTGTTCTAAAAATTTTGCCATTCATTTTCTCCCAGACTCAGGGGCTTGTCTTCTGAAGCCTGGATTATGATGGGGGCCTCTTTACTACCCTTTCTGTCTTTTCTTCTCACTTGTTCCGTTGTTCAAAATGCTTCCAGAGAGATTGTCTGGAAACACAAACCAGACCCTATCATCCATCCCTCAAACCATCAGTGTCATACCCCTGCTGTAAAACCAAGCTCATCTCCTGATGAATGGTTTCCCCCCATGCCCAGGAGTCTATGTGTAGGTGCTTAGCTATTGATTTACTCCCTCTTGCTTTTGCTTTGGAACATGGGGTCTCGTCAACTTGGCCAACTCTATGCTGGCCTGCTCATCAGAATGACATTTTCCTTTCTTTATGACCCTGCAGCTACTGGCTTTTACTCTATCTCATTCTTCTGTATTGTATAGTTCATAGTTTTTCTGAAATGCACCTGGCACCTGAGTTTGAATCTTGGATGGAGCGTCCTAGTTGAATAGCTTTGGATGGTTCATGTGTTCTTTCTTAGCCAGTTTTATAATCTTCAAAGCTGACATGCTAATACCACTTTTGAACACTGTTTGCAGGATTAAAAAGAGATACACAGCATATATTGCTAATTCTGCCCTCTTCAACTCCAGTTCTCGTGTCTGGTTCACCAGAAGTGATATTCGTGAGTGCAGGTGTCTGGGGTCTGAGGTCTTCCGGACAGGGACTTATGCACAGGACTGGGAATCAGAACTTAAAGGGCACTTCTGGGCAGCACCTCCTTAAAATATGGGCTCTTGTGGAGGACAGACTTTGCCTACTTAAAACTCATGTCCTCAGGAGTGCAGGTGCTCAGAAGCTGGAAGGATATGACTGCAATTGGCAGTTGATTTTTAACAAATAAATATTGCTAGTAAAGGGTAGAGGCCACTGGAGCCAGGTGACCTAGGAAATAACATGCTTTATGTGAATCAAGAGAAGATAAAGGAAAACAACTTTTACAATATTTTTCAGATTAAAAGATGACTTTAGATGCCTTCTCCACCTAACGTCCAGGCTGAAGGAATCCTGAGCGACGGTTTCCTGCTCCCATTTCCTGTGTTCCATCCTGCCACCACCCAGAAGGGTGCTTACGGTGTCAGCTCCCTGATCCTGGAGGGCACGAGCGATGTAAATCCAGGGTGAGCCACAATCTGTTTAAGAATAAGAAGCCGTAGCAGGGAGTGATCAGGCATAATGCTGTGAGAATAATTCTCCACTGATTAAAAGAGTAAAGTCTAGGGTTATCCTGGGGTTGATGGCTCTAGGGAATCATGTACTTTACATATTTAACCAAGAGGCTTAGCTTTTGAATGTGTCATTTCTTCAGTTTTGACATCAAAAGGATTGTAATTCTATACTGGGGAAAATAATGGGATTTACATGTCACCCTTACTCTTTGAGCTCATCTCGCATTCTTATTGTTAGGGGTTCTGCGGTATTGGCCATATAGGTCTTTCTTTTCTCCTCCTGTCCTTCCTTCTTCTTCCCTCCCTTCCCTCCTCCCTTCTTTCCTTGCTTTTCTTTCTCAAGAAAATATGAAAGTTGAAATGTGTTTGAAATATTTTAGGACGTCCAAACTTGGGTAGTGTTTCTAATGTAACCAGGTGTGCTAGAATCTGGACTTGTACAGCCAGAAAATGGTGCAGCCCAGAGTGTTTTCACTTTCAGCTGCAGAGGAGCTTGAGGACTCTCTCCCAACTACAATACTACTTAGCAATATAGATGCTAACATTCTAGCTACTTGCTGAAATTTATTCTGAGACTCTCAAAAGGTCTTAAGACCAACATTCTTTGAGAAACACTTCTGGGAGTAAGGCTCCATGGCAGGAAAACTGCAACAAATCAGCTGAGTGGCCTGAGGAAGCCCTGTAACTTCTGGGGGGCCTCCATTTCCTTATAAGCAAAAGAAACTGCTCCCTAAGTTCACATCCAGTCCTGAAGTTCTAGTTGTATTAAAGCCAGATGGGAGGCCTGAGTGTCTCTCTGTATTTTGATTTTTGTAGCGTTGAACTGACAGAGGATTAAAAGTGATTCTGAATTACACCTTATAGGCATATTTCTCCAACTGCGGCAGGAGTTTACTGTGGCACTCTTGAAACCACAGTGTCAGAGGCATTAGGAGGTTTGGAGGAAACCCATTATTTTATGTTGGAAGAAAACCCACATGTACACTGGGGAGTGAACAAGAAAAGTGCATGAAAACCTAAAAATGTCAGTGTTTCTAAGCAGCGATGGGTTCACAGCATGTTTCTCAGGCTCCATGCTGTCCTCGGGTCATTTCTTTGCTTTTTTTAAGGGCAATTTGGAGGAAAGGTGGAGAAGCATTGTTAAGTTCCCTGAGTCCACGTGAGAAGGAGGACCCTTAGTTTTAGGGTGGAAATACAGTTCACCCAGATCAGAGTCATCCTTGGTGAGTTCGTCTTGTTTCAGAACCTGGGAGGTGAGAGTCCCCTTCTCCAGCACGGGGCTGGTCTGCAGGCCTCTGCTTCCCGCCTCACCCACCTGTACAGTATGGGCATCAGGGTCACCAAAGTTTTGGCTCTAATTACAGCCTCGGGCAGTGCAGCAGTGGGAGCAGAGCTCTCAGGGCATTAGGCTGGGCAGCAGGATGGAAGAGCCAAGCCTGGAGATGCTCCTTGGGGGTGTTATGGGACAAAAGGACATGGGGAAGGGGCAGGATGGTGCACTCCTGTCTCCCACACAGACTCCTGATGGAATACTGGAAACCTGTCTCAGAACACAGGAGCACAATTCTGTTCCTCTTCCTTATGCCACTGTTGGTCACCTAGTCTAACTTCTACAAAGTGGCTTTCAAAATTTTCGCAATAGAAATCCTTCTTCAAATCCCATCTTTCTCAGGAGCTTCACCCAGGACACAGGTGAGGACAGCATTTGGCGTGGAGGAGGGGTTGACATGGAGGGCTGGGTGCGTCCTGGGCTCCTCCCCGCTTTCTCAGCGCCTCCCGAGCACCCTGGGAGACGGATACTTCTAAGCGAAACCTGAAACTCATTGTGTCAGAAGGATTCTCACCACAGAAAAAGAGTTCAGGGATGGCAGCAAGGGATTGTGGTGGTGAGGTCTGACTCTGGAATCAAATCATAAATTTGGGTCTGAAAACCAACTCTCCCTCTGAAAGTGCTGTGATTTTTAGCACATTATTTACTCCTCTGAGCCCCTGATTCTTTGTAAAATGAGGCTCATAATGATAGTCTCCTAACAGGGTTGACAGGAGAATTAAACAAGATAATGGAGGTAGAACATTTAGCAAAGACCTTGGCCCAAAGTAAGTGTTTGAGAGACACTGTTACTTCTATTCCTATTATAGGTACCACTCTGCATATTAATATTATCCCAGCAAGAGAACTTACTGGAACAGGTTCCTCGAGGTCTGTACTGGGAAAGATTTGCAGGTGTGATCTGGAGGCAGGGAGGTGTGATGTCTAGGCGTGTCTGCTGTGGGACCACGTTGGAGGGGGTGACAACCACAGAGCTCTTCCCTGCCACCCTCAAGTTACCGCAAGCTGGACATCTTAGCCCTTCTCCCACACTTCTCAGCAAGGAGACGCTCCCATATGTATGGAGAATGAAGCGAAGTGCTGGAGAACATACTCCGGGGCCACCACAGTGGTCCCACTGCTTTCAGTCGAAGAGGACAAATGCACTTCTCCTCTGAGGCTACTGTTCTCATTCCCTCATGATCCGGTATAAGGTCAGGAGGCCAGCCAAGATCAGATGGTGCTCAGAAGAGCAGAGACAATGGAATTGGAGGCTCAGGCCTGACTTCGGGCTCTTGCTTTCTGTGTGGCTGGGTGACAGAAGTAACCCCTGCCCTTGGAAGGCGAAGCAGAGCCCGCAGCATCAGGCCAGGGGTAAGAGAAATAGGAGGGGGCCGTTACCTGATTATTTCCCAAGAGCTTGCTCGACTGTCATGGCCAGAGATTTGGGGCTGGAGCTCTAAATAGCATTACAGTCTATTCATTTTGCTGTGCCATACATCGTTAAGGACTCAAGAGCTGGGGCAGAAGCCACCGGGCAGGTATTCAGAGGTTCAAGATGCAAGCCAGTTCTCTTACCATCAAGGACACCTTCTACCCAGAAGCTCCACTGCCATCCTCACCCAAATTCAGCTGACCAAGTGCCAGTTCTAAGCTAGCAATTACCAGGAGTCTGTAAGGGCAGGCTGGTGGTCCTGTGTGGCTTGTGACCTTGTGTGACTACCCCCTGTATCAGGCCACAGTACGTGGCTTTTCTCTCTCCCTTCCAGACTTTATGGGGGCTCAGAAAAGACTCCTGAGTTTTTACTTAGCTTGTTTCATTTTCCTGGAGTTTTACATAACTTGTTTCATTCTCCCCTGAGAAGCTCACTGATATCTGAAAGCAGCCCAGGAGGGAGTGGTACTCCTGAGAGAGGTCACGTGGCCACACCCATCTGGGATGTGAAAGGAGGCCCAGGTATGGACTCTTGTTACCAAGTGCATGTTTCCTATGCTGCCTTGTGTTGTGTTCACTTGTTGTCATGTCTCCTCTCCAAAACCTTCTCTGCTCATCCTGTTCTTTCCACCAGCTCTAAACAGAATCTGTGACTTTGTCTGAACCTGTGTGGACCACTCGGGTTTCTTGAAGGCTTGAGTTTAACTGAAGTCACAAAGCGGCCTGCCTTCTAGGGGTCTCTGAAGAGAGTGGGGAACTTAAACCCATTTAAGCTGTATCCCACAGACAAGCACAGTTCATCAGAAGTCACCTCCTGCCTGACACTCAGCCATTAATTTCAGGCAAGGTAACTGATGTATCAATGACAGTGATGAAACCCTCGCCCTATGGAGGCCCCATCCCAGAAAGTAACCTGATTTGCCTCTCCGTCTCGTGCATCTTTCCCTGGTCCACTCAAGGCTAGATGCTTCTTACGACCGTTAGGAAATCCACAGTCTACCAACTTGCTGAATGTTAAACTAACATTGCACAGTATTATCCCTCGGAGAGCTAGATGGGGCTTATAAGCTGCACCCCCTCACACCAAAAAGGCTTAGGGAGGCAGGGCCCAGAGCAACATGGTCCTCTCAGTACCAAATAGCATTGATGCCACTAGGGCAAAGCATGTGTGCCACAGCTACGCTCCCTGAAAAGCACAAACTGCGCCTCTGAGGCCCCCTGGCCGGTCAGCAACGATTTCTCTTCTCCACGAAATTACAGAGGCTGCAAGTCTATCAAACTGCACTCAGAGCCTCGTACACTTAAGCATTTGCATATTGATATTCAGCCATTTTTCAGCCCTTCCCCTGGATAATCTGGGTAGGAGGATCCTGTGAGGTAGAGGGTTACATGGCTTTTCCTTTGGAGAGGCTCCTTTAGCTGTTCACGAATGGCTACACACAGATTTCTCTGAGCTTCGGTCAAATTCCTTGAGTAAAGCGGGAGTGTTCCTATGTCACTGCCTTTTCCCTTCTTCCCTCTGCTCAGCTGAAGCGTTTCTTCTCCAAAGATCAGAACGGCGTGTGCTCTCCTTGCTCCAGAACTTGACTCACACACCAGCTTCTCGGTGCCACCTTCCCTGGCCACATTTACTGAGACTCACCACTCCTTTTGAAGCCCCCAACCTCCTTAGACCTTATATGTGTCTGACACACCATATGTGTTCCTTATTTATCATGTTTATGTCAATCTTCCACTAGCATGAGCTCCGCATGGGCAGGGACTCTGGGCTGTTTTGCCATGGCTGTGTCCTCAGCACCCAGGACAGCGCCCTGTACAGAGTAGGTGCTCAGTAGGTGTTTGGACAAGGAATCCCTTCTACTTTGGAAAATCTTGTACTCAACGTGAGGGATCTGCTCAGTGGCTAAAGACAGGCCCTGAAATAAAGACCAATCACTTAGTCAAAAATACACTCCAGGAGGGGGCATTGGAAAGCAGATCTAACTTAGCTCTTAACAAAAAAACACTTACACCACCAAAGGCCAAAGCTTTTCCCTCGAACCCCATGTCCCTTTGTAGCTGATTTCTGCATAAGCTTTTAGGCATATTTCAGAGGGAAGACACAGCAGTATCTCCTAAGCTCTGATACCAAAGAGCCTGGTCTGCCAGTATGCACAAGCAGCTCAAAGGAGGGCACTCCGCTATTCATGTGCCCATTACTCCTGGGAGCAAGTGATCTCTAAGGACCTCAAGTTTTTAATCTTGAAAATGTAGAAATTTTGCTTCCTTTGCCAGGTCATTGTAAGAAAAAAATGAAATATATGTGAACCAGCCTTTTTGGAAAGTCAGAGAGCTCGGAATTGTGAGGCATTATCATCATCTACATTATCACCATCTACCCAAATCCAAAGCCAGGAGCTCTCCCCACTGCAAGGGGCTTGGCTCTGGGGGCTCCTGGCTTAGCTGCACTTACTGTGGCCAGGAGGGAGACCAAGAAGCTGCCAGAAAAGACAGCGCCTGTGGAAAAGGAAGTGCTGAGGTGCAGGCTTATTCCTGAGAGATGCTCTTCCATTCCACTAAGCTGTTCAGTGAAGTGGATGTTGGAAGGATTTTCTGTAAGGCAAAAGAGGCAGAAAGGGAAGGTGGGCAGACAGGCATGAGAATACAGGACCGCCACACGGGGCACGCCGAGGAGCGATCACTGATCAAAGGATCTGATGCCAACTCGGGTGTCAGTGTGGGATCTGCCCCCGATTCAGTACATTGTTTTTCCAAGTATCTTCTTCCCTACAGAAATGCATCCTTCGTGGGTACCTGCATCATCAAGGGGATATACCTATACTGTAGGCCCATTTTCTCCAAGCAAGTGTCCTAACACTTTGGGAAGTAAAAGTGGACACTCTCAGTAACTACACTGGGACAACAGGAATAAATAGGAACACATGAGCACTCCAGTTATCGTCTTTTTTCATAATACCATGCCCAGATGGCTTGGGTTCCTAGAGTTATCTGGGTGCATAATGAATTAAAGCACTACCTCTCAAAATGAACGTGCAAACGAATGACTGGGGATTTTGTTACAATACAGGTTCTGATTTGCTAGGCCTAGGGTGGGGCCCGAGATTCTACATGTCCAGCAAGCTTCCAAATGCGGCTGATTCATGGGGTACACTTTGAGTAGCAAGGGCTTAGAGAACCATCCTAACTGAGGCCAGTGTAGCAGTGACCAAACAGTCCATTAGCACATTTACGCTGGTCCCAGGCTGCAACTCCGAGCGAGTTGCAGTTGGTGAATTGCAACTGGTCATTGCTGGCTGTGGGATCAGAGTCACTGACTGCCTTGTTCCAAGACTACTGCTTCAAACATGTTTGAATAGAGCATGGCGATGCAAGATCAAATGTAATATCTGCCAACCAAGCAAGGGCAAGGCAAGCTTACTGCCCATTATACAAGGTTCTGGTTCCTTAAGCTCATAATTCCTCTCCAATAAAGCCACCCATGGTGGGTACGGGTATCCCTTGGCTCTGCTCATGTCACCCCGTGGGAAGGAGGGCCTGGGAAGCCAGCACAAAAATCATGACACTCTGGCTACAGCTACTGCTTGAGTAATCAACTGTCCTTTGTCTCTGCCCAGCAGTCATGTGTCTCCTGCCGGCATCCGTGAAACCATGGCAGGTTAACTTGTTAGTTTGCAAGTAGCATAAAGTCTTAGGACTCTTTACAGTTCTTGACAGTATTATTACAGATCCACGCAAACCTACTGGGCATACAACTCAGGATATGTTCCTAACTCAGACTGGACTATCCTCTCATTCTTTACATTACTCTTTAGTTAGTTTGGGGGCAGTGATATATTGCTGGTATCAGTGAATCATTTTCTTCCAAGAACTACATGTTTTTATAAAAGATGAGCAAGGTCTCACTAACATTATCCCACATTTTCTGTGCACACCTACTTTCCTCTTCTTGCATTGCCAACCATCAACACACACACACACACACACACACACACACACACACATCCCAGGAGCCCTTGTCCAAATCTTGCTATGTCCTCTAAACTGGTGGCCTTATCTTTCCTAGATACTTCCCTGCAGGCCACTGTACCAGAGTGCAGGCAGTCAGACCTGCGGCTCTGCCATCATCGTGACTCCTTCCAGCCAGCCAAAGAACAAAGAACTGAGTGAGCGGGCAGGCGATCTGTTAGACTAATTTGACAAGGGCTGCCTGGTGCCAGCAAGTCTTTAGTGGAACAAAGCTGGAAGTCCTTAGAGAGTTACCACATGTGCTTCTGAGCCAGTGAGAGGCAGGCTGGTCCCCTCCCACCACTCTTATATTAGAGTCTTATAATCAATGTCCTTAAGATACATACACCTCCAGGTTAGAGATGGCCCAAGAAGGTAGAAAAATGAAAATAAAATATAAATAAAAACTGCACCCAACAGCTTCATGCTGGTTACAAATAGGCTGACAGGTACCAGTGGGGATAAAGGGAGCAGAGATCTTCTAAGATGGATTTGAAGAGCCTCTGCTGCAGGATCCGTGGTGACTAGACTGTTTCCCACCTGCTGCACTGTCCTTCCCAGGTTGGCATGGTGGTGTCATCTACTCCTTCCTCTCGAGGGGTCCCTGCTTCGCTTCTGGGACTAAGGGGTCTGTTCACCAGTGTGCTGTAAGTCTCACTCAGCTTAGATACTCTAAGTCACACAACCCCCCTCAAGAATTTTGCTAGCCTATGGAATCAAGTCGTATCACATGCCCGGGACCAGCTTTTGAGATCATCCTTGAGTTGATCCAGTCTGTCCTAAAGGCACGGTTTCTTGATGCAGTATCTTCCCCTCTCCGTAGTGATTACTGTCGGTATGCAATCCCACTGTTTCCCCTAGTGACTCACAAACACCCCCCCCCCCAGTGCACACTGGTGTCCTCCCCTCCCAGAGCTCCTCATATCTAGGAAAGGTTCATGCCTGTGCCTTTTCCATAAGCTGTTGTTGAGAGGGTAAGAGCACACTGTCATTTCTGCAAGGCATATTCCCATTTTAGAAGAACACCTCCCACACCAGGATTAAGATGACACAGTGAGACGCCTGGGGACGGAAAAGTCACAGTCCCCAAGAGTGAGCACCTTCCTCAAGTGTGCAACCTGAGTGCTTCACTTGCCTCACCCTAGTCCCAGCCCTGGTGCCAGGACAGGACATGGAGGGGACTGGCTTAAGGTCCTGTGATGGGCAGGCCTGTCAGTAAAATGAGATCCTCTGCAAGTTCACGTCTCCTCCCAGGAAAGATTGCTTGTAGGTAAGACAGCCAGTTGCTGTCTCCCCATGCCAGTACCTGGAAGAGTGGAGAAGGCAGAGGCCATTCCTGCGCCCTGACCCCCAATACAACAGCTGGATGATGTCCCAGTCAGGGAAAAGCCCAGGGTAACATCCAGTCAAGCACTTAACACTGTCTGCGCCCCACACAGGTCCGTCAGTCCTTTGACTGTGGATTCTACAACGAACCTTGGGACATTAGTTATGCATCACAAAGATTTATCCCTTGAATTTTTGTCCCTGAAACACAAGTGAGGATGGGGACTCTTCAGTATTTTGATTTCCCAGGACATTTACTGGAGCACAGTGATAGCCTCTCTGCAGACACAGACGACAAGGAAGAAAAGAGATTGATAAATGCAAACCAGTGGCTTGCAAGACTTGACAAGGACGTCAAAGCACACCGTGTAGCTCGGTGCTTCAAAGCAAAGTTACTCTCATGCCCAAATTCCAAGTCCTTTTCTACATACAGAAAAAAAAATTGGTGGGCCTCAACATCTCCTTATGATAAGGGTGTGTGTGTGTTTTCTGAATAGCACTTCAAGTGAATTAGAAAAAAAGGCAAATTTTAGTAGTTGCTTATTAACATGAGAAGTCTTCTCCAGAGCTGTTGTGCTGAGTAATGGCTCAGGCAGACAGTGCCGCAAACCACATCCATTTGCTTGTAGAACTTTCAGGAAACTATGAAGCAGATGGTGCTACTCCCTGGGTGCTTTTGGGGACATGGCACCTGGGCCCGGCTCCTGGTGCCTTCTGCCTCTGAGATGCTCTCTGGGCCAAGGCACTGCTCATGTCTTCTTCCTTCTTCCATAGAACTGGCTGCCTCCCATCTCTCATTGGCCTGACCCAACCCAGAAGGCCTCGGAAGTTCCTTACATACTGCGGTGGGATGTCATTTGGGGCCTTTGACCTTTGTGTTCAGTTTACAGATTTCCCTCCTGCCTTGGGAGGAAAGTCTCCACTTGCCTCCGTGAACCTTGACTCCAAAAGAGCTGATGCACAGCCCTGCCCTGAAACACAGCATCACTGTGTGGTGGGCTATGGAAAGTTTCAAAAACAAGCATGACACCAGAGTTGTGGTCTCCAAATTAAACCAAAAAATGTAGAGGGAGAAATGGGAAGCTTGGGTCCAGTTAGAACACACACACACACACACACACAGACACACACACACACACACAGTGACGTCATCAAAAATTATGCTTTAAACTTGCTGACTACCTTTCTTGAACTTTTCTGACAATGCTACGTAACAGGGCAAAAAATACTGTCAAAGTTACAGTTCTGCTTGTCATGAAAGTTCCCTGCTGTTTGGGAAGAGGGTGGAATATCTGGAGGGTCCTTTGCTTACTGAGCCAGGTAAGTGGTAGGGGAGGGAGTGAAGGTGGAGTTAATGGGGATGAGGCAGCGGGGACCGACAGGGTGGCAGCAGGCAAGGGACAGTGGTGCAGGTTCTAGTCAGAGAAGGGGACGGGGCATGAGAAGACCCAGGGGGAGATTTTTGCAGAGGGATTACTATGTTCCACAATTCTGCAGAGGGATTACTATGTTACCACCTCCTCTGTCTCCCGAAGGAACACTCAGTAGACAAACCACTTCTTATTAGCACAAAGTAGAGCTAATATATTTCTGACAGCCACTGAAATTCTGAGTCACGTTTCAAGGTGGATTCAGGATAAGAACTGAAGCTGCACAGGAAGAGCCCAATTCATGTGGTTTACAGTTAGATCTGGCAGTGACCTTAGGAATCTGGGAAAACACGTTAGCTTCAGGTCAGGAAATGTCAACCTGTTCGCACAGCTATTTTAAGAGGAAGGTTTTACATTGATGGCTAGGATCAGATATCCTAATTCACTGGTAAATCTTAGATCAGATATCCTAATTCACTGGTAAATCTTATTGTGATGGGATCTGAATACCTTAAACCATTTTTCATTTTTCATAAAAATAAAAATCTCTGGGATTTCCATAATGCAGAAAGACTTGGGGGAATTGAGATTCTACTTTATTCTCAGAACTGTGCAAGATGCTCTCTCTGCTTTATGTACGTTTCCCTCTTTCCTTTCTTCCTTCTACAAATATTTAAAGAGAGTTTTCTCCATGCTAGGACTGTGAGGAGCCCTTGCCCCAGCTACTTACCTCATGTCACCCATACAAAATATTTTCAGATGGCAGTAAGTGCTACATAAAATCCTAACTTTTAGAGGCTAGTGGTTGACATGGGGTGGCGCGTTTAGACAGGATTTTAAGAGAGCCTTCTGTGACGTTGGAATGGAGTCCTGAGGGATGAGAAAAAGCTGTTCAGGGAAGGGATAAGGGACCTAACCACACGAAGGAGCCAGTATAAACAGGATGAAGCAGGAGAAAATGCAAGCTCCCCACAGGCCTGTAAGACCCTATGTGATTTTCCTATCGTTGTCGTGGGTCACCACTATACAGTTTTAAGATAGGGAACTGACATTATCTGATGAATATCTGTACAGGATCGCTGTGGCTGTGTGAGCAGGAGGAACTGCAGGGAGATATGAATTACACCATGGTCATGTCAGATCTGTCAGTTAAATATGGTTGATCACCTCTGAAGATGCGGAAACCGACTCGGGGCTCACATATCTCGTCTAAGAATATTTGGCTTAAAAATGGCGAATCGGTTTTCATGCCCTGATCAGCACCAGCCCCAAAGCCCACACCCTTTTCAGGGCTACTTCGGACGTACACGGTTCTGCTGGCATTTTCAGTGACATTGAGATCAGTTTTCCACAAGAGGGAGAACCTCCTCTGAACCCCAATTTCTGATTCCAGTTCCCTCTAATAAAGGGCTTAGACTATCCTGACTTTCAGTGTTAAATGTTCTCACTGGATATAGACATGGTCTACATTGGCTGACATGACTGCTTAAATATCTGCTTCTGATACCAGCAACTGAATTCCTGCCTGAACCCCATCCTTGCCTGCAGAGTGATGGTTAATTTGAATATGTGTCAGATCATGGCCTGGGTACATTTTACTAATGTCAATATTTTTGCTGCCTAATAGTACACAGTGTGATACCTGAGATCTTCCAGGCTGGCAGGGTGCTATTACAAAAGATTGCTTAATTGTGGATTACTACTGTGCATTTAAATTTCAGTAGCATATTAAGTTGTCAGACTTAATTACCGCTATATGTTTAGATTATGCCACAGATTATTTAGTTCAGTACCTAGGTTTGCCAGCCTGTTCTCCTTATGACGTGACAGGGCAGTAATTAGAGCGTCACTGAGAAACCTGAAGCTTTCTGCAGGGATGTCCGGGAGGCCCAACGCTCCTACTGACCCTCTGGAGAGTCCTCATTCTGCTGTCCCCTCTGCCCCCCATCCCTTGGTGAATCACTATATTCGCCTGGGAATAGCCCTGGCGGTCCTAGTGGGTTCACACATGATTTTATCATGAGCGTGAAGATGTGGGGAAGCCCACTAATCTGACAAAAGGCTCTGCACAGAAGCTAATAGGGAAAAATTTCTGATTTCAGTGCTCTTGACATTTGGATCCCAAAACTAGGGGCTTTCCCATGAGTTGTAGGGTGTTTGGCAGCACCTCTGACTTCTGCCCATTAATGCTAACAGCACCTCCCCCCCACCAAGTTGTGACAATCAAATCTGTCTCCAGACATGGTCAGAGTCTGGGGGCAGGCGACATTGCGCCTGGCTGAGAGCCCCTGTCCCGGAGGAAGGGGAAAAGCACTGCCTGTCAGCTAGTCCTACGTCAATGCTCAGCATGGAAGGTGTTTTCTACCTCCAGGTGAATTTCACAGTCCTTATGCCATCCGTTCCTGGAGGCGGGCATTCCCATTTCCACCTCTTGGGTATGGCACAAGAGGAGTATTAATAAGAAATGAGAAGAATGGTTAAGAGAACCAAACGAGCTTCTCTGAGGATTGGAAATTTCTATACATTACCTCCAGGTGGATAGATTCCTATGGTGCTAAGGTATCTGGTGAAGTTTTAAGAAATGGTCCTTTGCTACTCTTAAGTGCTCAGAATTTGCCTTTTCTGATGCTCTAGCACCAGATAAACAGACTTGATGTCTTTCATTAGGGGGTGCAGTAGAGCCTGTCTGGATTTGTATTTTCCCATCACACAAATGGGTATGAGGACTTCCATATAAGGAATGGTGCAAGGTCCTCACAATACATTTTCCTCTAAACATTCCCTTTTGTCTTTGGGGAAAGCACCCACTCATACTTCATGATGACTCGAATACTCTGATACCCCTCATTTTCTCTTCTTTTCCATTCATTTTTTCCTCTCTCCTCTACCTCCTCCTCCTAACCCATCAGTTAGTTGCTCCTTTAAGGGAAACAGAGTACATGACACATCATATAAAATTCATCATATTTTTGTTGAATTAATGAATATATAAGTGAAAGGATGAATATAAAAGAAGCCAGAAAGAAAATCATAGGTTTCTATCTTTCTAGCCTATATAGGATGTGAAATTAAAAAAATATATTAATAGGAAGGACCAATCACTCAGATGATTAACTGGGTGGCTGACGTCTGTTTAACCCAAGTTTATACTGAGTGGGCATTTTCATTGGCATACTGATGTGCCTGTCCTTCAAGGGCATACTTCTTTTCTGTCCAATCATAGAAAAGTTGCACTCAGGATGCACACACCCACCCACACACATACACTCACACACACCATACACTCACCCACACACATGCAAACTTTGTGTACATCTGCATGACCCACTCAGTGAACTAAGGATTTATGTGCAGAACACAACAGCATTTCGATGGATCTTCAGATCTGTTCAGCAGAAATATGGCTCACACCTCCTAGGTCTGGATTTTCAGGGCACTTTGGATTTGGTTTCAGGATATTTGTAAAGCAGAGCTAACAGCAAGCACTTCATGAATATCAAAGTGCCATTTCCCAAGGGAAATGGCTGGATCCAGGGGAATCTAATCAGGGCTACTTTCATTTCTTGAATGGAAAATCTGTTTAAGATACAGACAGCTCTTCAGGAATAGTACTTTCATGTTAGCTTGAATGGCTAGTGGTCAATTTTTAGGAACAGACTAATATACAAGCCTTCTCCCATTTGAGGGGAAGGTAAACCACAATCGTGGGGTGGGAATTTACCTCAAGCACAGTTTGGGTATAGTGAAATGTGTGGTAACTCCTCAAGAGTCCAGCTTACTGGCTCATTTGCTTCAGTTCAACAGGATTGTTTTAAGCATCTAAGTGACATCATTGTACCAGGCAGTGGGAGGAGTTCAAAGGAGGAAAAGACATGATTCCCATCCTGAAGAGATTCCCACTTTGTATGACCTCTTTCCAATCTGAAGCTGAAATATGACATTTTTCATCTATAGAAGTTGGAAGGGACCTTAGAGACAATCTCCTAAAACTCATATATCGACAGCATCTTGAAGAGTAAAGGAGAATTATACTTCATTCTCTCAACCATGAAACGAAGAACAGTGACTTCAATATCTACAAGATCCAACAAGACTTATGGTCAATAAATACCTGTTATTAACTATAATAATATGCCAATTACTATGTTCACCGAATTTTTATTAATAACAACAGTAACAGTGCTCACAATTCCATGATTTTCCTTAAAATAGGAAAACAGTGTTACAGGCATTCCATTTAGACAACGGGTATTGTTTTTCACTTGACTTAGGATTCCCCAGGACTGAGCTGTCTGAAACTTCTATTATGAAATTCTTAGAGTTGGAAGGGATCTTAGAGGCCATCGGCCCAACCTCTCCTACTCCCCGTGACTAAAGTTCTTCAGAGAGGAGTTAATTCTCTCTCCTTACACCATCCCCCATGGCCCCTTCCTGTCAGGGTGATGGTCTTACCTGTCTCTGTCTGGGCAGAGCAGCTAATCCGCAGTGATCCGACATGGAGGGTGGCCATGATGGTCTCTATGTCTACCAAAGTCTGGCTGCTCGATGACATGGACGGCAAGGATAAGACAGCACACATGGAACATTCCTCTAGGTTGACTGCATGGAGGTCCCCAGGAAAGAGTGCAGACCCCTAATGAGAGGAGGGACTTGTCAGGCAGAAGGATTTTATATCATGGCTCCTGGTGGTGGCACTTTGTGGCTGATGTCATTTCTGAGCCAAAGCATCATCAGCCTCCACTGATTTGGTTGTAAGTCTTTGTTACCTGGTATCTGACACAGTTAAGCCTTACCAAGCATTAACATCTTAGTGTGACTACATTTCACAGACTCTTTTCTGAGAGCAAGTATGGATGAGCCAAGACGGGGGTGGGGGGTTGCTAAACCTGTTTCAAGATTCAAGTGGAAGAAGAGAGCACAGTGAGGGAACAGTGGCGGGAAGTTCAGGGGAAGGAGGAGTTACCGATCTAATGGCAAATCTGCATCTTCGCCCTTTTGCTTGTGGCTCACCCTGACTGTACTCTTCGGATCAGCTAGCAAAGTGGTGGCTGCTTCTTTCCTCTGGTGAAGAAGCAGGGGCACATCTGGTCTGCTTTCAGGTAGCTTAGGCCTGAAATCACAGTAATTCCTAACACGAGGTGGATCTGAAGACCTCTGATCATTTCCTTTTCTTACTTTCTTTGGACTAAAGTAAGGCGGAGGTGTGGGGAACGCTGTGGTGGCTCTTAGAAAAAAAAATGAAATTTGCTCCTTGTGAGAACCGCTTTTGACTTGTGAAAAATATTCCTTACATATTGCCAGCATTATTGCATGAAAAATCAAATGCTTTGGTGCATTTCATGCTGCACATAATGTTGTTGTTTTTCTTTTTTAATCCAGCGAAATCATGGCATATAAAGGGATGCAGACCTATGAAGGTTCAGAGCAAATACAGTTACCACCACAATGCCACATATGCGTAATGGATCCATTTCTCAGAAATGTAAATCTAATTCTTCCTTTTCTTACATCTATCAAGGATTGTGTGGCATTATGTGCTCCATAAATGATGTGTCTCCGGAAAAGATGAGAAAATTAGAGCACAAAGGCTGGCTAGTATCAGCTTAGGTTTAGCCATTAAGTCAGAATCAGATTCAGAAATGCAGACAAACTCTGATTTCTATAAAGACCATAAAACATGGTTATAAACATAAAACATAAAACATAGTGACTCCTGGGCACAAAATCAAGAGTCACAATGTCTGGATTTAAATCCTAGTTCTGCTGCTTACCTGCTGTGTGAACGTGGACAGGTTACGTACTCTCTCCATGCCTAATGTTCAACATCTTAAAAATCTACCCCATAGCGTTATTTTTAAGGTTAAATGAGTTAATATATGTAAAATGCTTAGAACAGTTTCTGATACCAGATACTGATTTCTGACATAACTGCAAGCTATTATTATTATTATTATTACTATTCTTAATAGTGCTAGAACTATTGTTAGTATTATCATTATAAATATTCACTATGCCTTATGTGATACTTACAGGCAGAATGTATATCTGGAGAAAATTCCGGAGATAGAGCCATTCTCTCTGCAGGTAATCTAGAGAGCCAATGAACACAATGTCCTTCAGCTCCTGCCCAGTATCGTTGCTAGTTCTCAAGGGCATTACAAAATTCCGAAGCCCCATCAGGGTTGAGTGGGCGCCTCCGAAGACACATGCTACCACATGGTTTCGAAATTCATGTTTTGACTTGTCAGTTCATTTCTAAGCATAAGCATGCCAGGGTTAGGTCAGTTTGAGAAATAAGTTGAGGGGTCTTTAAAGTGGGCTCCTTCCCCTCATCCCACCTCTTTTAGGTGCACCCATACCAGCACTTCTGTAAGGACAACAGGATGTTTGCAAACTGCTCATAAGAAATGGAACTTATCCACAATGGGATAATTATAGTTTTTATCTTTCTGTGGACTTCCTTATCTCACTTTTTTTAGTTCTCTATTAGCCTGGAATTAGCCTGTAGTGCATCAGTTAAAACTGAGATCAGCCTCATTCCTCAAGGTGTGAAATCAGTGAACCAAATGGTGAAAATATCTCTTATTTTCATTCTGTTCTTAGACTTGTGTGCACTATAGCAAGGTCCAATGAAAAACTAAAACAATCCAAATTCCATTGCTGAACTTACATCTTTTTGTGAGCCCTGAAAATTACATCAAGTCTTACAACATGTTGCAGTTTTCAGTGGGTTTTCATATGGAAGAAAATATATATTAGTTGGAACTAAATGAAATTGCCTTCTTATGGGTCAAAAGTGGTTGAATATTGGCAATTTCATGTGATTCAATGGACTCTTTCCAGAGTGGAGGAAGTTCACTATGTGCACAAAAAGAAATGAGAAGTTCATAAGAATTCCATTTGATCCCAAAGTACTACATTTTATCGGCATCATCTCATTACTACTATCAGCATCATAAATTGTTAAAAATCTCTTCTATATCTCTAAATTTAGAACAAAATAATATATTCAACAAATATTTTGATGACGTTTCCCCCACATTCACAGAGATGTCAAAAAATGATAAATGTAACTTTTAAAACAGGAATGACATTCCTGTAGGAAACTTATTTTTGGCCTTTCTCTGATTTCTGGCAGGGAATGAGTCGATGTCTTCTTGCGTGGCCCTGGGGTGGAGCAGAACAAGCAGTGGGCCTGGAATCAGAAGACCTGACTTTGTATTCTGGCTTTGTCATTAGTTGTATAACTGTGAACAAATAGTTAACCTCGCAGACCCTCAATTTCTTTAAGTTCAAATCGTTTAAAAATAAACAATTTTTAATTCTGTTGTGGAAAATAGTGCTTGTAAGTGCTGTTCTCTAACTACTAATCCAATCTGAATCTTACTGAATTTCTAGACTTTCAGAGGAGGACTCTTGGAAGCTGGTAGAGAACAAATCAGAAAAAGCAGTTCGTGTATGAGTGTGTTCTATTCCTGAGCACAGGAACACTCAGAATGGATATATATCATTCTCCTTTATGCCAATCCTTAGCTGAGTTAAATGACAAGTTTCTATGAAACAGGGGTTGATGAAATTCAACAGGGTAAATAAGTAACACTTGATATCTGAACAATTAGAGTTTGTCCAATTAGGGTATACTAGGAAATACTCTCTTTCCAAAGGGAATTGCCCTGTGAAGAGAATCAAAGCAACTTGTCTGGAGAGCCTTCCTGGAGAGGGCTATGAATCTTAACCAAATCTATTAAATAATTGTCTCTAGCTAATCTGATTAGTTTTAACTTGGACATTGAAGCTTCTAATGGTATTTAATGTAACATGCCTGAAGTCCAACATTTGCTCTTTTCTGTAGAAATAAACAACTAGCAACAAGATACATGGCAGAATGCATTAATGGGCACAGCTTAAGAGGCAATTTCTCCAAGAAACTGTGGCACAAAACTGTCTCCCAATTGAGAAGAGTGGTGGCTTTTGGGGGAAGGGGAGGATGCACTATTTGTTCAAAGTAACTTAAATTGACCATTTCCACTTGACCCTTCTGTTAACTAAACCCAGTTCAAAGCCTCCCTGAATTCTGCAATCTGGACATTTCTCCTCTAGGGTCACACATTTCAAAACCTTTAGAATTTCTTAAATCAGAGGCCCTTCTAAACTTATCAAGAGATTCAGCTGGTGTTCTGAACTATATTCCACATCAAGGGTCTTAAGGGAGGTATCTATCATAGCAACCTATTTGCATGCTTAATAAATAGGGTATAACGTGTGCTATTTCCATTTCTCGGTCTCTTAGAAGCTTCTATCTGCAACCAACTTCCCAACCTTTCTAAAGATTTCCCTCCCACTGAAAACATGTTTAGCTTCCTGCTCAATGGGTGTTTTGTTTTGCTTAGCTTAGAATAAGACATATTTGCTAAGATGGTGAATTTTAGCAACCCATACAGTCTTCTGGTTGATGTGACAGCTCTGACAATTCTGTGCTTCTGATCAAATGATTGATCATGCTTTTACAAAAACTGGAACATATTCTGTCAGGACAATGGCACTGAGCCACAAGGATTGGGTGTGTGTGTGTTTAATAGAAAAAAAGCAAACTAATCTACTTTTGGAAAGCAAGGAAAAAAATACATAATTATCAGTTACCCATAGTTGAACAAATTACATAGGGTTCACAAACATGTGAGCAATCACTTTTATTAGGTAAATTTACCAACTACTTCTTGCAAGGTAAACCACCAAGGTTATACTTGAGTTTCCAGCTCTGGAAAAAATGAGAAAAGATAGGAACCCAGAAAGTAGATGTCAGAGCCTGGATTTTTTCATCTTAGCTGCTGGCAGTTTAGAGAGCTGAGTTAGTTTGTCTCCTTTTGAGAACAGGGACAGGGCCAGGATTCTAATATCTATATCTAATATCTACCATCTGTAAGGATTTGCCCATGTAGGAGGTGGGGCAAGCATCTAGGTGACACATTCTTGCTAATGTGTTAGGCATAAGGATGGTCAGTTTTAAAAAAAACTACTATAGAAAATCTAAACTCTAAAGCCAATAATTAGGAAAATGCTGATTTACTTGAAAAAAAAGATTTCAGACTTCTTGTAAATGGTACATTTCCCTGGTGCATTTAAATTAATTAGGTTTCATAGGAAAACAGGATAGTTTCAGGAGAACATTATTCTGAATAACTGACTCAGCTAACCTGGTCAAGGAGGGAAGAAGTAGTTGAAGAATCTCATCCAGCTGTTTCCGATCCACCATATTACCCACATGTCTTTGTCAAATGCCACATCTGTTACCTTTCATACCATTGGTATGGCTGCTGAGGTATGTGCTTTTCCTTCAAAAATCACAGTTTACAAAGAGAAATGGCAGGTGCTTGTAACTAGGAGAAGGGCATCATTTTCCCTAAGAGAAGCTTTATTTTATTTGTGATTTGGTGCAAGATCACCTACCAGAATCACCCTGTCCAAAGGGGTTGCTTTGCACTAGTGAAACATGCCACTGCTGTCAAGCTGGTCAGAATTGTCTTCCGTTTCATAGAGGAAAGTCCTAAAAAACAGGGAGAATGGAGAGTTAGCCTGAGAACATTTGGGGCTCTGGTGCAACAAAGCCAAGATGTCAAATGCATCAGGGCCTTGAGCCCGAAGTGAAGAATCACACTTTGGAGAATGACACTGGGTCTGTGAGACCCCAAAATAAAGAGGCATGTCTGAAGGATACCAAGACCTGAAGGTCCAGACTACATCATAGCTGACAACATGCTCTCTGAGGCAAAGCCAGAAGGATTTGTATGTGTGTGCACGTACATGTGGGTGTGTTTTACAGACACATCAGTCTCTCTTTGACTTTAGATTATATGTGCCCTGAAGGTAGTTATTTCTGCTTTTAACTTTGCTACTATCATGATGCTACTCTTGTTTGGGGGAATTCATGAGATGTGTTTTGGGTATCTGCATATGGAATTTAAAAGGCTGTGAGACTGAGTCGTGAGTGGCATCTCCTCAGCCTGTTTGCCTCCCCTCTCCTTCCACATGTTTCCTTGTGGGTCCCTGTTGAAACATCCTTATTTATTTAATGCATTTTACATTCTTTACAGCTTCTGTCACTGGCCTACATTTGATGACACTTTGCTCTAATCTTGGTCTGAGTCTTGGCAAAGCCTTCCACATGATCTCCCCACAATGCGGTTAGGCACAATGACTATCACGTAATATAGTAAATCACTGAAAGGGTTAGAAAATCTTTTGAAAAGCCCACCACATCCTAAGAAATGCATATTTGCTTGTTAAAAAAGAGGGGAAACGTTTCTGGAATCACAGAAAGTTTAGGGTTGAAAGGACCTATTTAAGTCAGAAGAATTTAGCTTAGGCTACCGAAACAACCTCAAAGTCCCAAGGGTTTAACACAGCACAGGTTCTTTCTCACCCATATTATATATTATACTTGAGTGAACAGGTGCCTCTACTCCACATAGCCACTCAGAACCTGAGGGGCACAGAGACTCTACCATCTTAGACCACACAGCAGAACATGGATCACCCTCGGTCATTAAGGCAAGAGAAGACAAGAAGACTGGAGAAGCAAGCTGGGCTTTTAACTTCCTTGGCTCAAAGTGACACACATCATTTCTGCTTACATTTCATTGGCCAGAACAAGTCACATGGCTCCTGTTAACTTTAAGGGGGCGGGCTGAGGAACACAGGAAGCAGTTGAAATATCTGGTGAGCATTTCTGTCTCTGCCAAGGACATTAAAGACCATTCTTTATTTTATGGACAGAAGTTAAAAAGCCAGCAGATTATAAACTGGGAGTTTGAATATAATGCTGAGGATGAGTATTGATGCTCATGACATCAAAAAATCCTTTCCTTCTTAGTAACTGGGCAGTTAGGTGGGGCCACATGACTAGTTATGGCCAATTAAATATGAGAAATGGCGGCTGACATCATGAAAAACTCCCATGTGATTCTTCAGGCTCTCTCCTAACCTGCTGCAGAGATGACCAGTCTGAGTGCATGAGTACATGAGTGCCCATGTGGAGCAGAGTGCCCTCACCTCCTTGACTTGTGCTGGACATGTAACTTGAACAAGAAATATACCTTTGTTATGGTAAACTACTATAATTTCTTGGTTATTACCACAGCAAAATCCCACCCTATCTTAACAGAAATACTTTTTCTAAAGAACAGGTTCCATGGAATATTAGTGACTAGAGAGGTTCTGAGAAATATTTTCTGTAGTCAAAGTTTGAGAAAAATGTCCTCTCTTTGAGATTCACACTGTACTTCAGCATATGAAAGGTTCTCCAAATCCTGCAAAATAAATCCTTTGAAAGTTTGTATAATCCAGTGTTACATACACTTATTTGACCATGCAAATTTTTACTATTTACTTTTACTGACCTGTTACTATCCTTTGAAACACCTTTTGGGAATACTATCCCAGGTCACACCACAGGTTAAGCGCTGGTTATCAGTAGCTATGGCAGCACTCTCCTGGGAGAGTTTACTCTACATCCTGGGAGAAATACAACCTATTGTTCTCGGTGATGTAAGGTTAGGGGGTCTCCCTGTGCATTAATATAGCTTGTTATTTAACACCTGGCCTAAAGAATCCAACATAGTATCAAGCAACTTTCTCTCTTTAATAAGATCAGTTTGTAAACTGCTACCTTAAGTCATACTTTTCAGACAAAGGAACTTACTTAAACTTAGATTGAAGTGTTACACCTAGAGTAATGGGATGGAGAGAGGACCCAGCAGAGAACTCCCAGAGGGGTGGGAATATGGTGCACTGGAGAAGGGTCTGGAAAACTAGAGAGCTAATTACTAATGAAACTCGTCAAGGCCAAGGTGCAATCCTTTATATTCATCTACATTTAAGACCTGTAAACTTAGTGGATTCCAATCACTTATCTAGCCAGAAGACGTTGTAATGTCAGCCTCAAGGTCAGGTGGACTGAAATGGATTACTTAATTCATTCAAATTAACATGCCTTTGCTGGCTTAAATATCCATAAGTCATGAGCCCCAGCCCAGATTTCTAAGAGCCATTCAGGCTCTCTTAAGGGTACTAGACAGAACCATGGTGTTGGCCTTATACCAAGCTTGTTCAAGGGATTCATCAGGGAACACACCTAAGACCTGACTTGGTTTTAATTCTTATCAGGTTTGAGAACTAGAGAACTATGTTCCTCATTCACAGAACCTCCTTTCCTCTACACATGTAGCTTCCTGCATGCCACCCCTCAGCAGGTACTATAATGTATCCAAACTACCTTCCGGAGGTTGCTTTCCTGTCCTCTGCCCTCAGCACTCAAGTTGCCAACAACTGCTATTACTGTTCTTCTGGTGACTTTCTTCAGCTTTTTCCTCTTCCTCTTCTTCTCCCACTCCTTGCTCCCCCCGACCCCTGCCCCTTGCCTCCATAATGGATGAAGTTTTTGGTCTGGAAATTAAATGCCCTTTTCACAAATGGAAGATGATGATCTTCCCCCAAGCACATTTTAACTTGACTCAATAGCAAATGAATCACTGTACACTTTTCTATCATAATAAAAGCATGATCTATGTACACCAGCTATCACAGACCACATCTTTCTTCATTCTGATGTTATGGAAAACAGATATGCCTTAGAGGAAACACCTGTTGGAGACCTGCATAAAAGAAAAGGATGGAGGAGCCCTGCTTCATCACAAAGGCATCCATCTGGTGTCCTTACCAAAGCAAAATATGATGCAGCTCAGTTCACCATCCCTTAACTAAAGCCCCCTCTTGCCATATGCCTTGCAAATGACATGATCCTTGCAGAAATATATGTTCCTAAAGAGACTAATCAGTCATCTATGAGAATGTGCAGTGCTGGCAGTCTTAGAACTTGGAAACAAGGATCAGAAGACAAAGACGGATGCCATTGGAAGGAAAGGAGCCACAGGGCACCATCGAGGTCACTCAAGGCAAAAATGAAAAGCCACATCCTGATTACAGGCATAAGCCTGCAAAGGGGTGAGGGGGCTCTCTTTGTAGAACTTGCAAGAAATGTGGTGGGAGTCACTGGAAAGGAGGAATTATTGGAGAGGGCTGTCAGCAGGACATGCTTGGATGAGGGTGGGGATGGGTCACTGGTCACAAAACAGGCTTCTTATAGTGCAAGCAAAGTATGGTGCTTCCACCTGGGAGCATCTAAGAGGCCTTAAACCTTGACATATCCTCAGAGTTGGGTCTCTGACTTCCACATTTGGAAGTTGATAGGTCAAGTGTGCTGGATGGGAATAGCTTTTGCTGCCAGTCCTCTTGTGAAGGGGCAGAACAGCACATGCAGGAAGCCTCCAACTTTTTTTGCTGACCACTGCCTTTTTTTGGACTGCTTTGCTCTGCATGAAGCCAATGTCTCGCGAGCACATGTTTGCACATGTCCCAGTGAAGGAAGGTAGGCTCATTCCCCCTCTGCTTTCTGGAACCATTCTGAAGAGAACTCTTATTCTCCCATGCCATAGGGTTATCCTGTGTGAACCCTATCAACTTAAAAAAATAGAAGTGAAGGGCCATGTGCCCATGGTTTCCAGTGGTGGTATCTTATGAAAGAGAGAGATCAACCCATGTAGAAAACCTCTAGTAAGAAGGTCGGGTAGGTTTCAATGCCAGGTCAAGAAGCATAGCTTCTAAGAGTGCAACGCTAATGTCATTGTCCCCTCCAACTTACAGACTTGACATATTCTTGAACATGACTTGCCAAAGGCTAATCCTCCACTCTACACCCATTAGAAAGCTCAAAAGTTATCTACGGTTCTTTTTGCTCTTTTACAGGCCTCGTTTTGGATATGTTAGGAAAGCCTGGCTGGTAACCATTCCATCTGAAGCCTTTTAAAAACTCCACAGGTGGCTTGTAAATTTTTACGAGAGATTTTTCTGGCAGAGCCATGTTTTTGTTTTTGTTTTCTTCTTAAGACTTGAGTTAAATAAAAATACGTTTCACAAAGTGTTAGAAGGAGGACAAGTCCCTTGGCTGAGTGTTGGGGAGGATTATGTCCATGTGTCCATGAGTTTCAGCATCTTTCTTGGTTCAATCTTTAGAAAAATCCACTGCAACTGCCTCTTGAAGGTAACAGTCAAGTTCCCACCAAAAATGGGGGGAATATTTTCAGCCCTGGGATGCCTCTGGTGCTGGTGAGGATTTTGTATCTCGAAGGCTATGGCTGCCATCTCTCTAATCACTTTGTATACAGTGACAAGGCTATTCAGTTCATATTTACCTGGAAATATCCATGCATTATCAATTCTGACTACCACCCTTTTGTGTTCTGGGAAAGAGAAAATCACCTCAAATTTGGGAACATGAGTACAAGCTTGTAATGTTTCCCACTCTATCCTGCACCATTACCTCTCTGCCTGTCTCTCTCAATCTTACATACATACACATACACTCCTACATACCTACACATACACAATAGTTATATTGCAGAATATGAGCCTTTATGGCCACATTATGACTTCATTTTGGGGGGTTTCAACTGGTTGCCATTTATTCATTGCAAGGCATTATTTTTACCTTGGAGGGAAACGTAAGATTTAAAAACATGGATAATTTTTTATAGTCATTCTTTTAGGAACCTGTCTAAGAGCAAATGGAAAAGGGCTCCTGTAAGCTCTAAGAAACTTTCAGGTCCAAGCAACTGTGGAAGAACCTCAACCACCTTCCCTGTTAGAAGGACTGCTGTGATCACTTCCTTTGCCCTGGGAAAGGGGAAGCACGCACAGGCTCTGTGCCTTCCTCCAGCTGGACCAGATATCCTCACTGAGACTCCTTTATGGGGTAAAATGCCAGAAAGACTGCATTAAATCTCATGGGACATGACATAGGGTGACAGCAGGCTGGTTATCTCCAAAGCACCATGCCCTCTTGGTTGCCATGTGGGAAGGCTTAGGGAAGGTGGGGAATAAGAAATTCACTGTGTGGCAGCTCGGGTGACTGACCCTTCTCATTTGCTCAGAACTGAGGTTTCCCAGGACAGGTGACTTTCAATACTAAAACTGATCATTCTACTGCTAGAATGGAGAAAAGCTCCTAGTGGGGAAGGAAGGAGGATGGGAGAAAGAACAAAACCCTTAAACACAGGCAGTATAGCAAAGAGAAGACAAGTAGTGACTCTATAGCATCTTCCTATGCTGATGGACAGTGACTGCAATGGGGTGGGGGGGCGACTTGATAATACGGGGGAATGTAGTAACCACAACGTTGCTCATGTGAAACCTTCACAAGATTGTGTAACAATGATACCTTAATTTAAAAAAACCCTTAAACACTATGCCCAGAAAACCTTCTATAATGGGTCCCAAACCCCTTCCACACCTCTGTGTCTATAGATGAGTTTGATGTTCTATGAAGAAAGGGCAGCTAAGTGGTCAGAGCCCTGTATGTTTTAAGACAAGTAGTTTCCAATGAAATATATCTTCCAGCTTCTCTCTGGTTCCTGTCCCCTGATTCTTTGCATATGCAGACTCTTCACGAAGTCATTGTGGAATTATAAACTTCAATAGTAAAGATTGTAGGCAAGATTTAAAAATCTGTAGATGGCATGTTAAAAAGGAAGTACATTAAATTCAGGATATCATTGGATTCAGCATGATCTTACTCAGTCTACATAGGAGAATGTAAACTGTGTTCTAATATAAACCAAATCAGCTGTGAACAGTGTTCTGTTTGCTTTTAAATGGTGCTTTACTGATGGCATCTATCACATCCATGGCCTCTGTTCTCAGTATTTATAACTGACAATCTCCACAAAGACATTTTTTCCACCCTCCTGCTTAGAAGTGAAACCCGAGGTCACAGTGGCCCCAGCTGAGGTGAAGGCAAGAATAGTATGGTGTTCCTGTTAGATAAACCCACATCTGAGCTCACATGTGAGCATCTCTCTGCTAAGCTTTGCTTTATTTCTGATGAGTTCAAACTGACAGCTTTCTGCAGGGCATTTGCTGTGAAAACACGCACGCAGGCATCTCAGAACTTAAACTGTTACCAGACAGAAGATCAAGGAGAAAAAGAAAAAAGACAATTTCTCTCTTCCTCACCCATTCCCCAGACAGACACCTATTTAAACCCCTTTATATTTTATGGATATTGCATTTGGGATTTCCTACAATGTGAGGACAAATGAGGTGTGACCCTGAGCAGCAGGTACCTTTAATAAAGGCTGGAGTTTGTGCCCTGGAAAGATGAGCTCAGAGCTTAGGGTGAGCATCACATATCATGGCAACAATTTCCTCAGCCAATCTTTTCAGCATGAGGTTGTATTCTTAGGTGCTCTTCCCCAAACCACACAACATTTTCTAAATATCCAATGACACAGTTAACATAGAGGTGGACCTAAATGAAAAATATTTTCCTTCCACAGAGTTTGGGATACAGTTTGATGGACTGGGAACTGAACAGTAAGCCAATACTCTGATACTTTGGATCATAAAACACATTACTGAAACAAATGCAAATTTCAGGCAAAAGATTTTTATGTTTTTGGTGGGATATGGCAGTGGGAAGTAGGAATTTGGGGTATCTGAAAACTAGCTCATTTTTCATTCTATTCATGTACTTTCTAAGGTTTTATGGGATTGAACCTGGGTCAGAGATTAGCATGACAAAAATGTTTTCCTTATGCACTGGGGCTAGAGGGTTGGTCTGAGCAATCACTAGCAGTAATAAGCCCCAAAAGAAATTAGCACTGGAAAGAAACAGCATCCATCAATATGTTACTGCTATGAGTGTGCCCGTGTGCTCATGTGCCTGTGTGGGCGCGCGTGTGTGTATGTGAGAGAGAAGAAGAAATGTATCAAATTGAAAGGTGCAAGCTGTGCAGAATGAATAAATATAATTCCAGGGCACAGGAATACTACTGGATTATTTTTAAGACGAACTTATTTGTGAAGTCTTCCTATCCACATTCCTTAGTTTCTCTGAAATCCCTTCTGCTGAATGTTGCAATGAAGATATTTGCTGGTGTGCTGGTGATTACGGATTTTTGGAAACATTGGGAGGACCTAATGATGTGCTGAGGGCCAGAGACTTTTAGAATTTTCTCACATCTGGAAGCCATCACTGGAGGTTAGCCTGTTGAATAAAGGCATCCTGACTGTTAAAACATTTTCCTTAGCACCAGTGAGCTGTCAAGGAGCAACGGACATAATGGAGATGGAGGCCACTTGGGGTCACTCACGACAGGGTCTCCTTCTGCTCTTCGTGTTACATGAAGGCTAGTTCTTAAAAGTGGCATGCCTTGATGAAAGGCGAAAAGTTGGAATTAGGGGCCTCTGGTGGGAGGGAAAAGGTTGTGGCTAGGGTTCTTTAACAAGAATTAGTGATTAAAGTCTGGCTGTTGTTGGGGATGAGAGGGAGGAGGCAGGGTTTTTAGTGGGAGATAGAAGAGGAGTAACTGGAAGGTCATGGACACTCTTACTTAGATGTTCCCTGTGTTTGGCTCTTTAAGTTAAGGATGAATGAGAAGAAAAGAGGGGAAGAAGCAGAATGACCATCCTGTTTTGTTCCCCTCTAATGTGAAATTAAGTTTCTGCAGTGCCTCAAGTCTTGACTTGTGCTGTGTATGATCATATCAGTGACATTCATATCTGGATTTCTTGAAGCTGAGGCCTCTTGCATCAAAAAACCATCTGAGGCCCCACCTCTTACCCCTACTGCTTAAGGTCCAGAAGGAAGTTTTTGAAGGCATTTATTGCCTTTTTAATATTTACCTAGTTATTCTACAAACTTTCCAGGAACTTCCCTAAAATTTAAAAATCACCACCAAACATACAAATGTTTACACAAACACACACACACACTTACGGCAAAAATTTCTGATGTCTAAATCAAATGTCTCCTGCACCATGGAGCCATTGTGCATGCGGTTAAGTGAGTTTTGACACGGATCTTTGTTGTTACATCTCACCACAGGGGCAAGATAACCCCGTGGTCCACCACCTGTCACCCACCAGGTAGAAGCACACACACATGCCTCCTCTCCACCCGTGTAGACCAAATGGAAGGACCAAACTGGTGCTTTGCGATTTTCAGCTAAGAAGCTCTGACTTTTATAGATTAGAATAAACTGGCATCTGCACAGAATTATACAGATACTTAATATAAATCTGCCTTCCTGGTGAATAGTGCTTTGACTATTTTGTAAGAATGAAAATGCTTTTTCTATCATCTTTTTCTCTTAAATATCAAAATCTCCATGGAAGTATATTCCAAGATACTTCTGAGCTCTCATCACTCTGTGAAAAAATAAAGAAACTACATGCTGTGAAATCTCCTGACTTTTTCCATTGGACCATCTGACAGGAAACCATCTTCCTTCACTCAGAATGCTAGTGCTAAACCAAAGATAAGGTGTTTAAATGGTCATTTTATTCCACATTGTGATTTCTTTATCTTCTATGATGTTTTTGGGGGGGGGTTCAACAGGAAACAGATTATATCGTTGAAGAGTCAATTGCTTTTTAAGTGGGCACTCTTTATTTATACCCCTACTTTTCCAATGTCTTCACTACCCTTTTAATCTACATTCAAAACTTTTCTTAATAGTTTGGAATAAGAATTAATGCCTTGGGAGAATTATCCTAAAATCAGTCTTTAGCTATTATTTATAAGACATCTGATGTCATACTGATCAACTTAACCATCTAAAACAGGATTAAGAAATTTTTTTCTTTGAAGGGCCAGACAGTAATTATATGAAGCTTTGCAGACCAAGAGGATAAATTGACATTATACAGATAGTTCTATAATAAGACAGAAATAGATGTTCACAATATGTCATTGCTGATATTCAAAATATAATAAGTATAATTTTTTATATTACAGATCTATTAATGAAAAGAAAGGAATTTTTAAAGGGATTTTCCTTAATCGGAATTCAAATTTAATGATAGTCTTCTCTATCATCAAAATCAATTGCAAATGTTCATATGATAGTGCTGACCCCTAATAATATTTGACATATATTGCTCTTGAAGTATTCAAGATGGCAGTGTGATAGGTGAGACAGAGAACTCCTCCCAAAACCACAGATAGTACGAAAATATAGTTAATACAACTAACCCTACAACAGCAACAGGAAAGAAGGCTGCACCAGACTGCATGCATACAGACCTCACGAACAGAGCAGGCCTCATGAAACAGTGTAACGTACCAAAGCCTTGATCCGGAGGGACCCAGGGCCTTCTGCCACCACAGCTCACCAGCATGAGGAAGATAAACAGAGTGGGGAGGGGGCTGAATCCTGGAACTGCTGAACACCTAGCCTTGGAGATCTGCTTTGTGAGCAGAAACCTACACTGTGTGGTGCTCTGGAGGATGGGGAGCTGGGACAGGCAGAGTGCTTGACAGAGAGATTCCAACCATTTGTGGAGGATGGGATCCACACCTAGCCGCTCTGGGACAAGGGAAAGGCAGGTGGTCTGACAGGCTTCTTAGCAGCAAGAGGGCTGCTGAAGGGACGGGGTTTGCACGGAGCTTGCTGCACGGGAGAAGGGATAGGGAGATAAGGTTATCTGGGCGCACTCTGCTCAGCATTGGGAACTTTGAGGAGCTTCAAGTGCTCCACCCCTGTGGCTGGCTACTCAATTCTGAGGCCCCCCACTGTGATATGCAGCCTGCCAAGCCTTCCTCTGGGCCTGACAGCACTGGCTCAGAAACCGGCAGTCACTGCACTGGCATCAGGCCAGCCAGAGGGAGGCTCTGCCTACAACAGCTAGAGACACAAAACACATAGGCTTACACCTGTGTGCTTGGCCCACTGGCTGTTATAGAGACAGGCACAGCACACAGGAATCAGGAAAAAGACCTTTCCTGCCCCAAGGCACCAGCTCTGCTCCCCTACGACCCACAACCTCACTCTAGGGGCTGAGCAGCTCCAGAGACTAGAGCTTCTGGGCACTAAAGGGCACCACACAGAAATATGAAACGTCAAAAGAACATGGCTCAGACCAAAATCTCACAAGCCCCAGAAAAAGGGACAAATGAAACTGAACTCACCATTCCTGAAAGAGAGTTCAAAATAAAAATCATAAACATGTTTATGGAGGTACAGAAAAATATTCAAGAACTCAGGAAAGAATTTAAGTCAGAGATTCAATCATTAAGAAATTCCATATCTGAAATGAAACATACAATGGAGGGATTTAAAAGCAGATTAGATGTAGTAGAAGAGACGGTAAATGGAATAGAAATTAGAGAAGAGGAATACAAAGACGCTGAGGCACAGAGAGAAAAAAGAATCTCTAAGAATGAAAGAATATTGAAAGAACTGTGTGACCAATCCAAATGGAACAATATTCGGATTATAGGGGTATCAGAAGAAGAAGACAGAGAAAAAGGGAAAGAAGGTGTCACTGAGGAGATAATTGCTGAAAACTTCCCCAATCTGGGGAAGGAGATAGTCTCTCAAGCCATGGAGGTGCACAGATCTTCCAACACAAGGGAGCCAAGGAAGACAACAGCAAGATGTATAATAATTAAAATGGCAAAGATCAAGGATAAAGACAGACTTTTAAAAGCAGCCAGAGAGAGAGAAAAGATCATATACAAAGGAAAAACCATCAGGCTATCATCAGACTTCTCAACAGAAACCCTACAGGCCAGAAGGGAGTGATATGATATATTTAATGCAATGAAGCAGAAGAGCCTCGAACCAAGAATACTCTACCCAGAAAGTTTATCATGTAAATTTGAAGGAGGGGTTGAACAATTTTCAGATAAGCAAAAGCTGAGAGAATTTACCTCCCACAGACCACCTCCACAGGGCATTTTGGAGGCACTGCTATAGATGGAAGTGTTCCTAAGGCTAAATAGATGTCACCCAAAGGATAGACAAAGAGTACAGAATATGATACCTAAACGATAAAGAATGAGGAGGAAGAAAAAGGAGGAAAAAAAGAACCTTTAGGTTGTGTTTGTAATAGCATACAAAGTAAGTTAAATTAGACTGTTAGATAGTAAGGGAATTACCCTTGAACTTTTGGTAGACACAAATCTAAAGCCTGCAATGGCAATAAGTACATACCTATCAATAATCACCCTAAATGTAAATGGTCTGAATGCACCAACCAAAGACACAGAATCACTGAATGGATAAAAAAAACAAGACCCATCTATATGCTGCCTATAAGAGACTGACTTCAAACCCAAAGACATACACAGACTGAAAGAAAAGGGATGGAAAAAAATATTTCATGCAACTAATAGGGAGAAAAAAGCAGGAGTTGCAGTATTTGTATCAGACAAAATAGACCTCAAAACAAAGAAAATAACAAGAAACAAAGGACATTACAAAATGAAAAGTGGTCAGTCCAAGAAGAGGATATAACTATTATAAATATCTATGCACCCAACACAGGATCACCTACATATGTGAAAGAAATACTAACACAATTAAAGGGGGAAATAGAATGCAATGCATTCATTTTAGGAGACTCAACACACCACTCACTCCAAAGGACAGATCAACCAGACAGAAAATAAATAAAGAGACAGAGGCACTGAACAACGTATTAGAAGAGATGGACATAACGGACATCTACAGAACAGTCCATCCAAAAGCAACAGGATACACATTGTTCTCAAGTGCACATGGAACATTTTCAAGAATAGATCATATACTAGGCCACAAAAAGAACCTTGTAATTTTAAAAAGACTGAAATTGTACCAGCTACCTTCGCAGATCACAAAGGTATGAAACTAGAAATAAATTATTCAAAGAAACCGAAAAACCCACTCACACATGGAGGCTTAATAACACGCTCCTAAATAATCAATGGATGAATGCCCAAATAAAAACATAGATCAAGCAATATATGGAGACTAATGACAACAATAATTCAACACCACAAAATCTGTGGGATGCAGTGAAGGCAAAACAATTCCATTCACAATCACATCCAAACAAATAAAATACCTAGGAATAAACCTAACGAAGGAAGTGAAAGACTTATAGATTGAAAACTACAAGACACTCATGAGAGAAATTAAAGAAGATACCAATGAATGGAAACACATACTGTGCTTGTGGATAGGAAGAATTAATATTGTCAAAATGACCATCCTGCCTAAAGCAATCTACAGATTCAATGCAATCCCTATCAAAATACCAACCGTATTCTTCAACGAACTATAGAAAATCATTCCAAAATTCATATGGAACCGCAAAAGACCCCGAATAGCCAAAGCAATCATGAGAAGGAAGAATAAAGCAGGGCGAATTATGCTCCCTGACTTCAAGCTGTACTACAAAGCCACAGTAATCAAGATAATTTGGTACTGGAACAAGAACAGACCCATAGACCAATGGAACAGACTAGAGAGCCCAGACATAAACCCAAGCATATATGTTCAATTAATATACCATAAAGGAGCCATGGATATACAATGGGGAAATGACAGCCTCTTCAGCAGCTGGTGTTGGCAAAACTGGACAGTTACATGTAAGAGAATGAAACTGAATTATTGTCTAACCCCATACATAAAAAGTAAACTGAAAATGGATCAAAGACCTGAATGTTAAGTCATGAAACCATAAAACTCTTAGAAAAAAACATAGGCAAAAATCTCTTGGACATAAACATGTTAACTTCTTCATGAACATATTTCCCTGTGCAAGGGAAACAAAGGCAAATATGATCAAGTTGAACTATATCAAACTAAAAAGCTTCCATACAGGAAAGGATACCATCAGTTGAAGAAAAAGACATCATACAGTATGGGAGAATATATTCATAAATGACATATCCGACAAGGGGTTGACATCCAAATTATATAAAGAGCTCACGCACCTCAACAAACAAAAAGCAAATTATCCAATTAAACCAATTAAAAAATGGGCAGAGGATCTGAATAGATACTTCTCCAAAGAAGAAATTCAGATGGCCAACAGGCACATGAAAAGATGCTCCACATCGCTAATCATCAGAGAAATGCAAATTAAAACCACAATGAGATATCACCTCACACCAGTGAGGATGGCCAACATCCAAAAGACAAACAACAACAAATGTTGGCGAGGATGTGGAGAAAGGGGAACCCTCTTACACTGCTGGTGGGAATGTAATTTAGTTCAACCATTGTGGAAAGCAGTATGGAGGCTCCTCAAAAAACTAAAAATAGAAATACCATTTGACCCAGGAATTCCACTCCTAGGAATTTACCCTATGAATGCAGCAGCCCAGTTTGAAAAAGACGTATGCACCCCTATGTTTATTGCAGCACTATTTACAATAGCCAAGAAATGGAAGAAGCAACTTAAGTGTCCATCAGTAGATGAATGGATAAAGAAGATGTGGTACATATACACAATGGAGTAGTATTCAGCCATAAGAAGAAAACAAATCCTACCATTTGCAACAACATGGATGGAGCTACAGGGTATTATGCTCAGTGGAATAAGCCAGGCAGAGAAAGACAAGTATCAAATGATTTCACTCATCTGTAGAGTATAAGAACAAAGGAAACACTGAAGGAACAAAACAGCAGCAGACTCACAGAACCCAAGAATGGACTAACAGTTACCAAAGGGAAGGGGACTGGGGAAGATGGGGGGGAGAGGAAGGGATAAAGGAGAAAAAGGGGCATTACAATTAGCACACATAATGTAGCGGGGGAGGCATACAGGGAAGGCAGTATAACACAGAGAAGACAAGTAGTGAGTCTATAGCATCTTAGTACCCTGATGGTCAGTGAGTGTAATGGGGTATGTGGTGGGGATTTGATAATAGGGGGAGTCTAGTAACCATAATGTTGCTCATGTAATTGTACATTAATAAGAGCAAAATTAAAAAAAAGATTTGACATATATTATCTTTGAAAATGTATTTTCACATAGATAGGTACTACCAAATACTGATAATGCTCCATGAGCATATGATTCTAATTGAGCATATCCATCACTTAGAAGGCATTTACAAACTCTGTTAGACTCTTCTCTCAATATCTGCCATTTAACATGTCATTATATGGCAGATTAATCACTTACAGTGGAAGGTTAGGGGGACAGTCCTCAACCGCAAAATTAAATAAACTTAAATATATAGACATTTCCTTTGCATTTGTATCAAGGTCCAAAAATAAAATTCCCTGCTGGAACTGAGATCAGAAAATATATCCACTGCATATTTGTGTGGAAATAGTGATCTCACTTCTTGTTTTAACTTTTGTCATGATGGGAAGGGTATAAGATAGCCTGATATTATTGTGATTCAAAGAATGATAATTCTCACTGTGATGACTTTATCATAGAACAAATTTCCATATGAGCACTGTTTTGTCTTTTAATTTAGGTTAATTTCATTAAGAAAAATTATCAAACCTGCAGTGAATGCTGAGTTTTGAAGCTATTTAGTGTTCAATAATAGTCATTCAGAAGAATTTCAGTCTTGACCAAGAGTTCAAAATAATCACATTAAATCTTATCATTGCCACACTGTTGAACTGCTTGTTGTACGGCAAGTCAGAGCACTTAGCTTCTATTTCTGATAAAAATTCACAGAACTAACAATGGTGAAGTCCGTAAGAGCAAATGAGGTTCACCATTGACACTACTGGCTGAATAACTCAAGATAAATTTAAATATTTTCCAGAAAATAACTGATGATAAATAATATGATGAACAACCATAATATTTACACACCTTCCATTTCAACAATTTTGTACACTTGTTTAACTAGGAATTTTTTCTGCTCCACATGTATTTTTATCACTAAATTATAATATATCTTAGCAGATTCCACTTCAGACTGTACTGGAGTAGTGTTTTCTCAACTTTAAAAAATATTTTTTCATAGATAATTGTGCCAGAAAACTATTCTCAGAGGCTAATTTTTTCAGTTACTTCAAACAGTGCATTGGCTCCTTTAATAAACAACTACAAACATTATCAGTAACATTTAACAACTCATAAGGAGCTAAGAAAACCACTCAAACTCATCTGCCTTATACTTTAATTGACTTTTGATATTGCTCCCAATGTTAACTCCTTAAACAACTGTTTTGCTGAAAAGTTGATAGTATTAAACAATTCTGTTTTTTCTGGACACATTTGTTGGCTGCTACAATTAAACACAATTTAACTGACTCACCATTAATAAATGACTTCTGTTGCCTGGCTAGTAAATGAGCCACTTATAAACAAATTTTAGTTTCAAATTCTGCTGCGATGAAATAGTCTTTTTAAATTTTCTAATTTTTAAAACCAGTGTTTTGCTGTGAATTAGGAATGTTAATTGTGATAGGTGCCTAATCTGATAATGTCAATGCATATTGCACTCTTTTAGCATAGCTAGACTGTCACTGCAAATTAAATATACTGCTTTGCCGCAGCAAACCATTTAAAACAACTGGTGGGCTGGATTTGGCCTTGAGGCTAACCTTCTGATCCCTCATCTAGAACACACCCTGACATCATTTTGAAGTAAAGTTTGCATAGAATTTTTACTAGAGGGTCTCAATAAGAAATTTGTGCTGGCAAGAGGAATCAACAAACTTGAATATAGATCAATGGAGTTTATCCAATCTAAAGAAAGAACAGCAAAAAAAGAAGAAGAAATATGAACAGAGCTTCAGAAAACTAGATCAAATGTACCAACTTACGTCCCAGAAAACAAATAGAGAGAAAGGGGTAGAAAGAATATTTGACTAGATAATGGCCAAAAACATCCCAAATTTGATGAAAACCTTAATCTACATGTCCTGAAAGCTCAGCATACTCCAAGTAGAATAATTACAGAGATTCATGCCTAGATACATTGTAGTCAAACTATTCAAGGCCAAAGACAAAGAGTATCATGAATACAAAAACAAACAAACAAACAAACAAAAACTATTAGACACAAGACAAAAGTTATCAACTCTGTTTCTATTCAACATGGTACTGGTGGTTCTAGTCAGAGCAATTAGAGAAAAGAAGGGAGAAAGGGAAGGAGAACAGGAGGGAGGGAGGAGGAAGAAAAAAAAGGCATCCAAATAAGAAAAACAGAAGTAAAGGTAACTCTTTCTATATATGACACAATCTTGAATATATAAAATCTTCAGGAATGCACACAAAACTCTATTGGAACTAAGAGGCAGGTTCAGCAAGCTTATAGGATATACAGCTCAATAAACAACAATAATTGTATTTGTATATACTAGCAATGAATAGTCTGAAAATAATTTCAGAAAACAGTTCCATTTACAATAGCATCAAAAAGGATTAAAATATTTAGGAACAAATTTAACAATGTGCAGGATTTGTACAGTGAACACTACACAGTTATTTTGCAAGGAACTGAAGATGATCTTAAGAAATGGAAAGATGTCCCATGTTCATGGATTGGAAGACTAAATTTTGTTAAAATGGCAATAATCTCTAAATTGACATGAAGTTTCAATTCAATCTCTATCAAAATCCTAGTTGCATTTTTTTCCCTTCAGAACATAATAAACTGATCCTAAAATTCATATGCAAAGTGAAAGGACTTAGAACAACCAAAACATTCTAGAAAAGGAAGAACAAAGTTGGGGAATCACATTTCCCAATTTCACAACTTCCTACGAATTACATTAATCAAGACTGTGTGTTATTGGCACAAGACCGGAAAAACAGATCAATAGGCTAGAATTAAGAGTCAGTTTTAGCAAAGGTACCAGACTAATTCAATGAGGAAAAGAACAGTATTTTCAACAATACTGCTAGGACAACTGGATATCCATATGACGAAGACTGAAGTTCTTATATAAAAGTATACCTTATATAAAATTAACTCAAATTGGATCAAAGACTTAAATATGAGATAAAAGTATAACTTCTTAGAAGAGAACAGGTGTAAATCTTCAAAACCTTGGATTAGGCAATAGTTTCTCAGATATAACACCAAAGAGCATGGCAATAAAAGAGAACAGACAATTTGGATATCATAAAAATAAAAATCTTTGTGGTTCAAGGGATTTCATGAAGAAAGTGAAAAGACAACTCATGAAATGTGAGAAAATATTTGCAAATAATATATCTGGTAAAAGATTTTATCAGGAACTTATAAATAATTCTTTTAATTCAACAACAAAAGGACAATCTGATTAAGAAATTGGTAAAAAGGATTGAATAGATATGTCTCCAGAGAAAACTTACAAATGACCAATAAGTACATGAAAAGATTCTCAACATCAGTAGCCATCAGGAAAATTCAAATAAAAACCACAGTTAGATATCACTTTACATCCACTAGGATGGCTATAATCAAAAAGAGTAACAAGTGTTAGGATGTAGAGAAATTAGAACCTTTATACACTGCTGGTGTAATTGCAAACTGGTGTGTCCAATATGAAAAATAATTTGATGATTCCTTAAAATCTAGGCATAAATTTATCATATAACCTAACAATCTCCTCCTAAGTATATAAGCAACAGAATTGAAAATGTGTTCATACAAAAACTTATATACAAATGTGCACTACAGCCCTATATACAATTACCAAGGAAAGAAACAGTCCAAACGTTTATCAACTAATGAGTGGATAAAAACAATGGAGTGTGCTGATACAATGGAATATAATTCAGTCCTAAAAAGGAATGAATAACTGACATGCTACAACAGGGATAAACCTTGAAAACATTATGCTAAGTAACAGAAGCCAGATATAAAAGGCCATACATTGTATCACTCAATTTTCATGAAGTGTCCACAATAGGAAAATCCATAAAGACAGAAAGTAGGTTAGTGATTGCCAGGGGTGTGAGGAGGGATGAATGGGAAGTGACTGCTAATGACTATGAAGTTTCCTTTGGGACTGATGAAACTGTTCTGAACTTAGACATGCATGATAGTTGCACAATTCTGTGACTCTCCTAAAACAACTGAGTAAGGGTGAATGTTATGGGAATATGAATTACATCTCAATACAGTTTTCATTTTTAAAAAGTAGCAATAAGAAGGAACAAAGTACAGTATTCAATTAATTTTCCTGTAGGGTCAAAATTTTCCCTACAGATGGTGGGCGGGGCAGTCTGCATGCCAAGCCACACTCCAGATGGTTGAAAGTGAGGAGTCTGACTCCTGGTTAAGAACCTCTGCGTGATTTTTCAGGCTGGACCAAAGGCAGTCATGAAGGCACTGCATGGCTTCAGAGGGGAAAGCTACCTCTCTGCACCAAGTCTGGTGGGAGGTGCACTCAAGGACTCAGGTCTTTCACATACTGTCATTCCTAGATCAGGTACCTTCATTCCTAAGTCTCTTTATCTGAGGCCTTGGGCAGAGGTCTTCTTTAGATGCCTCTCAAATTCTCGTTAGAGGGGAAGGAGAGGGAAACCTTAACAACACATTTTCCCACTCTGACTCGAAAGTACTCAGTACTTTTCCACTCCTAAGCCTTTCCCCTTGTCTCCCACTAAACACACCTCAGGGTCAATAAAATTGCTGGAGTCCTTTTTTCTGGGCTATCTCAAGAGAGAGAGGACTCCCATGTCTGCACTGATCCTCATGGTCTTCTACTCACTTTTCATGCAGGAAGTGGAATAGGAGTCAGCACTTCCTCTGCTTAAAGACTCTTGCTTATACAATCAGAGTAAGTGATTAATGGCTTAAGCCTCTAATTTTTGGCTTGTTTTAATCAGCTGACACCTGGCAACTCAGATCTCTTTCTCCCAGTTCAGCCGAGTTCCTGACAGAAAGAAAGGTAGATATTTTATAAAATGTAGAGAAGAGTCTAAGATGACATGACAAGGCTCTTTAAATGTTTAAAGAGCGAGTTCCATGTCAGACAAAAGGACATGCTCTCTATTAATCTAGAAAGGAGAAATAAGACCAACTGGTAGAAATAACAGGGAGTTAGAATTTGAGTTATCATTAATCACTATAACTATAATAAATATGGAAATGGCTAATATTTATAGAGCCTTTACTGTGTGCCAGGCATGAGGCATGGTGCTAAGAGCTATATAAAAGGTATCTCACTTTTTCTGATTGCTGAAAAATGAGAACTGAATTATTCATGGAAGGATTGCTAATGAGAACCTCACAAGGTGAGACATATTGACTACCTATTATGATAGTGCAGAAAAAAAAAGATCTTACACTGTAGGAGACGATGAACTAAAAAATCAATGGTTCCATTAATTGGCTGATCATAAGAATCCCCTAGAGAATTTCTTTTTTAATAGAGGAGAGTAGATGTTTGGTTTTTAAAATGGGACTAGAGTACCAATCATCACTCTCTGTACCATATTTCTTGAACCCAAGACCTGATTCAGCACTCTGATTACTCAACTGTCTTTGATCGCTTTTTTTTATTTTGGCATCATTAATATACAATTACATAAGCAACCTTGTGGTTACTAGATTTCCCCCAATATCAAGTCCCCACCACATACCCCATTACAGTCACTGTCCGTCAGTGTAGGAAGATGCTATAGAGTCACTACTTGTCTCCTCTGTGCTATACCTTCCCCAGGAGCCCCCACTACATTATGTGTGCTAATTGTAATGCCCCTTATTCCCCTTCTCCGTCCCTTCCCACCCACCACCCCTGGTCCCTTTCCCATTCCCTTTGGCAACTGTTAGTCCGTTCTTAGGTTCTGTGAGTCTGCTGCTGTTTTGTTCCTACAGTTTTTGCTTTGTTCTTATACTCCACAGATGAGTGAAATCATTTGATACTTGTCTTTCTCCACCTGGCTTATTTCACTGAGCATAATACCCTCTAGCTCGATCCATGTTGTTGCAATGGTAGGATTTGTTTTCTCCTTATGGCTGAATAATATTCCATTGTGTATATGTACAACATCTTCTTTATCCATTCATCTACTGATGGACACTTAGGTTGCTTCCATTTCTTGGCTATTGTAAATAGTGCTGTGATAAACATAGGGGTGCATATGTCTTTTTGAAATTGGGATCCTGCATTGTTAGGGTAAATTCCTAGGAGTGGAATTCCTGGGTCAAATAGTATTTCTATTTTTGAGTTTTTTGAGGAATCTCCATACTGCTGTCCACAATGGTTGAACTAATTTACATTCCCACCAGCAGTGTAGGAGGGTTCCCCTTTCTCCACCTCCTGACCAACAATTTGTTGTTGTTTGTCTTTTGGATGTTGGCCATCCTTACTGGTGTGAGGTGGTATCTCATTGTGGTTTTAATTTGCATTTCTCTGATAATAGCGATGTGGAGCATCTTTTCATGTGCCTGTTGGCCATCTGAATTTCTTCTTTGGAGAACTCTCTCTTCATACCTCTGCCCATTTTTTAATAGGGTTGTTTGCTTTTTGGGTGTTGAGGCATGTGAGTTCTTTATGTATTTTGGACATTAACCCCTTGTTGGATATGTCATTTGCAAATATATTCTCCCATACTGTAGGATGCCTTTTTGTTCTGCTGATGGTGTCCTTTGCTGTACAGAAGTTAATTATTTTGTCTATAATCCATAGTTTCCAAATGAGGCATTATGATTTACAGATTAAATGACTTCCTCAATTTCAGCCAGCTAATAAACAGTAGAGTCAAGAGTTAAAACTAGTCGTTCTAATTCCAAATTCTGTGTATTTGTCATTATATGTTATACTATTGTCTGTCTTTGCTCAGAAATCACATGGGATTTTCCTGTCTTGGGGCCCACTGACCAAATGGAAGAAAACATTATTTGCTCCTGCTTAGTGTTTCATCCCTAATTTGTACCCTTTGAGTTGTTTGCACCCATTTGGCAAGGAGAGGGGGCTCAGCAGTTTTGCCTGGTTCCCAAGAAACATCTCAACATCACATATACCCGTTATGTTCCCTTTTTCTCCTTAAAAGTTACTTACACGGTCAGGGTGGCTGGTTCAGGATGGCCTAAAACACAAATACCATGTGCACACACAGTAACCAAAATTCCTTCCCCCGATACTGAGATCTTACTGCTGAATCTGAACTGCCACATCAGGCTCTTTGTTCCCTTATGATGAGACTTCTCACAGGAACGCCACCCTCCTTTCCTGAGGGCTGCTGTTCCATTACTGTTTTTTTTTTCTCATGACTAAAACAAGGTTTTCTCTCAGAACTAGGCTGGGGGCGAGACTTTCTCTTAGGATAGCTTCTATTTAAAATGGAGTCTCTTTTGCTCTCACACCCCAAAGCCGGCTTCCACACGGCTTCGCGGCCCGAGGCGGTCGAGATCACAGAGCTGCGGCCCGGTCCCATCCCCAGGGTCGGGTGTGCGGCGGCGGCGGCGCGCCTGCGCACAGGCCGTTCGCGCGCGGCGAGGGGGCGGGTCTGCGTCCCGAGAGGGGTCGCGCGCCGCGGCGGTTGCGGCCCTCAGCTGCACCTGGGTTCGGCCTCCGCTGAGGCCCGCCATGTTGCTGGAGTCGGTAGTCGCCGACCTGCGGAACCGCTTCCTGGGGGACCAAGTGGAGACCCTGAACAAGTCCCCCCTGAAGCTGGGGTTTGGGGCGGTAAGCGAGAGGGCGCGGCCGGCGGGCTGCCGACGCTGGCCGGGCTGCCCACGCCGCGGGCTCCACCCACCGCCGGACACTCCTCCTCCCGGCGGGGCAGGTGGGCAGCGGGGCGCTCGGCGGGGCCCTCTCCGGGCGGCAGGTGTGAGGCGCCCGGGGTCCTGTGCCCGCCCCCGCCGCCACGGGGACCCCGGGTTCCGGAATCGCGTTCTCGCACCCGGAGTTCCCACCTTTCGCATCCCGGAGGCCGAAACTCCTGTCCTTTTCGGCCCGGGCCGTTGGGGTGCCCCTCTCGCTGCCCTCAGCATGGCCGCTGGGGCCCCACAGCGTTACAGAGCCCTTTCCGCTCCGGCACCGCGTGGAGTGAGGATGGCTGTGTGGTCACACACGTCCAGGTGAAGTGGCACCTAGGAAAAGGAAACGGCATTTCGCAGTTATCTTCGCTGGCATTTTATGGGGAGCAGGATTGGCTTCCTTCTCTTTAGGGCTGCTGGGTTTAGGAAGGGATCAGCAGGGGAAGATTGCTACGAGAAAGTATGGCTTCTAATGCCTTTTTCCCCTTAATATTTACTTTCCCTTAGTAAGAAAAGGACTTTCAATTTTGCTTTGGAGCGGTAGAAGGAAATTCAAGCCACGACCAGCATCGTCATTAGTTGCATTACCAAGAATTTAGGCCAGCGTTTCTGTCCTCAAGGTAAGTGTGTAGAAGGAGATAGTAGCATATTTTCACTAATGACATGTTAAGCTTTGGGGACATCGGGGGACACTTTCTCACTGTAGAAAAAGACTTTTGGGAATTTTGTCAGCTTTGGAGAGACATCAAAATAACTACTGAAATGAACGGAACGGCTTTTAATTCAGTCAACAGATAGACGAGCGCTGCAGTAGGGTAGCCACTAGCCGCGGTGGCTGTTGAGAAGTGTGGTTTAGTGCTAATTGAGATGTGCTCTAAGTATAAAGTAACCGAGTTTTGAAAATACTCAGTAGAAGAAAACGTGTAATATCCTAATTTTTTATGTTGATTACATGTTGAAATAATATTTGGTTATATTGGGGTTAAATACAGCATATTACTAAAATTCATTCCTTGTTTTTTTTTTTAACCTGGCTCCCCAAATGTGTACTTACATATGTGAACCATGTATTATATTGGACAATGGTGTTACAGAGCCATGAGTGCTGCCTGACTGTGGAGGAGCCCGTTTGTAATAGCTTACTGATCATTTGACTGGTGTTTACCCAACAGTACATGCCTCCCCCACTCTTAAGTGTAATGCAAGAAAAAGAGAAGTAAAGGAAGCGACATGTAAGGAATTAAATGTCCAGTGCCTTCTGCAGGCATCAAATGTTCCTTCATAATACTGCCTAATATAAATTACTCCCTCTAGTTTGTAAACATTTGAAATCTGAAAGGCACTGGGCTCGGTGTTTAGGAAACCCGGGTTCTAAGTCGTTGGACTAGACAAACCACATAACTTCCAGGCGTTAGTTTCTTCATCCTAATATATTTAGTAGGGAAAAAAAATCATACCAGATAATACAATATTTCTTTGTAATCACTACTCAAAATCCAAGTTATTACCCAAGTGTTAACATTGTGCTGTATTTACTTAGGACTTTTTTTTTAAGAAATAAAGTTTGTGGGTACATTTGAAGATTCCTTCTCTACCAAATCATATTTTTTATTTAAAATTGGGGGTTTGGAGTAGGTATTATCTATGGATTCTTCCAGTACCAATACTCTGTGATTCTAATTGTAAATGTTTTTACAGTGACATTGTGAAGCCTGAGTATTTTGAACTTTTCCATAAGTGAAATTAAAATGCCATGATTTTATGGCCAACAGGCACATGAAAAGATGTTCCACATTGCTAATCATCAGAGAAATGCAGATTAAAACCACAATGAGATATCACCTCACACCAGTGAGTATGCAGATTGTGTTAACATAACCTGGAAAAGATTATGCCGTGCATTCACAATGATATCCACAATAAACAAAAGCTGTAGAGTGAGGATGGGGAAATTATGTGAATGTCTAGGCTCAGGAAGTGTACTGTGGATATTGCCTTTAAATTGGAGAAGCAAAAAAAAAAAGACTGTAAATTTTCTTCTGTTTTATTCTTTTGAAGATTTTTTTCATGCCAACATTTCCTATTTAAAAAGTTTTTTTATTGCAGGTATTTTTAAAAGTGATTTGAGTAAAATGATCTTTTCAAAATTCTTGTTGTTGTAGAATAGAGATCCTGATTACTTACCAGCTGTGGGACACATGGGCAAAACATTTTATATCTTTAAGCCTCAGTTTCCTTATCTGTCAAATGGGGAAATAACACTGAAAGTGTTTGTGAAATAACTGATGTGGAAGTCCTTTGTAATTATAATTGTTAAATTGCAAATATTGATAGAAATAAAAATAAATACCTAGCTGAGTTAATAGAAAACAGCCTGCTTTGTTTTATTTATTTCTGTAAGTATGTTCTTCTAGGCTTCAGACTTCAGGGTTTTCACATTCTATAGTGTGATAATTTTTGTAGTGCTAAAGCCACATATCTAAATATTTATTTTCTAAACAAATTTCTTTAAAAAAACTGCGTTTGAATTTACAATTAGCATTTTTATATTACTTTTCAGCTAGTTTGCAAGTTAGGTTTTCAAAGATTCAGAGAAGTGCCTAGTGAGCATGTCACTGCCTTTGCAAATAGGAAGGATTGTCTAGATTTTTCCCCACAAAGTGGTGCTAGGAGATAAATTGCATGGCCCTTAGCTCTTTGAGGTGTGTCTAGGATATTATTGTTTTAAGAGTAGCATGTATTTGAAAAGATATGTTGAAACATCACATGTTTTCCAGTTTGGTTTAAGTAGTAGTATTGTAATGTAGAACCTTTGTCAATTTGATTTTTAAAAGTGATTCACTTAGAAAGTCAACAGGAAAATGCTCCATTCAGAATTTGCTCTCACATCCACTTGACAGGTGGAATATCCAGAGGTTGTGATACGTTGGATGCAAGGTGTGGGTACAGACCAGGAGTAGGACCCAGGTGGAGTTCCCTCAGAGTTTGTTGCTCAGCTGCCAGGTATAGTTGGAGCAGAGCAATCAATATACAGAAGAAGACCCTGGGATCTAATTCCGTCTTCAGTACGGCCTCTGTATGTGGCTTCTGGAGGTCACTGATCAGTGACCACTAGTTCCTTATCTCGAAATGAGAGAGTTAGACAGGGTCATTTCTCCTGGCTTAAAACAGGCCAGAGCAGGGTGAGTTCCTTCATTAGATACAGGTAATACTGCCACTTGCTCTGCCTTCATAGTGAAAAAATGGTAGTCAAATAATGTATCTACCTTTTTGTTCTTCATTCAGATTGGTGAGCAAAGACCCATAGCCACGAAATGTGGCAAGATAAATGAAGTTCCAGTCTCAGGCTGATATTTGCAAATCCAAATCTAATATATATTACATCGTCCTTAGGGTAGCTTGAGAATGCAAGAAAAAGCAGGCCTTTTTGCTTCTTTTTACCTTGACACATAAAACAGCAGTAATTAGGTATTTCTAAACTTGGAGAGGACTTTTTTTTTAGTCCTTTCCTTCCAGCAAACACTTGGTGTAGTGGAGGGTGGGGGCTTTTCTCATTAGCTTGTCCTACAGCATATAAAATAAGTGACATATCAGTTATTATAATGTAATATATTTAGGCTTAGTTATTATCAATTGAAACATAAAAATTTAAATGGAAAACACCTTTCCACATATTTAAATAGCATTATAAATTAAAAATTCACCCCCTATTCTAGAAGTGAAACTTGAGATTGGTATTTTGATATCATTCTGCTAGGAAGTTCTGCCACCTACTTGTTATTATGCTCCCTGAGGTGTGCTTGAAAGGGAGAAAAGTTCAGTGTTCCATGGCAGCTTTCCATCTTTCTTTGCCAAGACGTCCTCTTTCAACAGGGAAATGGAAAGAGTAAGAGTCAATTGTTTCCTCTCCTTCCTCTCCCTCCCAAGACAAAGTCATTGTGAACCAGTAAAAGAAGTAGATTGGTTCATTTGGGTTGGATAGCTAGGTTCATTTGCAATGCTGCAGTATTTTCTTCAGTTTCTTTACTAAAACATTAGTTACTAAAATTTGATTTATGCTTTAAAAAACTCATTTATTTTAGCTGACTTCCCTGGAAAATGAATGTGCTGAATATTTTGATATACTTTCATATAAATAATGAATATTTACATTATACCATACATAAAAGAAATCTTAAAAAATGCATAACACGGTTTCCCGCACAATCAAAATAGGGAAAAAAAATCCCCAGACCGCTCGGGCCATGTCCACTGCTGCTTCCGGAATCCTCTCCCGCCGCCGGTGCCTTCGCTCCTCAGCATGTGTAAGGCGGCGGGGAGCCCCGCCTCAGGTGCCCTAAGCACACTGTGACCGCTGCCTCCTCCCACAAGGCTTCTGAAGCACAGGCCAGCAAAGTCATTCCTACCGCCGCCACGAGGTCTGGGAAGATTGCTGCCTGAAATCATCTATTGCCTGATGCATACTGGCAGCAAATACTGGGAGGCTGGCAGAAGATAATTGTTACTTACCTGTTTTCTCTGAGGAGTGCCCTATTGGGAAAAAAAAATCTTGCAGTTTCGATGTAGGAAAGGTCATGAGGAGACCGAGGACCCTGGATTTTGCTGATCTGAATGAAACAAATATTGAAAGACTTTTCAAATCTATTGATGGTGGTGCTTTGTGACTATGGTATTTCATAGACATCAAAGCAGTTGATGGTATGAGAGTGGAGGTCGCTTTCAAATTGATGAAAAATTGTGATCCAAGAGATAGAGAATCCTAGCTCTTGTGTATCAGTGACACAGCCACTTAAATGGACCAGCGTTGTGTATGGTTCATTTTGCCCAGTGAATCTCCTCAGTCTTTTCTTTTTAGGTTTATTTAACAAGAAGATGCTTGATTTATTGGAAACCAATCTGGGATTCATTTCTTTTAAAGTCATGTATTGCTGCCTAAAAGCAGATTGCTCTGCGTGTAAAAACATCTGCTCTGCTTAGTCACAAAAAAGTTATAACGTGTCCTTAGTTTTATAATGATAAATAAAAACATGAGAATTTTCCACTTAAAAAAATACATAACACTACATACTCCTTTTTCAGTATTCCTATTTTACAATATGCAAAGCTAGTTACGTGGATTAGGACATGACATTTTTGTTTGTTGGTTTTTTGCTTTTGGTAACAGTTTTGGATTAATCTCTCTGTTTTATATTACGAACATTGACCAGAGAGTCAGGAGACATAGTAGGTTCTATCCTTAGCATCACTACAAGTTAATTGTAGAACGTTGGATCAACCATCTAATCTCTTTAGGCTCAATTTCTTC